>VWZT01007243.1:213626-225701 GCA_013397055.1 Pachycephala philippinensis | reverse complement strand
GGGCAGGGCCTGAGCCCAGCAATTCCCTGCACAGGAGGCAGAACTTGTGCCCTGGGCAGTGCCCAAGCAATGAGCAGAGCCCAGAGAGGCTGTGGGGTCTCTCCCTGGGGATATTGCAGAGCTGTGAGCACACCCTGCTGTGCCCTGGGCTCTGGGATGGAGCAGGGAGGTGGCACCAGTGACCCTCTGTGGTCCCCTCCAGCCTGACCCATGCTGGGGTTCTGTGGGATTTAGGAAAGCTGATGCTGCCCTTTAAGGGAATTCAGCCCCCAAAGCCACTTTGGAGCTGCTTCCTCAGAGGCAGGGTTTGAGGAAAACAGGAGGTTTTGCAGGATTTTCCCCAGGGCAGAGACACCTGCCCCGGGACTGCACGGAGGGCACACAGGGAAGGGTGTGGAAGGAGAAGGAAGCAGCAGCAGGCACTGCCAGCACTGGAATCGCTGCTCAGCTGCAGATTAAACAGCACCCAGGGGCTGCCAGGGAGAAAGGAGCCTTGTCAACAGCTCTGCCACCGGATCCCCGGCCTTAACGAGAGGAAACTGAAGCCCTATTTCCACTGGGCTCAGACTGATGACTGGAAAAATGTTTCTCTGTTTACAGGAATCTGAAACCTTGTAATTCTCCTCTGCTCTCTCTCCCCCTGGTCCTCTCTCTCTCTCCCCAGCAGCCAATTGCCAGTGGGCACATTGAGGAAGGAGGGTTCCTTCCAACTCAAAACCTCTGTAATTTAATAAGAAAAAACAGCTTGGGAACAATAGGAACCACAGCAGCAAGATAAACAGAAAATTTTAAAAGTCCAGGGCTAGAAAAGTTTGGGCAAAGTGCCCTGAAATCAGAGATGTTGGGGTACCCTGGGATCAGCAATGAGAGGACAACCACGAGGACAATCACCTGAGCCCAGCAGGGCTGGGGAGGGAAGCAGCACCTGGAGAGCAGAGCTGGATGCTCTCCTGCAGCTTCTTGGATTCCAGCACCAGGATGCCCTCATGCTGAAATTCTGTTGATTTAAAAGCTGGGACATCAGCAACGTGTGGCTGCTCCCAAAATGTAGGGTCCTGGCTTGTGTGCATCCTCCCCGTGGTGAACACAAACAGGCAGTGAAAAGTTCAGGTATTTTTAGAAGAAAATTCATCTGAAATGCTGTCTGCGTTCAAGAAAAATCCTGATACTGCATTAAAAAAATAGGCCTCTCCTTGCCTTTACTAATTCATTTCCCAGGTCACTGTTGATTTTCTCGGGCTGGGCTCTTGCCTGCTTTCTCAATTCTTTGGTTTTATTTCCACGGAGGTTGTTGCATCTCCACTCTGACTAGAGGAAAATTCCTAAAATTGCCATATCAATCAGAGGAACAGCTTGTCCTTCTGTTTCAGTGTTCATGGGGTAGAATAGAAATGATCAGGGAAACAGGAGGAGGATGTTTGGAGAGGCTTTCTCCAAGTCCCTCTTGGAATTGCTGCACATTAATTCACTTCGCTTTGAGTTCAGGTGAAGCAGGAGCTGGATTCCAAATTTGGATCTGGGAATTTTCTCTAAACCAACAAAATCCTGGTGCCCCCTGCCCAAAGCTCCTGGGCTGTTCCAGACTGAACTCGTGTCAGCAGCAGCAGACAGCCCCCAGAGCAGAAACAAAGCTCTGAAAGCTGCACGTTGGTGCACCTGTTTTTTCCTTATGTTTTCCCCCTTTTTGGAATCCTGCTGTGAATTATTTTGTAGGTTAATGCTGAAAGATTCAGCTGCATTAACTCCTTGTTACCCCTGTGAATGTGGAAAGTTTGAGAGGCTGCAGCAATTTTAGCACCCAAAGGTCAAGGTGGGAATGGGAAGGCCTCAAGGCTCAGGCAGCTCAGCAGGAATTTACCTTCCTCAGATTTCCTCCTATTTCCAAACCAGCAGTGCTAAATCTGCAGTATTAATTGGGGGCTGTGAGTGTTTGAACACTGGAGATGCATTATTTACCAGCAGAAAATTCTGGCAGGTCTGAAAATTCCCTGAGATCCTAAGTGAAGCAGGAACCTTTTGAATTATTCAGAGCCTGGATAGACAGCAATCATTGCTGCTGTTGTAACAAGTTTATTATTTTAAATTATTATTTTCTGCCACTCTCTTGTGCACACTCATGCCTTTTTAATGCCTTCTTTCTTTTTTTCCCCCCCACTTACATTCAGCAAAGACTTATAAACTTTCACAGGTGTGAGTTTTGCCAGATTTGCCCCCCCTCATTCCGACACTTTGCTCCTGGGGGGTAATTGATTTTCATGGAATATTTTATTGCCACCTGACTTGAGCAATTCCTGATGGTTGGCGTGGGCAAAGAACCAAGAAAGGCCAAGCCCCTGCCCTTCCAGAGGGGCCGAGCTTCTCCCAGAGGAAGGAGCAGCCCCTTTTCAACTCCGTTTTGTATTCTGAGGCCCAAGTTTCCTTCGGAGAGAGATTTTTTCTTTCTTCTTCCCCTTTAAATCTTGTAAATAGGCTCCTCTGCTTCTTGGGTAATTACAGTTATTTTTGGAGCAGCGAATTCTCGTTAAGGCAGAAAGTATTTACAGCAGGAGGCGGCGGGTGCAGGTGGAGAATTCCTGCACCAGGGTGCTGTGGGGTGCCTCTGCTGCACCCCTGGCACACGTGGAGCCACCTGAGCTGTCCCCTGCCAGCTGGGACATGTGGCACCCATGTGCAGGGAGGTCAGAGAGCCACACTCCTGACTCCTGGCACCTCTAGAGAAGTCCCTAAAGGAGGGCAGGGAACAGGGAGTGGCCATGGGGATTTTGGGCAGTATGTGATAGGCTTATCTGGTGTTCTCCTGCAGAGCTCCCGAGGAACTGAGAGCCAGTGTGTCCCAGAGTGGGTAAAAAGGACAAACAGTCCTTTCAGGTAACCCATGGCTCTCTCCAAAGAATTGGGATCTCTTTATCTCTCCTAAAAGCCTGGGCTCCCCTCCCAGCCCCGCTGTAGAAACAGATTTGCTCTGGGCCTGCTTTTGTGCAGAGATATCCCTCCGTAATCTCTCCCCTCCGTTTTTCCTGGCTTTTAAAAAGTGAATTTGACAGCGGGAAGCTGTTGTGATAGCCTGTAGACTGGACTCCTGAAAGAAAAGAACAAACCCCATTGTCATGAGAGAAGAGCTGAGGGAGCAGTGTTTGGATTGGGTTGGATCAGTCTGGGTGATAGGATTCAGCGTGCAGGGCTCAGCTGGGGCTCAGCCTCTTGTTTTGCAGCCATCCAGCCCCACGAGCTGCTCCCCTGAGAGCCCAGCTGGGGATACCAGACACCTTCTCAGGATTGCCACAGCCCCCCTGGGAGCTGCTGCGTTTTTAGCCCAATCTCTCAGAGAAGTGCTTTTAAGATCAATTCTGAACTTCTTCCAGAAAACCACGGAATAATTTAGGTTGGAAGGGACCTCTGGAGGTCACCTCGTCCAGCCTCCTGTTCAAAGCAAGGTCGACTTCAAAGTTGGATCAGGTTGCTCAGGGCCTTGCCCAGTGGAGTTTTGAATACCCCAAACTGAGATTGAACAGAGTCTCTGAGCAGTGCAAACATCCTCATGCATTTTTTTCCCTATGTCCCATCTGAATTGTTACTGAAACTCATGGCCATTGCCTCTCCTCTCTTTTCTGTGCATCTCTGAGAGGAGAAAGCTCTGGTTTTTTATTCAAGTTGTGGAAGATTGAATTAAACACCTCCAGAGTTTCTCATGAGTGCTAAAACCCCTCAGACCCCTCCCTGTGTTTGAGTGTCCCAGCTCCCTGATGCCTCAGTGCCCCTCTGCTCCACTCTCTCCTGCTTGCCAAGCCCTTCCCTCTCCTGAGGAGCCCCAAAATTCACCAGGCACCTCAGATGCAGCCTCCCAGGTGCTAAGGAGAGAAGGATAATCCCATCTTTTGGCTGGTCATGCTCTAGGTAATAAAACCCAAAAGGTTGCTCTTCACTGCTGGGAGGGCACACAGCGAATTCTGATCTCAGTATCCATCAGGAGGCCAGGTCCTCTTCTCTGTTCCACAGTCAGACCCCAACCTGCTGAAATTATCCTTTACCAATGCCAGACTCTGATGGGATTCTGGATTCAGCTCTGCAGGGCTAATAAACCTTGGAAATTCCCAAGGCCAAGAGATTTTTCCCCACTGCCTGTAAAGATTTTTCTCCAGTGCCTGTAAAGATTTTTCTCCAGTGCCTGTAAAGATTTTGGAGATATCCCAGTCACCGGAGAAGAAATGGGAATAAAAACTCCAAGCTGAAGTCAGGCACACCGTGCTGCTGTGTCAGGCCAAGAGGTTGCCATCCCCTCAGACGTGCCAGCAAAACTGAAAGTGTAATTGCTGCCTATCTCAGTTCTGTCAAAATATTTGTGGTTACTTCGAGTGCAGGGGAAGGAGATGATGCTGCTGGTGGAGAAAAGATAGCGAGGTGATAAAGGGACTGCAGCTGGCTTGGGGATAGGAACCTGCAGGCAAGGAAACTCCAACCTTTGCCTCTGGAATATGGAAAAGCCAGAGCAGGAGGTATCAGCAATGCCTGAGAAGTCTCCTGTGCATCCCAGGTATTTGCAGGTCCTGCTTTTTCCCACGTGGGAGTTTTGAAGAGGCTTTTCAAAAGCACAGATGGGGGTGAAGCCCAGTCCTACTGATGTTTTTTTGGAGGGCACAGAATCCCCTTGAATATCTTTGGAAACCAGAGATAATTCAATTAGACTTGCTTGAGAACTGAGGGGAATGAAAGGCTGCTGTGGGTAGATGGATGTGCTGTTAAATTGCACCAAAATTGGGCATTTTGCTGAAGTTTCTCAGGTGAAAGGGGTCCATTTGTGTGTCTGGAGCAGCAGCTTCAGTTCCCTTTGCTGGGCTGTGGCTTGCTCTGGGATCACAGCACATTTGGGATGCTGGGAATAGGAGGCAGCTCAGGGCAGTGTTTTATGTAAGGTGGCACTCTGCACTATTTTTAATTTTTCATGATATGTTCTAGTGTTTTAATAAAATGAGACACGCTCTTCCTTTTTTTTTACAGCAGCAGCAAAATCTGGTCTGGGGCTGCCCTGCTCAACAGCTTGTGGCAGGATTATAAAAAAGAGTTTATTCTGGGGCTATATATAAATGTTACACGTGGGTGGAGGCTGGACAGAGTTGTCTCATGGGTCACGTCCAGGGTGCAGAGCACCCTTGGCTCAACTTTCTTCTCCTGTCAATAGAGAGGAGCTTCAAGCAAGCACGGAGCTTGTTTTGTCTTCTTTTTTAAATTAAACATCCCAAAAATAGGGTGATGGAGCTCATCAGCCTCTGGGTAGAAGGTTTACCTGGATGAGACTTTCCAAACTTGAGGAATGTTTGGTCTCAGGGGTGAAACTGTGCCTCACATATGGGCGTTGGAATTGCCTTCTCACTGCTTTTACCCTCCAAATAAACCCCACTTCTATGTTTGTGACATTTTCCCCCCAATTCTCCCTCCATACAGTAACTCCAGATATGTTTACAGACCTGATTTTCCAGGGTTTTTAAGTCCAAAGTGATTTTGTGAGAGTTAAAATAAACGTGCACCCCCTTTAATAGTGTGAACTCCAATAATTGTCTGTAAACTTCATGAAAGTTAACCAGAACTCGCTCAGGTTTGAGAGTTTAACTGTGGTTAAGTGCGTTTTATCAGATTTTCCTGAATGATTCACCTCCGGTCTAAAAATAAAACTGGAGTCACTTTGGGTAATTTACAAAGGAATGGGAGCAGGGTTTGGAGTCAGAGCATCTTCTCTTGCACAGGGTTTGGAGTCAGAGCATCTTCTCTCACACAGCCAGAGCCTTGCACTCCAGCCCTGATAATTCTGTGTGAACAGAACCTGGAGAAGAACAACAAGGAGCAAAATTTGGCAGATTCACGGGTGTTACTCTGTATTTTTACTGTAGGAGCTGGTGATAAGAATTTACCCAGCAGGCTTTTAAAAATTCAATAACGATTTAAAAAAAAAAAAAAACCACCAAAAACCAAACCCTCATCGGTGTAAGGAAGGACAGAGGGGGAAAAAAAAAGACCTCAAGACAAGATAAGTCATTAGAGATGCAAGGAAACGCTGCTGTTGTCTCCAGGCGGAATCTATGGGAACAGAGAGCCATAAATCCAGGATTCATTGCTCCCTCTGCTCATTAGCTGTGTGAAACTGTGACTAAGCTTGAAGGTTAGTTGGTGTAGCTCAGGATTATTGTCCTCATTGCTCTGAATCAGGCTGCCATGATTCACACACGCTGCCTGCCCTGCCAGGGGCCAGATTTCCATGATTTTTTGTTTTTTCCATGAGGGGGAAGATGCTGCAGCCTTGCGTGGCTTCTGCAGCCTCGTGTGCTCTTCTGGCTTCATTAATTTCTGCCTGGACAAAGGGAAAGTTATTTGAGTGGATCTCTTGCTTATGAAAGAAATTGAATTTGTTCTCTAGACTCGACTGGGAGCGTAGCAGGCAGAGATGGGAAGCGTGAAGGATACAAGCCCAGTGGACATTTTTATTCTAACAATGAAAATATGCAATCTGTCTCAGCAAAATACAGCTGCTGAGCAAATTAACTTGTGTTGAATGCTTATTGGGGGCCCACAGCTCATTCTTTTGTTCTTCCTGTTCAGCAAATGTGTTTTTCTGACTGGGAAATAATAGATTGGGGCTCTGTGGAGCCTTTCATCAGATGATCTCCAAGCACTTGGCAAACATCAGTGCTTTGCTGGGAAGAGAGCAAACCTTGCAGCATATCCAGTACCTGGAGAGCAGGGTGAAAAGTCCACTGCAACTGCTCCAGAGGGCTGCAAAATGTTCAGCTGATGTGGCTAAAAGTCCAGGGGGTGTCCTCTGAAGGGATGGCTGCTGGTAAAGCCCAGATATTTCTGTTTTCATTTATGGCAGCATTAAGAGAACATAACAGTGAGGTTCTAATTATTTATTTTTTCCAAGCTGAGGTGCATGTGCCCACCCAAAGAGCCAGAGAACTTCAGTCTGCGAGCCCTGGCTCCCATCCAGAGCTTTGTTCCCCCTTTCCCTATGGAAAGCAGCCCATCCCAGCAACCAGCTGGGAATTCCCCTCACACATGGGCATTCTCGGGGTAACCTGAGCCTGGCAAATGGTGCTGTGCTGCAAACCCCCCTCGTCTGGGGGCTGCAGTGTGCTGGGAGTGAGTGCCTGGATGTGCAGGGTCAAAAGGCTTGGAGCTGCAGCCTCTCCGTGCTCCGACCTGTCACTCCACAGGCACCACAGGAAGCTACCAGGAAAACCCTGGAATTCTGGAGGTTGGGACTGGAGCAGTCTCTGATCGAGTCCAGCATCAGAAGTTACCCAGGAAAGCCCTGGAGTTCTGGAGCTCTGGAGATTGGGTGTAGGGACTGGAGCAGTCTCCAGTCGAGTCCAGAATCAAGGCAAAACCAATTTTCTCATGACTTCCTTGCTGCTCCTACTCGAGCTCCTCCTGTCTGGAGTCAAAGCCTGCAGAAGGCAGAGCTGACATCGCCCCTGGTTGCAGTTTCCAGGCTCCTGTGGCTGTTGAGCTGCTCTTTTCATCCACCACTCCAACCCAGGTTTGCAGAATTTCAGCACCAAGTACCTGCTCTGATGTTGGTTATTTCACAAGCTTGGACAGAGCCGTGGCTTTGGAGTCAGGCTGGAGCTAAAGCTGCAAACCTGAGCCCCCTTTTCCAGCTGTCTGCAACCCACAGAGGGGGGAAAGGCAAACTTCTGGATGAAGAAATTATCCCCAGAGTTCCCAATGGGTAAGAGAACTCTCCTGGTGCAGTCCAAGGCAGCAGAATCCTTAAACAGTGAAAGCATCACTGGACAATCCCTTTGGAAGCACAGCCTTGGGAGAACAGCTCTGACTTGTGGTGACATTGGACCCAAGCACATGTTGCCTTTTAGACCCAAATTCCTTTGCAATGTGATTTTGTCATGGAAATCTCAGAAATCTGCAAACCGTTTTTGCTCCCAGCTCCAGACAGAACCTGTGGGAGCTGGGGTTTTGTGGGGTGCTGTTGGAGCCCAGTGGAGCAGAGGGAGAATGGGGTAGGACTGAGCAAACCACCGAGTGCAGCCCCAGAGAGAGAGAAAAAGAAAACTTCAGCTCTGCTGAGGGATTTACATAATGTCAGGAAAAGCGATTTAAATGCAAATGGCCCGGTGAGATTGTTAGAAATTTTGCAGTGGCTCTGGCAGCCAGGTGTAGCATAATGAGAATAAGAGCTAAACAAATATTTCCTTCCTCTGCGAGTTCATTTATTCACAGCCCAGGTTCATTCCTTTGGCAGGTGTATTTTCCCCTTCATCTCGAAGAAAACAAACCAAACACAAACTTAGAAAAAGGCTGGCTAACCCCTCTCTCCTAAACACACACAGAGCAAAACTCACCCCCACCTGCAGACAGAGAACAACCTCCCCAGGTACAATATAAAACATGGATTTATTGAATTTGCCGCCAAGTTCTATGAGGTGAGGCAGACATCAGGGTTTTAAAACAAATTCTCTTCTCCCTCTGCTGTATCAGGGAATCACAGAATGGGTTGGGTTGGAAGGAACCTTAAAGATCATCAATTTCCAATCCCTGTGCCATGGGCAGGGACACCTTCCACTGTCCCAGGGTGCTCCAAGCCCCGTCCAGCCTGGCCTTGGGCACTGCCAGGGATCCAGGGGCAGCCACAGCTTCTCTGGGCACCCTGTGCCAGGGCCTCCTCACCCTCACAGGGAACAATTCCTTCCAAAAGTCAAAAATTTCTTCTGGAGGATCTGAGGTGACGCTGCTGATGTTGCACCTGCAGCTTTCTAATAGTCAGAGGTTCCCTCTGTTAAGAATTTGGGAAGGTCTTTTCACACTCCTAAGGGTAAACCTTGGCTGTAGTGACATCCAAAGATCTTTCTGGCACTGATTAGAGCCAGTTAAAGCCTTGTTGCCTCAGTTTCCCCCGCGAAGTGAAGACACAAACACTCCCTGGAACTCTGTGAGGGTCTCTTTGTTTGCTGCTGGTACAAGGGTCACCTGAGGATCTGTTCTTAAAAAAAACAAGAAAGAAATAATTGCACAGTTTGTATTAATTAGTTACCACTCAGAGTCAAAAATGTGCTCAGTGTTGTAGCCTTCCTGCTGCAATTACTATAGAGGGCACTTGCACTGCAATTGCACCAGAATTGCACAGGAAATGCACAGGAATTGCACAGGAATTGCACTGGAATTGCACTGGAATTGCACAGGAACTGCACAGGAATTGCAGTGGACTTGCACAGGAACTGCACAGGAATTGCACTGGATTTGCACAGGAATTGCACTGGAATTGCACAGGAATTGCACTGGAATTGCACTGGAATTGCACAGGAACTGCACAGGAATTGCAGTGGACTTGCACAGGAAATGCACAGGAATTGCACAGGAATTGCACAGGAATTGCACTGGATTTGCACAGGAATTACACTGGAATTGCACAGGAATTGCACTGGAATTGCTGGTGTCAATCCCTCCACAGCAGATGTTTCCCCTGCAGGACCACTCCCTTCATGGCATATTTGTTCTTTTAAAGATGATTCTTTTAAAGATTCAGAAATTTGCTGGGCCTCCCCTCCATCCAACAGCTCGTCCTCCACAATTAAACCATGAACCATTTCTAAGAGTAAAAAACAAGCTGGAGAAAGGCTCCATTTCCCTCTGCTTGCCTCCCAGTACCTGGGCACGTTTAAAGTGCTGCATCCATCAGGCAGAGAGGAAATAAAAACATCCTCAGAGCTAAAACCACCACAGAGCATCTGCTGCAACTTCTGTCAGCAGAAACACGCTGTGCTTCCCAGAAAGGCTGGCTGCTTCTCCAGAATAGCCTCCACCGAGATCACAAGCAGCCTAAATTGGTAGCATGGAATATTTTGGGATTTAGGAAGGACTCCCAGTCGGCGTGTCTGTCTCGTGTCACCAGTGCAAGGGCTGGTGGGGAGGGAGTGGGAGTGAGGATACTTGGAACACCTCCCTGTGCCCAGAAGGATTCACACTGAGGGGTGGCAGACTTCGTGCAGTTTCAGAAAAAAACCATTTTCTCGAGCAGGGACTTGCATCCCGACTTTCTGGATAGGCTGAATTTAGATTTGGAGAGAGGCTTGGGCTTGTGCTGCCAGCACTTGTTCCCCTCCCAGACCGACCCAAGGGACCTGACCTGCTGTGGCAGTGGCCAAAAGTCTCTAAAGAAGTGAAATTTGGCTTTTAAGAAGTCTCCAGGCTAGGAATTTGTTCCAAAAAAACTGCCTGAGAAGCCAGTGGGTGCCCTGGCTGTGTTCCCTGTGCCCAGGGCCATGCACAGGCAGCTTTCCCAAGGCTGCTTTGGTCCTTCCTGCTCCTGCCTGCCTCTGAAAGATCCCCAGTGGCTGCGATGTTTCTGTGTCACTGCACTGTTCTGGCCCGGGGAGATTTTTTGGGGGGTTGTTTTTAGACCTTTCACAGAACTGTTTCCCCCTCGTGAACTTTTTCTTTCTCCACACTCTGCATTTTGCTCGTTGACCTTTCAGTCAACTGGCTCCAGTCGGAGTCCTTGGCTCAGCCAAGGTGTCCTGAGATAAGGAGGTGAATCTGCAGCTGGCTGATGACTGCATTTACCCTTTAACAGCTTTTGGAGCCATCCATCCCTCCTCAGCTTTTCCTCTCCCTCCTCAGCTTTTCCCAGTCCATCCTCCTGCAACCACAGGACTGGGAAAAAAACCTCTCCCTGAGATTTGCAATCTAATATGGGAGCATTAATCTAATCCAGCAATTCTCTTGCCCGGTGAGGGCGGCTGGGATGGCTCAGCACGGGAAAGGTCAGCACGGCAGAGCTCGGGCACCACGTGCTGTTTGCACACCCTGATTGTGGGTTTATTGCTGATATCGGGGCTCAGGAGGAGGGGTTATCCCAAAGCTGATGGGATCACTGCGATCTGCCCATTGTCATTGGATTTCTCCTGGTCCCACAGGAATGTTTGCCAAGAAATCCACTTTTTTGTGCTCCACGGAGTCGTGTGTTTGCTTTGATCTCCAGTGAAACTGATATTAAGAGGGGTGGTTTGCCTTTTGTTGGCTCTCTCAGGTTTAAAAAAAGGTTAATTAATGATCTAATATAAAATCTTGTGGAAAGATCTTATTTTTCCTATTTTTAAGCATTGTCGTAGTTTTTCTCCCTGAGTGCTCAGTAGGATTTTGCAGGATTTTTGGGGGGTTTTTTTTGTTGTTTTTTGAGGGTTTTTTTGGTTGTTTTGGGGGTTGTTTGTTTGTTTGTTTTGTTTTATTTTTGTTGGAGTTTATCTGTGTGTGACTGGATCTGTTCCCTCAGTGAGAGAGAATTGGGGGAGGGATCCTTCCTCTTCTTGGTAATCTTTATAATTTTCACATGCTTAAATCTACACAAACAGGCAGGAGTCTTCAGACCACAGACTGGAGAATCATCCTGTGTTTAAGAAAATAAAAAGGACACAAATAAAAAATTAGTCAGGAGCAAATCATTGAAGAGATAAATTACCCTCTTAGAAGAAAAGTCTTCCTACCAGGTTGAGGATCTCTATGGGTACAGTGTTGCTGGCTGAGAATAATTAAAAATATCTTTCCAAAGCAACAGCCACTCTCTGGTAATAAAGTATGTTCTGCTACTCCTAACCCAGATTTTGCTGTCAAATACACTCTGAGGCTTTTCTTGGTTTCATTTTTCTTCTCTAATTCGTTGTTGCTTCCTTCAGACAGGTTAATCAATACTCTGAAGGCTATTTTTGGATTCAATGACAGGCTGGCTACATCCTGAAGGCAGAAGGAAAAGTTTCCAGGTGCCTCTCAGCCCTTGGTGGGTTTTCAGAATATCTTTGTAGCACAGGGAAAATGAGACTTTCCAACAGCACAATATTTTTAACCGTGGTTTGCTCCTCACAGGCCCAGGTTTTCAGATGTCTCACTAATGGTGGATAAACGTGATTGAAGCTGCCATTAAACTGCAGGGAACGCTTTTAAACCTTGTTCTGCTGATTTTCAGTAGCCCCTGGGCTGTGGGTGCTGTTCTCCTGCTGCAGTTCTCTCTGGGCTGAGCATCTCAGAGAGCCCCTGACCCCAACCACATCCCTGCCCTGCATCCCTGCATCCCTG
>VWZT01007243.1:174645-201195 GCA_013397055.1 Pachycephala philippinensis | reverse complement strand
GGATCCCTGATTTCTGCAGGTGGATCCCTGATTTCTGCAGGAGGATCCCTGATTTCTGCAGGAGGATCCCCGATTTCTGCAGGTGGATCCCCGATTTCTGAAAGTGGATCCTTGATTTCTGAAAGTGGATCCCTGATTTCTGCAGGAGGATCCCTGATTTCTCTAGGTGGATCCCTGATTTCCGCAGGGGGATGTTTATGAGGGCTGGCAATCCCTGAGGGCTGGGGAGGCAGTGGGAAGGTGCCTCCAGCATCCCCGGGGACAGGCAGGGTGGATGAGGCTCCCAGGAGAGCCTAGCAGCCCTTGCTTGGGTATGTAATTATGAAACAGCTTCAAACTGCCAGAGAGCAGGTTTAGGTGGGATATTGGGAAGGAATTCTTCCCTGTGAGGGTGGAGAGGCCCTGGCACAGGGTGCCCAGAGAAACTGTGGCTGCCCCTGGATCCCTGGAAGTGTCCAAGGCCAGGTTGGACAGGGCTTGGAGCACCCTGGGATGGTGGAATGTGTCCCTGCACACAGCAGGGGATTGGAATGTGATGATCTTTAAGATCCCTTCCAACCCAAACCAGTCTAGGATTCCATGAAAATGATTTCTTTTGACAATCACTTCTCCTCTGGAGTATCCCGAATGTTGGAAGATGCATTTCCCTTCCCCCACGGCCTTTTGCTCATCTCACCACTGGGTCTGAGGCGTAAAGAGCTCCCAGGGGTGACCTGGGTGAGGCTCCCAGAGGTGACTGTGGGGTGCTCAGTCTCGTGTGCCTCCTGCAGCCCTTTTGGGGCAGCAGAGGTGCTGCAGTGCCCGGCCCAGCCCCACCGAGGCTTTCTGGCCCCGTGACCAGAAGCTTTCACAGCTATTTACAGCCCCGAAAGCCATCGTCTGTTAAATGGACTCCTAAATGATTGCTCCTGCTGCCGTGTTTGATTCACGCAGCCACTCCTTGTCACTCAGGGATGTGCTGTTCCACACAAAAATGCCAGCTGGCCGGGCACTCAGGCTGTGCTGGAAGAACCAGTTCAATAGATCTGTATCTGCCAGTTCCAGCAGCGCCACTGCTCTGCGTGCAATCCCCACATCCAGCTCCTCCATCCTTTAGGAATCCAGACTTTCCTACCCCTGCAGAGAGTTCTGCTTGTTAACACCCTCAGCACTGATGTTTCATTCACCTGTTCAGAACTTGGTCAGTTTAAAGGTTGAGATGCCCAGAGCTCACCGGGTTCATGCAGGATTTTGGGGTTCCCAAAGCACAGGCAGAAGGCCTGAGTGTTACCTAATCTCTTGCAATTAATTTATATAGAAAGATAAAAATCCAGGCAGCTTCCCAGGTAAGTTTGGATGTTTCACATCCCATCTGTCCTCCCTGTAAGATACATAACACTGGTTTATATCACCTGCAAGTTTTCACTTCATGAGGTTGCTCTCTGGGTCAACACAATCCTGTTAGTGGGGAGCCTGCTTAAATGAAAAAACAAGTTTGCTTTCTGCTTTGCACAAGAGCCCCAGAGCACCATTACTGTGCAGCCGTGTTCAGAACCTGGCTGTGCCTCCCTCCCAGCCTGTGCCTCCCCAAACTGGGCTGCACAGTGATTGTCCTGCTCCCCAAACTGGGCTGCACAGCCATGGTCCAGCTCTCTCTGAATGGAAGAGGTGGTTTAAAGCAGGATTTCAGCTCCAGATACCAGTGAATGTTGGCTCTAAACCCCTGGTTTGCAGCTTTATGTGCCAGGATGACTTCAGCTCAGTTGGAAGAGTCCCTCTGTCCCCCGTCCTGGCCAGGGCAGGGTCCCCCCTTGGGCACTGGTCCTACAGAACACCCTAAACCCGAGTCAGAGGCAGGTTGGAGTGACACTCTGTGCCACTCTGGCAGCCTGGCAGCACCCAGCCCAGGTGGTTAAACCTCCACATTTCAGTGCTGAGGCTCTCAGGCTCACAGAGGTAAGAGAACACGAGCACATCCAGATCTACAAGCGCTGCTTTTGTTGTCACTCGTACTCCAAGGAAGGGTAGAAACTTCTGTGGGTGAGACCTTCTGTTTCAGAGACTTACAGTCCATCTGCTCTGGAATTACATGTGAACATTTTCTAGTTCAGCTCCTTCTGTTAATTTTTGTTTAGAGGGGCTGTTTAAAAATGTCTTTATCTGGGTTTGCTTGTGCCATGCTTGTAGGATTCTTGGGTGGAAGCCATGTCTTGGAATCCCATAACTTTCTCAGGCATGTTTTTCACTGCTTACTGTGCTCTGCTGCCATTATTTCCTTGGCTTTGAAATAAGCATTTTCATCCTTTTTCCACCCTTTTCCTTCAGCATCAAAAAGCAGTTTTCCTCTAGCTCCCTTGATTAAATATATATTTGGACATCCAGCTTTCTGGAGTTGCATCTGAAGCAGGAGTGCAGACCTGAGCATCAGGCTGAGACAAAACTCTGCTTTGTCTTTGGCACTCGCATTTTCCAAGGCTGTTTTGTTGAGACCACATCAAAATGCGAAACAGAGATCTGGACCTGTAAGTGTGAAAACTTGCTTGCTTAATTGCAGGTGGTTTTGAAGGGCTGTTTATAAACACTTGGAAACTGAGTGTTACAAGAGTCGCTGCGATTCGCCGTGCCAAGGAACAGTTAAAACTTTGAAAAGTCTCAGTGACTGAGAGAAATGAAAGGTTTTGGCACGGAGACCAAGCTTGAGTACCTCTAGGCAATTGTGTAAGACCAAATCAGTTTGGCCTCGAGTTCACGCTCTTGGTTTTGGGGTTTTATCCACTGAAATACTTGGTCTGCCAGGGCCGTGTCAAGGCTTAAACACTCCGAGCCCTTCACGGGGTGTTAACCACACCTTTAAGGCAGCAGGAAATGGGCACAACCAACCCCAAATACTCTACACACAGAGCTGAAAGCAGGAAAACTTGAGTTTAATTCACACTGGGAGAGGAGAGGAGAGGAGANAAATCTGGACTGCTACAGAGGAGAGGAGAGGAGAGGAGAGGAGAGGAGAGGGTTTGACTTGTGAGTGCTTGTGCTCCCACGCTGCCTCCGAAAGCCAGCGCACGTCAGCTGGAGCAAAGAGGTGCCACCTCAGGAGGGTTCTGCTCCAAGGGCTCCCCTGGTGACCAAATCACCTTCTGTCTGCTCCAAGGGCTCCCTGGTGACCAAATCACCTCTTTGAGCTGCAGCTTTTCCATCCAAACTGCGCTGGCCTGAGCCTCAGTCAATGCCAGCAAAGCTCCAATGGAAAACCCTTCCCGAGCCCGGGGTGTTCCTGCTGCTGGGCACGGCCCCGAAGGCAGGAACAGCAAACAGAGGTGGCTGCCCTGCCTCTGACCCTGCAGCTTCTCACTTTTGGGTCAGATCCCTCCTTCCCTCTCCTTCACGTCACCCTCACCCAGTCGCCTGCGAGTCTCACTACAACAAGCATCCATTTGACTCCAATGAGGAGCTCTAATTAAATTAAGCTGCTTCTATGACCAGCAGGTCAAATTTCTCAACGACAATTGACATTTACATTCTTATTGTGTCTTCCTTATTGGATTAAGTCTTGATCAAGGAAGATCATTTACTGGGGCAGCATCCAGGGGGACAGAACCATGTTCTGGAGCCTGGTCTGTGCCTGTGTGGTGTGAGGCACCTCAGGCTGAGGGGTCAGACAGGGCTGTTTTCCTTTGCTGGCCAGCGGTCAACTAGAATTTTTCTTGACTGAAAGCTGTTAGCACTCAGGTAGATTTATTTATAGGCTTGTGTGTGCTGGCTGCATCATGGATCTCTATGGTTTTAGCTCCTCTGCTCTCTCCAAGAATGTCCCATTCCTCTGGCAGTGTTCACAAAGGCCAAGGGGACACCGTGTCTTGACAATAAATTCTCTGTCAGGAACTCTTGCAAGGTCAGACCTGAAATATCTGTTCTGTAGACTGTATTATGTTTATTTTTGTGTGTGACACATATATATTTTCTGAATGTTGAAACACCAACACTTAGTTCTGCAGCCCCCAGCTTCTCCTACAAAAATGAAAACCTTCTGGTTAAAAAATGTCATGAGCTTTAGCTTCTCTCTCTCTCTTTTTTTCTTTTTCTTTCTTTAATAGGGATGTTTGGGCTGAGTTTAAAAACGAAATTATTTAACTTCTGATTTATGAGGCTTAAGGGTCGTGTTTTTAAGCTTTTCTTTGCAGGCATGAGATCTAGGAAAAAATGAAAGCTAAGCTTTCATAAGTTAATGAGAAGAGTCCAGCAGTTTAGACCTCATGAAAAATCCCGAATTCCACAAGGCTTGCAGGAAAATTGCTGGTGGTGTGAACCCCAGCCCTCCCCTGGGGAGAGCTGTGAGCAAACACTGGCTGGGCTTCTACTCCTACAAAGTGAGGATCTTTTAGGGGAACAAAGAGAAAGGGTTTGTACCTCCAAGGCAGTGCCAAACTTTGGTGTAAAGGAGGCAGAATTATTGATGTAGCCCATCCTAGGGACAGCACAGGCTGCCAAATCCATGGCAAACCTTCCAGGCCAGGTTGGACAGGGCTTGGAGCACCCTGGGATAGTGGGAGGTGTCCCTGCCCGTGGCAGGGGGTGGCACTGGATCAGCTTTAAGGCCCCTCCCAACCCAAACCATGCTATGATCCTGATTCACTGCACCACTTCCCCTCCTCCACCTGCAGCAAATGGTTCTGTGATAGCGAGGGAGGAATTTAGAGCTCTCAGCCCCACTCTGCTCAGGTGTTCAGCTGTTGGTCTCCAGCTCCTCCATCCCCAGCTCCAAACCCTGTTCCCTGGATGGCACCCGAGCCTGCACTCCTGCTCCTTCCCCAGACTCCCCAGCTGCTATCAGAGTTCAGCATCACTTCTCCCACACGGCCCTGGGAAGCTGCAGGGAGCAGCTGAACCCCTGCACCCCCAAAGCCCCCCCAGGCTGGGCAGAGCCCCGGGCTGAGGCAGGGATGCTGCTGTGACAAACGAGGGCTGGGAGGCAGCTCCTCATTTCTATGGTAACGCTGTTCTGCTCCTGTTTGTGCTCGTCCCTGTGCACGCACCAGCCTGGGCTGTGTATCCCCATCCATGCTGATCACACCATTCCCAGCCCTGCACCAGCTGGGCCAAGGATTTAGAAATGTCCCTTCTCTTAAAGTCCTGTGAGAAAGAGGAAACAGGGACGCTCAGGGTATGGGATTTCTCTGAATTATTAATTAACAAAGGTTTTCTGGCCGGGAGTAGGGCAAGCAGAGCATGGCTTCTCCTCGGGACTTTGCAGGAGGAAAGAAGGTGATGGCTCTGCTACAAATGGACTGGTTTAGCCAGCTTTTGATTGTTTTGGATACACTCAGGGATGCTGCAATGACTCAGACAAAATTGCTGCTTTGTCTGAGAGACACGTTTACTTCTCAGGGTAATGAGTCGATCTCCTCTCTGATTAGATTTCTCTGCAGTGCTCACCAGTGGGTGTTGGCAGGCATGGGAGTGGTGGAAGGTTTAACTCAAAGGAGAGAGCAGAGAGGAACCTGCTCTGCAAAGGGATATTTAAAAAAAAAAAAAAATTTTAAAAAAGCATTAATTGCGGCGTAAGCCGATCACACACAGCAGCCACCTCTGCCCACCTTGGCTCAGCTTCTTCAGCTGGGAGCAGCCTGATCTCTGTCAGCTCTGGAGATCAGCAGGAAGCAGAGGTGATTTACAGCCCCACCAACACTTCCTGCAGCTGGCAGGCTCATGGATCCTCCCAGGGCAGCGGAATTCCCAGCACAGAGGGTGCAGAGAGGCTCATCCCTGTGGAGCTGGTGTGGGGGCTGCCTCCGAGCAGGGCAGGAGCTCAGGAATGGGTCAAGTTGAAGCACATCCAGCCCTGTGGAGCTCATCCCAAGCTCCAGCTGCTGGGGAATGTCACTGCTGCGTCTTCACCTTAAATATTATGATTCATTGCAGCGCACGGGAGAACTTTGTCTGAGGCAAACATGACATAAGAGTACAGCTGGGTGAATAATAGCAGTGACATTTTCTACAGCAATTAATTAGAACTGAAATTCCAGTCGGATCTGCCCCTCTTCAAAGGCCTTCTCCAGGCATTCCCACACAGCTACGTAGTCCTTGCACGGGTGGAAACACTGAGCTCACGTAGGCAAGGGCTTGCAGAGGAACAAACTTTATATGGGGAGTTTTTCACAGAGGGAAAACTCCCCAGCAGTTTTATTTCCCACATTACAGGGCAGGAATGAATTCCAGCCGATACCTGGATATCAAAGAATAATAATTAGAGGGTGAAAAGTAAATAGCTTGTGAAATGATTTTTGAATAATAGACAAAAGCACTGCTCATGCAAGGGTTATTTCAAATGGAGGGAGAAAAGGGCTTCTCTTGCCCAGGTCTCTGACAGCCCATGTGTGACAGGCCAGAGGGGTGGTTGGTCTCTTCAAGGCTTCTCTCTCCCTTTCCACATTCTTCCTCAAAATCCTCCTCAGCCCAGCAGTGCACTGACAACCTCAGCAGTGGTTTGGCAGCTGCCATGTCATCTCGATAGCAAGGCTTGTTTCCATGTGATCTTTGCAGGGACTGGGATAAGATGCTTTGCCTCCACCCCAGTTGTTCTTTCTTAGCAAGAAAATAAAATTTGGAAGGATGAGATTTTCCAAAACACCATTTTGGTTNTTTTTTTTTTTTAATCTTTGTTTTGATTGAGGCTGACTCTTCATTTAAAAATGTTCTGGAGTTTGGTTATTACAAAGTCCAGCGGGAAACATTTTTTTGCCCAGTGCCAAGCTGCCTCTTTATAACTTCTAAAATATCAAACAAAGTTACTCATTTGTGTTTACAGAATTGTCAGCCATCTGAAAACTCTCATGCTGCCCTGCCTGATCTGTCTGTACCCTCTCGCTCCTCTCATCCATCCTTGCCACATTTTGGTTGGGAAGTGCTGATGCACCACAGCTCAATGGAGCCTCCTTCATTCCCAAGGCACTGTTTTGTTACAATAATAATATTCAGTGCTTTGATCCACTTCCCTGGGAAGCCAGGAGATGTCCAGCATCGTGTCTCTTCCCATTTCAAGCCACACCATTAAAGATCTGAGGAATTCTCACTTTCCTGTGGCTTTTCCCCACCTGTGCTGCCCCAATGCTCATCAGCTGCTACCCCAGAGCTGAGTCCTGGCTGGGCAGGGGCTGAGTGCCAGCCTGTCAGATGGAAATGGTTTCCAATAATTCTCCAGAGGGTGTTTTACGGGAGCAGGCAGTGGTGGCACACTCATTTCAGGCTCTATCTGGTACATTACAATCCCAAATCCTATTACTGACTCCTCTGCACCAGCAGGAATTGCCTCTTCAGCATTTCAGAATACACCCAGCGAGTTCCAGCTCTGAAAAAGAAAAGAAGAAGTTTTATCAGGGTTTTGTTTTTATTTTATTTATCAGAGATGATCCCTTCTTCTCACAAAATGCATCTGAGTCAGGGTGTTCCCCCAGGCTCATCCCTCTGGGGCTGGCTGTGTGAGCCCAGGATGGGAGAAATGTGCTGAGGGAAGCTGAGGGAAAGTTCCTCATGGTAGGAAAAATGTTTTCCTCCTTCTCCCCCTCTCTCTGCACGTTCTCCCCCCACACTGACAAACCCAACAGCAGCGAGCTGTGTGTGAGCACGGGGGATGTGTTTGTTCTCCTGCAGGGGAACAAATCAGAGATTAATCAGGCTTCTGCTCCTTTCATTGCCCAAGGAAACCTGCAAACCTTAAATAGCATTTGTGGTCTTGTTCTTTACATTCTAGAGGGGATTTTTACAAATTGCTGAGCGCTTTGCTTTGGTGGGCAGGTTAGTTCATGTTGCAGCATTACTGGCTGGTGCTGCTAGGGCAAAGGATCAATAGCATTTTCCACTGGGAATGTGCCTCCCCTTCTTCTCCAGTCCCCTCCAGCCTTTTTGAGTTTGTGGATTCTGCCTTCAAGGCAAGCAGTTCCCTTTGCTTTGGGAAGCAGCATCTTATCCCACATAAAAAATCAGTTTAGCTTGGGATTTTCAGCACAGCCTAAGATTGTGTAGGTGCCCAAACCCCCAAATTAGATTAATCTAAATCCCAAAGCAGCTCTGAAACATCTCTGTCGAGGTTCCTTTCATCACTAAGGGACTTAAAACCAAAATAAGTTGATGATGACTTCAGGCACCTGATTTAATGTCTAGAATGCGTTAGTTCCTTGTTTTTGATGTATTTTAGGTGAATGGATGGATGCCTGAGTAGCAAGTGGGTTCACCACTTAGTCTGCCAAGACAGCAGGGCTCAGACTTACTCTGGTGTTTGGGCAGCAGTGTGAGAATTTGGGGGCACTGAGATTGATGTGAAAAAGAAAGAAAGCTGGTGGACAGCAGGCCAAGTGCATCACGTGCTTCTCTTTGGCATTGCCCTGGCCACAGATGCCAGAGAGGTGTCAGAAGTGGACACAGACCCGAGTGGGTCAGACCTTGCCGGGATGGGGCAGAGCAGGGCAGGATGCAGAGGTGCAAAGCAGCAGGAGAGGTTCCAGGCAAGGACTGAGGCACGAAAGCTCCGTGGGCAGGGCCACAGGCAGGTGGGGGAGAGCGCTGCTTTCCCTGGCACAAGTGTTTTGACAGCTGTGGGAGCTGGAACTGGCAGAGCAGGTAGAGCTCAGGGCTGCGGAGGAGCTGGGGGCAGGAGCGGGGGTACCTTGGCAGGGCTGAGCCAGCCCCTGCTGCCAGCAGATCTGTGTTTCACTGCCCAAAGCCTCCTCTGCACTCCCCTCTCCTCACCCTGAATCTTCCACCTGCTTTTCCATCAGCACCGCATGCAAAACGCAGGGATGTGAGGGCGTCAGCAGTGGGAGGCTGTGGAGCAACAGCAGGAACGGTCGGGGTGCCTTTGAACAGGTAATTCCCGTGGCGTTGTGGCAGAAAGGAGAAGTTTGCCACGGGCAAGTCACGAGGCAGTTTGAGCTTGGGTTACTCCTCGCAGTGTGGGAACAGGGGAAAGGCTGAAATGGAACATATGGCAGCAGAAATGACGCGGCTGCAACGTAATGGTGAGTCAAAGGCTGAGGCAGGGAGGAAGCCGAGGCTCAGGCTGGTGGAGAAGGGACATTAGTGCCTTCTGCAAAATAAAAACACACGAGGAGAGGAGGTTTGGAGGGAAAAACTGAGCACATCCTTGATTCTTGGCCTCTGAGGACAGTTGTCCTGTGCTGTGACTGTTACCCAATGAAGTGAGCCCTGGCCTGTCTCAGGGTAGGAGTTACCTCTATTGAGGTGGGTAAAACCCACCCCTGTCCTAATAAAAGACAGAGGCAAACCCAGAACCTCCCCACGGAGCATCTCCTAACGCAGTCACTCACAAAACCCTTCATGAGTAGCTCAGAAAGCTATTCCCAGAGGCAATATTCCTCAGGGGACTGTCACAACACACTCACTCGTGAATTCACTGCACGCAGTAACAGGTGAGGAATGCACAGAATAAAGCTTTTTCTAAAGACACCTGAGAAAAGCTGAGTTGTTTCAACGTGGATCTGCAGCTTTTTCACTCAGATCAGCAAAGCCAACAACAGGAGCTGAATCAGGACCATCCTGTTTGGAAAGCTGGGCCCTGGGAATGGGAACAGGAACAGGTACATAACCAAAGTGGAAATCATTACACTGCAGGCTTGCATGTGCATGGTTTAAAGAAGGCATTCAGGTCAGTCTCCACCCAGGAGGGATCCAAGCACACTCTGTGCTGGGAAGGGAAAAGTCTGAGCCAACGATGTAATCATTCTCCACCTTATCATCGCCCCAACATGACTAACGAGCCAGGGACAGACTGCAGGGAATGAGGAACATGGAAGCAGCAGCAAAAACAAAGTAGGTGTTTGCAACACCTCTCGTTCTGAACAAGTGCACTGAAATCGTTGCCATGCAGCAATCCTTGCTGCCAAGCAGGAGAAATGGCCCTAAATCAGGTGTTTGGGTGATTTTTGACTTGCCCCCCAAATCAGCAGTTGTTTTTTTTCCCATTGGGGGAGTGTGAGGTGAGAATGGAGGAGTTGTTATTTTACACTTCAATTTTTATCTGATCTTCTTGGCTCAAGCCTTCATTTCAAACCCCTGTAGCAGACCCCAAAAGTGGAAATGGGATCAGTTTGATAACAGGAGCTGCTGGTTCTGTGCATCTGGTGCTCCCCACATCCACGTAGCCCCGCTGCTCATTGCTTTGAAGGCAGGCCTGAGGCAGGCAGGGCTGTGTGAGACCCTGCAGGGCAGGGCTCTGCTCATCTTTCTTTTCAAGTGCTGGATCCCACAGGTCAGGGGGGAAGATCCTCATCTGCAGTTATTTATAAAGTGTCTTTTGACAGAGCTGTGAGTGAGGGAGGACTTGGCTGTACTGTCAGTGACCAGAGGTATAAAAAAAGCCCTGGCTTTCAGGAGCACTAAATTAACTGCGAAATAAATAAATAAAATGAAGAGCTCGCTCTCGTTATTGTGCTGCAGGCATCATTTATTAGATGCTGCTGTACTGTGGAGTCCTTATCTCTCCCTCCAGATAGTGTAAATCAGAACTCCTGTTGCTGACACCCCGAGAGCGTTCTCATCTGTCAGAGATTTAGCTGCCCTTTTCTTGTGTGTTTTCCTGGAGAGTGATTTTTTATTTTTACTTTAACCCTCGGCGCTCTCATCATTCATGGCTTACACTCTCAGGAAATAAAGGGCCGGGGAGGGATGCTCCAAGGTCTTTTGTTGCTGTTGATGAACGTTTCTCTCTGTCCTCAGTGAGAGCATCTCTGTCACAGGCAGACGCTTCAGCCACACTAAAAATGTGCTGCTTTATGCAGGGTAACTCACTGCTTTCTCCCTCTCTTCCCAATCCAGTTGCAGCCATTGGGCTTCCCCCACCCTGCACTGTGCCTTTCAATATGATTCCTTTAATGGGCTTAATGATTTTTCCACTCCTGAAACATGAATCAAATGTACAAATGGCTCTTGAAGGTACTCGGGAAAAGCTGTGGTTTTATTGAACTCCCAGTGAGAATCAGCAGCACCTCAGCCAGAGGCAGGAGGAGCAGATCCCATGTGAGGGGTGATCCATCTCACCCAGGCAGCAGATTTGGTGATTCATCACCGTTTACCACGTTTAAACACATTTTCCATTCATCCTGATGATTTACTGTGGCAATGGGGCCAAAAAATCTACTTTGAATTAGTGGCTCTCAGACTAGCTGGACTCTAGGAAAGATGTCATCTTCTCTTTGCAGTGGTAAGGGACTTTGTGCAGAGTTATAGAGCATGGACTTCATGTGATAACTCTGCTTTGGGTGATATCATTTAAATACTTGTGTGTGTGCATAGTTTTATGGCCTTTCTCATGTCTCTCTGGCCGTGGGTGTCTTGGCTTTATTAAACTTTATGTCTTTCTCCAAAGTCAATCCAATTTTCCCTCCTTTAGCCATCACGCTCATAACTTTCATAACTTAGCTGTAAAAACTGTCAACAAGGAAACAATTGAGTTTTAAGGAAAAAAAGGGGCAGTGCCTTCTCTCCCATAAGACTGTACAGAAACTATTTGGGTAAAAGCCCCCAGATTTGGACTGCAGCAAAGAAGTTTGTGTCTTCCTTTCAGCAAAGGTCCTGAGCAAACCAATTTGCTGGATCTATTTTTACCCATTTATAATCTGTCTGTGAAACAGAGATGTCCTCAGGTTCTAGTGTCCAACCACAAGGATGGAAAGGGACTTTCTGAGGAATTCAAATTAGAAATAAGGGTAACGTGCTGACAAACAATCTGAGTTATGATTGAGACATTCAGAAGTGTAAATTGATGGTTTGTTTTTGGTGACCAGGGATAATCTATGAAAGATTAGGTTGTGCCTGGCTCTTTGGGAGTGTTCTGACAGCTAAACCACACACCTGAATGCAAAAGGAGGTTTGTTTGTATACTCTGTAAATACATTTCTGTACACCCATGGCTTTAATGATGATAGAAGTGTATATTGTGTGTGTGTGCTCAGTACATTCTGGACTGAGATACTCAGCTCCAATCTTAGTGCAAATAAATAGTGGCAAAACCCCTGGTTTTCATTCTTGAATCTTCCAGAGACAGATTCAAACAGTTGTTTTGTGCCCAGAAAATCCTACTCTCAGGAAATGGAGGGTCACCAAATCCAATTCCCTTTTATGGTGATTTTGATCCAGCTGTATTTAGCTCCCAAAGTTGCTTAAAAATCCAAACAAAGCAACCCATCATTGGAGGAGAACTTGAGAAAGCAGCTCTGAAGCCTCCCAGCAACAGCTGCTCCATGCTCTGCAGGTTGGTGTTCCTGTTTTCAGCACTGCTAGCACAATCCATCCCTGATCCCAACCCCCAGTGCTGCAATTCCCAGGCCACTTGCTGGGGCTCGGCAGGGTTTGACTCTTGCGACACGTTTTGCACAAAGAGCAAGAATTTGGCTCGAAGATCTACAGAGCCTTGGATGGATTTCAGCCCACAGCCTACAGTAGTAGGACAAACCTCAGGAAAGCTGCCAGAATTAAGTCAAGGTTGCACAAGAAGTGGGTTTTTACTGGCCCAGCCAGTCAAATGTAACACCTTCACTGTCCTGAAGAACCATTTATTAGGAACCCAAACCCTCAGCTTGTTATTTTGGGTGCCAGCAAATGACCTGGGGACACTTGAATTACTTTGCTGCAGATTTATTGGGTGAGCTGTGTCCAAGTCAATTGGGTCAAGGTAGTAAAAGATGTTTAGGTGCTTGAATACAGTTGATAGCAAGTCAGACTAAATGCCCAGTTCCTGTTTTGGTGCTCACCTAATCTCCCTCCACTGCAGCTTGTCAGATGTGTCCTGATTCATTTCCTTGCTCGTTTTTCATAGGGTGCCAGGGATAAAACACTGAGAGGCACCTGCTGCAGGGGTAAACAGCTATTTAGAAGATGTGTGGACAAAAGTAGGTCTGATAGGTCTAAACTGATACAGCAGGAGATGATAAAACCACAGGTCAGATTGGGCTGGCCTGTAGCAGATTGGGATGTAGCTACTTTTCCTTACTAGCACTGTACTGTAGAATATGATGGGTTTTTTCTTTCTTTTCTTTTTTAAAATTTCTTTTAAACTGCTGCTTTTAATGCTGTGATTAAAAGATTATTGTCAGAATGAAAATTAATTACATGCAGTGCACTTGGCCCAGATATGGAGAGAACTTGGAAAACATCTCCAAGACATGCTTATGGAATACAGAGTGAACAGGCAAAAAGCACCAGGACACCAACCCCAAGGATGATGCAAGTGCCCTTCAAGAGAGGACCTGCCTCCAATATATAAAATTGTGTTGACACTGAAGCTTAGCAAAGGTATTTGCAAACCTGTCAGCATGGTCTGGCTCGTAGGATTAACGAGCATTCAGGGTGTCCTGCTGTCACCTCGTTAAATTTACTGATAATTGTTGATTTCCGTATGTTGTGGAATTAGCTGTGTTCTGAAATGGTGGATAAAAGTGGAGGAATGAATCAGAGGCAAGAAGTCAGTAGAGTCAGCTGTTGGAAACACAACCTGGAAATACGGCTCAGAAATGGCCCCAAGGATATAGATAGCAGCTTTTATCTCCCTCAGATATAGGCCAGAGCAGCAAAGTTCAGATCTAGTTTTGGATCGCTGAACTAGTTCAATAACATCCAGCAGGAACCTGACCCCAGCACATTCCGTGTCTGTTTCAGGAGTTTTTTGGATGTGCTTCCCTTGTACCTCCATCAGACCACGTTTCACCCACAGAAAGGGTAAAAGTGGGTCCAGATCTCCCATGCACAGAACAGGAAAACCACAGAGAACATCTTCTGCCTTTTTAGGAGGTGGAGTTTAGTCTGCAGCAATGGGAGACTCGCTTCTGCTGCTGAAAGATTTAATTATTGCATTTCTGCTTATTGCTAGAGGCTTTTAGGACATCAATACATTGTGGGTTATGTACAAACACAGGGGAAGGAGCAGTCTGGAGAAAGCAGAGGGGAGACAAGGGTTAGAATGAGCTGAAAGGTCCTCCGAGGTAGAGAAGCCACCATGGGATGTAGGGTGATTTGTGTAAGGCAGCAATGCATGGAACTGTGGCAGAAGACACTGCAAATTCCAAACTAGGACTGCAGATATTGGACATTTCATGTTCCTGATGGCTGTTTTTCTGGTCCTCTGCCCTTGCATGGCACAACTTCCATTTATTTTGCAGAATTTCCATTGTTAGCTTCTAATTCTCCCCCTAACCCTGCCTTTCTCTTATTTACATCCCAGAGATTCTGTGCTTCTCTGAGGGCTGACATGCCCTGGCTTAAACTGGAGCTGCCCTGAGGATGATTTTATATTTAGTAGCTCCTTATGAGCTGCTCTCATTTGAAGCAGCCCAGACTGCCTGATACAATATTTACTGCAGAAATCTCTCTCTTGCCTCTCCTGGTTGCAGTCTAATGATAAGGCTGAGCTTGAGAAGGGGCCAGGGCTTTACCCAAAGCGTGCCAGGGTAGCAGAGCCCTGCTGGGCACAGTTCTTATCCCCCTTATGCCTTCAGAGTAACCCACAGGATCCATGATAAGGGATGAAATTCTGTCCCACAAAAAATGCACAGCTATCAGCTTCTATCATTCACATTGTACACGTAGGAGAGGCCTAACCAAGTGCAACCTCTGGTATTTTCCTCTCATATGCTGGTATTTTTCTGCATTTATTACAGGTTGGCCCTTATTTAGAGTGGTGTGTATTGATTTAAAGGGTTTAAGAGAAAGATGTCTTCTGCAGCAGTGGTACAAACACAAAGTCACCTGGCTTCTCCCATCCTTTGGGTGCCAGCTTTTAACAGGGAGCTTTCAGGAATCTCAGTTTTTATACAAAGCTCCTGGTTTAAGTATCCAGGTGCTCTGATCCGACTCTCACCAAGTCCTGGTGATAGTGATGGGGTGAAGCTCTGACCTGCAGCTTTCCTCTTTCCAATGGAAAAGTCAGCACTGCAGGTTCACAGGACTGTGGAAGACCCTCAGCTCTCCCACCAAAGATGCCCCTGCTCCAGGCTGCTGCAGACAGGCCGGTCCCTTCTAAAATAGTCCCAATTTTGAGCCTGTGATGCTTTCAAGCCCGCGAGCGTGTGGGCGGGAGGCGATGCATCACATGGAGCACTGCCTCAGCTCCGACATCTCGAGCCTCTGGAATAAAGGAACAGCACAACTTTGCCTCTGTGGAGAGCAGCCCTTCCTGGAACAGCTGCCTGGAGCAGTGAGGTGCTAACACAGCCTGGTCCCTCCCGATTGTGTTCCTGGAAAAGCTGCTCGGTTATCGATAAAGGTTGCACCGACAGCGCCAAAAGCCAGCGAGGCTCTTGCCGGACTTTAATAATTTCTTACTCAGCAGATCTTTCACTTCCAGCTCAGCAGAGTGGGCACTGCAGGCACATCAGCTGAAATACAATCTCCGTGCTGGAAAGAGGGGCTGCCAGGCTGTTTCATTTGCAGGCTAGGGAGGAATACAGAGCTGGCACCCCGGGCACTCTGCTCTGCACAGCTCGAGCTGCCATCGTGCTCTTGGCACTGCCAGGTTCTCGTTCCTGCTGATAACGTTTGGTCCTTGTTCATTGTTCACAGCTGCTCTTGGGTTCCTCCTCCCCCACTTATCACATCTGCTGGAAAGGAGGATTTCCCAATAAAGGTGAAGAGAAGGGACTGGTACTAGTGTTCCAGATCTAAATCAATTGAACCAGCACTACTGCAGCTAGTAAATCTGCTGCTGCTTTGTGCATGGCATAGTGCTGACAGACAATGCAGGGAGGAGCATTAACCCCCTCTGTCCCTTGCAGGAGGTTTAGTATTCCAAAAGACCTTTTTGCATTAAAGAGAAAGCTTTAAGCCTAAAAGTCTCTTTGAGACCTCAGACTGGCTTGGGTTTGTCCCTGTGAAGGTGCCCTCCAGAATCAGCACCAAGTGGGAAGCAGAGTGAAGTTCCCTTCCCTTCACTCTTCCCTTCCAGACCCTTGGGTTTGGGCCAGAGGCTGAACTGTCACCTGAAATAAATGCATATGAAGAGCTCCTTTTTAAACCTGTATTGTTCATAAACATTTCTGAGTGTCCTGGTGGCTGCCATTCACCCAATTAATGGGATCACTGACTGCCTGTGACATAAGGAGGCTAATGATTGAGGCTCATTAGAAAGTGGAAGAGACTCTTGTATCAGCAGATCTGAATGTCAGGCAGGGCTTCCCATCACTTTCAAAACGTGAGACCTGAATCCTCCTTGAAATTCCAGGTGGTGCTGCAAAATCCAAACAGCACACCAGGGTCACGCCTGGGCAAAGATCCCCCTGGCTGTGGGGTTTCACTTCAGCATTTCCCTTTTGTCTGAGGTCTCTGCAGCCTCAGGAGCTGCAGGCACCCAAACCACTACGTGGCGGCTGGTTTCCCACTTCCCCTCAGGTCTGATAGCCAGGGGTCCCTGGGTGTTTAAGGAGCCTGTTTGGGGTGCACAGGTGAAGTGTCAGGTTCCAGTTCCACGGCTGCTGCTGTGTTGGAGGTGGATGCAAACATTGGGTTGCCAGCGCTGCTGCGTCACTGATGCAAACAATTTCCATCAGGGCGAAAGCCCGGATGAAACCACCATGGCAACCAATTTTAAATAGAAACAATAGCCCAGCTCCTCTGCTGAAATAAAGGCACAGGACCCAGGGATCTGGTTCCATATTCCTACAGCAGACAGCACCATTTTTTGGGCATTCATATTTTCTGGGTTTTTATTGAGTCTTTACTCAGAGCATCCCAACGAGCTGTTTGCAATTTATATGCAGCAAATACTGATGGAATGAAGCCATCTCTGTGGGGCCAGCAGCAGTCAGAGAGCAGCACGGTGGATAAAGCAAGTTCCTGCCAACTCCTTTATCTTTCCAGTTACAGGATCTCCAAGTCCCATGCAGAGAAGCCAGTCCAGTTTTTCCCTTGAAGATTTGCAAAAAATAAACAACAAATCATTAATGCTGAAAAGATGAAATGCTGAATCATGCCTTCCACTCTTTAGAACCTGTGTTCCACTGAGTCTAATTATTTCACACTTGTTACCTAAATCTTTGAGCAGTCTCTCCCAAGGATATTCACGATGAGGGTTGGAAAAGAAAAAGTTCTGCTGAACAGTCTAGCACGGGGACAAGAGTTCTGGTCAAACTCCCTGGAAATAAATGTTGGCTTA
The DNA here is from genome assembly GCA_013397055.1 of Pachycephala philippinensis. NCBI lineage: Eukaryota > Metazoa > Chordata > Aves > Passeriformes > Pachycephala > Pachycephala philippinensis. The sequence goes on along the minus strand of VWZT01007243.1, from coordinate 184,067 downwards.
TCTCATAGGAATGGGATTTTATTTTGCCCAAACAACCTCAAACAGGCTTGAAATTGCAGTGAGGGCAGTGCAATCAATGTGCAGCTGACTGAGCAAAGAGAAACAGCCAGGAAATGTTGAATATATTTTTAAGCATTTTAACCAGTGTCTTTTGAGTATCTGAAATGAGGTGAAAATACATTAAAACCCAACCAGATCTCTCTCTCTCCCTTGTTGCAGCCAACACACCCTTAACAGAGTCAGTGGGTGTAGAAATAGGAAACTAGGTTTTGCTTTTGCTTAGGTAGTGGGGGTTTAGTATTTAAAAAATCAACCAAAAAATGAGTGACCTACAGCACATTCTGGAAGGGCACGGATCGAGTATCCTCAGCTCTTAATCTAAGAAGGAACTTCAGTGCTCTGGCATTGTTCTCCCCTGTGCCATTCTTATCTGACACGTAGTATCAGTTGCCAGAAACGCTGTGGGTTTATTCTGTACTTTGTATTCTAACATAAATGGAGCTGAATAGTTGTCATAGTCCTCTGGGCAGGGCTCCTCGCTGCTGCAGAGTTTAATATTGAGGTTGGCAACACGAGGGTGGCTGATGTAATCCGTTCCATTACCGATATTTATGGCACACCGTGTTACAATACAAAGGTTTAGAGACTGAGAAGATGTGACAAGCCAAAAAAGCCAACCCATTCAAAACCGAGCCTGGCCCTGCAGGGGTCGATTCCCCTCACTGGACATTCACAGAAATGTCTTTTAATGCCTTTATGAGCATTTGTGATGCAAAATTCAGGCATAAAGCACTGATGGCAAAGTCCCTGTTGCACACCCCACATCTGACTGCAGGTCTGACTTTAGCAAGAGCCAGTGACTCAGGATCACCAGCAAGCGTTGTCCAAAGTCACTCCTGGGTTTCACCATTCTTTGGCCAAACATCACAAGCCTTGGTGTATTGTAACACAGGGGGAAGGGGCAGCACAGAGGAGGGTTTGTTCCTCTTTCCAGCAGCCTCCTTCTACTCCTGCAGCAGGCCAGGAGCTGATACAGTGATCTGTGAGTTATTATGAGTCAGAAAACTATGTGCAGCTTATTTGTGCTTTCAAAGTCCAGGATATCTCCTTCTTCAATTTCTTATTTACCTCCAAGTTTCATCAAACCCGCAACTTCATCCTGAGGGGCAGCTCCAACCTCTGCTCTCTGTGACAGGGACAGGACCCAGGGAATGGCTGGAGCTGTGTCAGGGAGGTTTAGGTTGGATTTTGGGAAAGGTTCTTCCCCCAGAGGGAATGGGCTCCCCAGGGAATGGGCACGGCCCCGAGGCTGCCAGAGCTCCAGGAGTGTCTGGACAACAGGGATGCACATGGTGGGGTTGTTGGGGTGTCTGTGCAGGGCCAGGGGTTGCACTGGATGTTCCTTTTGAGTCCCTTCCAACTCAGGATATTCTATGACTCTACAAAACCTCCTCAAGCAGCTCTTTCAGGTTTGAGGGTGGGAGCTGAGTGACTCTCTACGTGTTTAAGAGCCCGTTTCTGTCCTACAGCTCTCCTGGAGGATCTGCAGCATCTCTTTTGCAGAATCAGCACTTTTGTTGGTCTTAATGGAGCTGCTTCTTGTGGAAGACACTGGAAAGGCTTCACGTGGAACTGAGTAATTTCTATTCCAGACCACGGAGGAGAGAACACAGCCCACCCTGCCTGGTGCTTGTGATCCGCTGTGAAAATAACTCTGCTGGTGTGTGTGGTGTGAATGCAGTGCGGTGTTTCCCACACAGACAGGCCCAACCCAGGGGCTTTTTTCCCCAAACTTCTTAAAGTTCAAAGGAGGTTGGAAGCAAAGTGCTTCCCTGAGCAGTCTAATTTTGTGTTTTACTTGCCACAGAAGTGGCAAAATTGACTTTATCAAACAAATGCTCTTTGCCATACCGTTCAATCAGTTTCTTGCCTTTTGCAATGGCTTCCTTGTGCTGTTGGTAAAAATAATGTTGCTTTTCCAGTATGTCATGTAAAGTGATTTCAGCTGTGTTTTTTCCACTCCTGACCTTCGCAATGCTTACATTTCAGGCAGTTTTATACATTTATTGATTACATGAGGCACTGTTCTAATTTCTAGGAAGTAAGAATATAGCCCTTAAATCATCCAGACTCTGAAATGTTTTAATTTCCTCAAGTAAATAGAGCATATTTTGCCAGGAATCTTAAATGTATGATACATGGATCTGATTCCACTTTCACACAGGTCTTGTGTAACTCCCTTCACTTCAGTGAAATTACTCCTGATTAGCATTGAGAAACAGGTCCAGAATATGGAGAAGGGAGTGGGTTAATGCTATTTTTTCTGACACTGAGTGCTCTAAAAGCACTCTGAGACTGTAAACCATTACCATTTCTCAGTAAGTGCCCTCTGAGAGGACTGGGGAGGATTGAAGAGTTTTTAACCAGTAAGTCACCTCAGTTCTTTCACAAAAGAGTAGAGATTTACCCATTTCTACCTCGTGGCTATCTGGTGATTATGTCGGGTCGGAAAGCTGATGGTCTCAGTGTCATCTGCTGAGACCACAACTGCTGCCATCGGGTAAATTCCCTTCCTGGCACAGGTCTGCTCCTCTTGCCAGGCTTTGCAAGTTTTCCTGTCAAGCAGGAAGGGAAGAGTTTTACAAAACTGCTCTACAGAGGTGTATTATTTGCCTCCTGCAGGCTCGTCATGCCTCAGCGCCTCAACACGAAGGTTGTTATTCTCCAACAACGCCGTCAAACTCCCACACCTCGATGACTGCTCAAAGTTATGAGCACTCCCAAAATAGGGCTGGATTTTCACAGTGATAATTGAGAGCCATAACTTTCCATCAGAGAGGCTCTGTAGGTGGGAGCAGCAGCACAGACAGCAGCATCAACAGAGTTGAGGCTTTTTATCAGGATGTTATCTAATTTTATTGCAGTATTTATCCCATAATCCTATCAAGGTATAGGTTTCTTTTAGGGATGTCTCCTGTGAACAGTTTTGGACCCATCTTTTGTCATTGTGAGAAGGACCCTATGGGAGCCAAAAAAAAAAAAAAAAAAAAAAAAAGACTTTATGATTGTCCTAAACCCTGGTTCAGGAATATGTTCATATTCAGGATGGGGTTTAAGCTTTATGGACATTGTTGAATAGTGCTGGCTTCAGTGAACTGATGACTAGAGAAAATTGCTCATGCAGGGTTTTGTTTTCCTTCAAAACAACTTCCCCTACTCAGGAAACCCACTCATTAGCTCGCTTCTGATGCAAATATCAGAATACTTAAATGCAAGTTAAATAACAGAGCGATATTCTCAGTCACTGGAAGCAATAATTGTTCTTCTTTTGGGGCTATGTGGCCAAAAAGGCTGAATCAAAGAACATTTGTGGGTCGCATTCTTATCTGGTGCTCTGCCACCTCCATCAAATAACGCCAGCGTGGCACTGCAGCAGTTGCTGTTGAGATCAGAATCTGCATATAGATATTGTGTCTCTCAAGTTCTGAAAGTACTGTTATATTTGAAGTCAAAGAGAAAAGAGAGGACAAATAACACAATTTACTGCTGCAGATTATTTTTATGCCTGTGTGCTCCACTTAAGAGAATACTCTGTAAATGACTTATTATCAAGAAAAGTTATTTGTTTGCACTAATCAAGCCTTAAACTTGGAGGCATAATATGGAACTAATTATTTTTAACTAACTAATCAACATGTTTCATTCATAAGTTGGGATTTATCAATATAGCACATGAAAGGAGAGAACATATTATTATTTCAATTTAGATAATATGCAAAAAGCAGTGTGTTTGTAATGACCTGCTTTCACTGAATATAATCAAGCTCCAAAGCTCTATTACAGGCTGGAAATAGCAGCAGCTTACTTTAATGAGATTTCTGGCTCTGGGCCCCAGCTGTTCTACGCAAGGCTCTCCCTTTGCTCTATGACCTACCAATATGTGCTGTCACCAGTAATGAGACAGGACCTATTTCCTAACATGGGGAAAAATTGGAAAGCACGAGTTCATTCTATTCTGAGGAAACACACCCTGTTCCCCCTGCAAGGCACGAGGAGGGGAGCACTGAATATGCAACATCCCCCCCTTCCCTTGCCAGCAGAAATATTACATGAAACCCATCAGGTAAGGAACTCAAAGGGAAAGCTGAAGTCTCTCCTGAGCTGGTTCCCTCAGCACACAGAAACCCAATATTTATTAAGCACATCCAGAATATCTTTGTCCCCTGCAAGGAGCCCAGCAAAGGACTTCCCATTACCTGCAAGGCACGGGAAGGGGGAACAGTGGCAGTCATGGGCTCTGAATCTTATGGATTTTGTGGAATTATGCTCATCTCAGGGCCGCGTTGGGAATGTGCCAGGAGCCAAAGAGCTGCACTTAATTTGCCTAAAATGGAGCAGATTACCACTGCTCTCCTGTTTAATAATGGAGATGCAGCCTGGAGACTACAGATTCCAGCAAGCAATGCTCCAAAAGGAGCCAGGAGATGCAGGTGCTGGAGGTACTATGGCTCCCAGGTGGAAAACATGACCAACCTCATTTTGGTCTCTCTGAATTGGACTCCTAATATTGTTCTTTTTGGCTTTTTTTTTATTATTATACCCCACACCTGTCAGAAATTCTGTTCTAGAAAATGTTTGATTAGCTACCATTTAGGGGGGAAGGGAGGGTTATGCTATTTTTATTCTTAAGCTGTCACTTGGGTTCATTAACACTTTGCACGTGAATCTGGGTTTTTTAGGACAAGAAGCCTGTGTTTTTTTCCCTTGAATAACATTGTTAAGTATTTCAGGAATCTAAAATCCACAAACTATTTCTGTGCCCTCAATATAAACCTCTTTGGAAAAAGCCAACGAACATTTTAGTCAGAAAATTGGAAGGCGTGCGCTTAATGCACTTTGAAATTAAATGATTTGATGCTTTTCAATTTGTCTTTTTGCCCTTCCCAAATACCCAAAGGCACTAGCCCACTTTGTAAATGAGCAGGCTATGAAATCTTTGAGAAATGAAGGTGTCACCAAGTTGCAGTAAAAATTATACTCGGCACCAGCGTACTTTGCAAGCCCTGACTAATTGGCCCCTGACACAGCCCCACACTCCTCCTTTATTAACAGGAATAAGCAATTATTAAATCAGCAGTTATTTATTTGAGAAGCGGGGAAAAAAACTTCCAAACCCCAAGAGATTGTGAAGCTAAGTTTCCATGGGATAAACAGCTTCCTTCCCATGGAATTCACCGGTTGACCATCGCTTTCCAGGTGCCTCTGGTGTTGTCCCTGGACACGCTGTCCTGGCTCATCCCCTGGGTGCTTCTTTCCTTCTACAATTTCAGAAATAAGATTACAAAGTGAGTTTTCAGATTTAAAACTCTGTGCCTGTGAGGAATTTTTTTTTTTGGCCAGCTCGAGGAAGCGTTATCCTGAAATGAAAATAGAAAAGCGCATTTGCAAAGGTCACATCGACAGATTTTGAAGTGCAGTGGTAAGAACACCACAGCCTTTGCAACACTACCTATTTCCTCTTCTAAATTATTTATGTATTTATTGTATTTTACATGAGCCATGGAAGCTAGAGGCATTTTTGCAGTGTCAGGTCATTCTAAAGTACGTGCCATACAAAGAACAGGGCTAGAAAATAGTTGTATGTAATACTGTTCATTAATATTACATAATTACTGCACACAAAATAGTTCTCTGGGCAGTGATAAGGATTTTTTTCATAAAGACTAAAGACTCCAAGGCAATGTATTCCATTAAAGGGTTGCTTAACATATGAGGGTATATCAATATATAGTACCTTCACCCAGCTGCAGCAAAATGACGAAGCCAGCTTAGTCAAATGAAGCCATTAGCATGTATAATGTGCTTTACACAAGAGTTAAAAGGTTTATAAAATCATACTTTGATATTGCAATGACCAAGCTGAGATAGGATCTAGCAAACAGCAGTTGCAGCTGCATCAGCACAAAAATGAACTGTTGGGTTTTCTCTGCAGTCTAGAGAACATTTTCTGCAGTCTTTGAAAATTGCTCTGGAATTAAAAAATTTTCTGTACGTGTAGGCTAATATTAGCTACTGACAGCTTGCCTGGGGTTTTTAGCTCAGCCTTCCTGGAGCAATTGTTTAGGATAAAATGTTGATGCAGCTTTTCAGGTCTGTTGGCTGCTTTTATTACCACTGAATGTGAGCAAGTCCTGTGTCTTCTGTGATACACTAGACCTAAAGGAATGTGGAGGAACATCTGAGTGACTAATAACCCCATAAACAATCCCTTTGAATTTTAATATATCCCTCTGCACCCTTCCTAAAATCCCTGTGCTGTAAGTATAGGGTTAATTTTGACTTTAAATTTGATTTGCTAAACTGTATTAATATGCTGTTGAGTGGACAAGATACAGCAACAATGTTTAGTATAAAACTGGAGATCTGAACATCCTAATAGGCCTTCTGACATTCAAGAAAACATCAGTTACAGTTTTTGAGACATAAGAAAGAGTTGATAATTTTGCCCTTAAAAAAGGGATTCTTATCCTCTTTCTGCTCCTTTTTTTTCTAAGGCAGAAGATGAGTTAAATGAGACTAGAATTCTCTGTTTCCCCACCAACAGTGTGAAATAGATGCAGCAATCTGATGTTTCTGCAGCGTGAGCAGTGTCAGTGTTTGACGTTGGGGTGTTGAGTCACCGAGGGCTCACCTTTCTCTCCGGATGACACCGTGACAGCTGCAACCCGCAGATGCCTGAGAGCTGGCAGTCCTTTGATTTAAAAAAGAGAAGGTTGCTGGCAAGGCATTTTCACAAGGAGTTCCTTCTCAGCTCTGCAAGTCCTTTCACTTCTTCGCTCAATGGGACCTTGATTTGCTAACACTCGGAGCGTATCACAAACGGCACATCTGCTGTGTCAGGATGAGCCGTGTGACTGAGCTGAGAGGCTGCTTCCTGGGGATCCCACTTGCTTTCAGGTTCTGTTTATCTGTGAGCTTATCCTACCAAATTATCATCAGCAATTCCACCACGCAGGCACGCGACCTTTTGAGCACACCTGACAAAAGTGAAGATGTTCCCCTTTGCTGTGTTTCCCTGGGTGTGCGGCACTGAAAGGTCGAGCAAACCACAGACCTCAGGATTGTTTCTGACTGAGCAAAAGCGAGCACACGGATTTCTGTACACCAGTTCAGCCACCCTCAGTTTTTCCTGTGACCTGAGTCATGGTCAGGCACTTATTATGTGACATTCACAGTGAGACTGTCGGAATAAAAGCAGGCTAAGAAACCTAATCCTCAGAGGAGAGCAATATGTTCCCACTTGTGGTTTAGTCTCGCAGTGAAGAGGTTGTTAAGGGGTTTGTGATCCTGGAGATTGATGCTGGGGGGAGCCTGGGTAGTGCACAGAGCCATTGGCAGTCGTCAGCTAAAGCTGCCTAATGATGGCAGCTGGAGTGGCCAGAGGAATCCTTTCCTCTAAGGAACCCAGAAGAGTTAAAGTGCTTCCAGAAATGAATCCATTAGATGCTGATGGTGATTAGCAAAAGGTACCGTGATGACTTAAAGTACTTCAAGTGTCATTCAGGCTGAAACCTCTTTCAGGTGAAAAGTGTTGGATACATCAGGACTGAGCTGCAGAGACTGATCTGGTGGATGTGGCAGCAAATCTGGGCACGAACCTCACCACTGTGTGTGAGCAAATGCTACTGAGAGAACTCTCCCCTTTCCTTCCCATTTAAAAAGTCTTGAATATTTACAGTTGTGGCGAAGGTTTTCTAATTATTTGAATCTTACGTTTCAAATGTTGTCCAAAACTTAGGTAAAAGCATAAGCTTGGCAAAATCAGTGTGATAAAGGGGTTAATTTGACTCTACAGGGATTTGAGCTTATGGCTTGATTTAAAAGACTGGAGCAACCTGGTCTAGAGGAAGGTGTCCCTGCCATGGTAGGGGCTGGAACTGGATGATCTTTAAGGTTTCTTAGAACACAAACCCTCCGTGATTCTATGACACTGTCGAGCTTTGTATTCTTTGAGACTCTCTCTACATCATCCAGCCACCAAAGTGAGAATTTCCTCACAGGTGGTTAAATCCACTTATTTACAGACAATCCTGACTTTCTTCGGTGATTTATTCTTCTTGGTAACTACTGCCTGCAATCCCTGCGCATTGGTCAGGCATTTTTCCTCAAAGAGGTTGAATAAATAGCCACAAATCCTGCTGGGCAGCTGAACCACCCCAGCACCAGCCGTTGAGGAACCTCCCATGGTTTCAGCAAAAGATGTTTGTCAAGCGAAGTGATTCAAGTCAGATTTTAGAAATTCTGCTCATATCACTCCAGTCCATCTGCATCTACCCTAATGCATTGCAAGGGTGTGCCTGAAATTAAATTAAGGCCATCTACTCAGTCTTTCCCAAACTATTCATGGAACAGCAATCTGCTGCTGGAGCCAGGTCCGTGGCAGAAGCGCCTGTTAACCCTCAACTGGATGATGATGATGATGATGATGATGATGATAACAACAGTATGACTAGAAAAATACAGAGGAAAATAATGCTCAGTATGAGATGGGCTCACTGAGGTTGCAAACAGTAAACAAAAGGGAAACTATAACCCAGTAATTACATTTTCCCAATGCTGTTTTCACCATATGTAAACAAGGCCGTTTTCACACATGGAAACACGGCGTCTGTGATTGTGAAGAAAAGGTTTACTTAATAAAATTGTTGGGAAATACGGGGTTTGGTAAAAGTATCATTCAAATTACAGTCATGCATCTGAGTAGGATGGAAAGAGTCTTGGAGTAAGGAGCAGACAGCCCTCTACTAAGTGAAAACATTTGAGGAAATGTTTCTTCGTGTTTCCTTTTACACTTGATTTTTCTAATGGTTTATCTACATATAGCTGTTTTAATTTCACTACCTTTTGATATTTATTTTTGAACTATATTTTTGTGTGTCGTAATCTGTAGCTGTGCAAAAACAGCACCCATCCCCCAAATGAATTATTGTATAAACCGCATCTGTAGCAGATTTTTTGATGCTCGCCCTTGGACTACTGAGGTTGCACATACGGAAGGAATTCTTTGCTGTGAGGGTGGGGAGGCCCTGGCACAGGGTGCCCAAAGAAGCTGTGGCTGCCCCATCCCTGGAAGTGTCCAAAGGGAGGTTGGACGGTGCTTAGAGCACCCGGGTGCAGTGACAGTGTCCCTGCCCACGGCAGGGGGTGGGATGAGAAGCTCTTTAATGCCGCTCCCGAGCGCGGCCGCCCTCAGTGACACCGGGCACTGACAGTGACAGGTGACGCCCTGCCCTGCACAAACATGGCGCCCGCCGCGCTCCTCACTCCAAGATGGCGGCGCCGCCGGCATCCGCCTGACCCCTCGCCCACACCTAAGATGGCGGCGGCGGCGCGCGGGCGCCCCCCACGTGACCGCGCGCCCC
>VWZT01007243.1:138556-173203 GCA_013397055.1 Pachycephala philippinensis | reverse complement strand
AAAAAAAAAAAAAAAAGCAAACATCTTTATCCAAATCTGAAATAAATAGCGTGGAGGGAGAAACTGGAATATCTAGTGAAAAAAAGGATACCTGCTAATCTTGCCTCAGAAGAGGACAAGCTAAACACTAAACATCAACTTGTTCTTACAGGGAGGATTCAAACCCTAAATATAATAAATGGGGGATTACGGGTTTGGAGTGTTAGTGCAAAACAACACTGGAAATAAGTCAGCTTTTCCAGTCAGATTTCATCCACATCTGCAGCCTCCACACCATCATCAAAATGCAACCCCCAGCCCTGCTGCTTTTATAAATAATAACACAGCTGCCAATGGCAGTAGTGCTGGGTCAGCGTGGCTCTTTCCTGCTCCAGCTGCCCATAATATTCAGGATGAGATTCTGGGGTCAGAAAAATCTAAAACTCAGCAACAGGAAAAGCAAGAGTCCCTAGAAAAACAGCAGCTTTCCCCTGGTCAAAGTCAGGAAGCAGGCATGCTCTCTGAACCTGAGAAAGCTAAAACTGAGGAAAACCAGGGCGATAATTCTTCAGAGAACGGCAATGGGAAGGAGAAAATAAGAATAGAATCGCCGGTTTTAACAGGATTTGATTACCAAGAGGCTTCGGGGCTCGGTACTTCGACACAGCCCTTGACATCCACTGCATCTTCTCTGACTGGTTTTAGTAACTGGTCTGCAGCTATCGCTCCTTCTTCTTCTACAATAATCAATGAAGATGCAAGTTTTTTCCATCAGGGAGGGGTCCCTACTGCCTCAGCTAATAATGGTGCTCTGCTGTTTCAGAATTTTCCACATCACGTCAGCCCTGGCTTTGGTGGTAGCTTTTCCCCCCAGATCGGACCCCTCTCTCAGCACCACCCTCATCACCCCCATTTCCAGCATCATCACAATCAGCATCAGCAACAGAGGAGGTCTCCTGCAAGTCCTCACCCACCTCCATTCACACATAGAAATGCTGCTTTTAATCAGTTGCCTCATTTGGCCAATAATCTTAACAAGCCACCTTCTCCGTGGAGCAGCTACCAAAGCCCATCGCCCACCCCGTCCTCCTGGAGCCCCGGCGGCGGCGGATACGGCGGCTGGGGAGGGTCCCAGGGCCGAGACCACCGCCGGGGACTGAACGGAGGGATAACCCCCTTGAACTCCATCTCGCCCTTAAAGAAGAATTTTGCAAGTAATCATATCCAGCTGCAGAAGTATGCACGACCCAGCTCGGCCTTCGCTCCCAAATCCTGGATGGACGACAGCTTGAACAGAGCTGACAACATTTTTCCTTTTCAGGTGAGCGAGCTCTGTTGTATCCATAAGAAAAAAAAAAAAACAACCCTCCCCAAAGAGCATTAAAATGTCCTGGTTGTGGGATTTTTGTGCTTGCAACTGAAAAAAACCATATGGCTAACTTGAAATGTCATAGTGGGAATGATCCTCCGGGCTGTGATTCATGGGGTTTTTTTTAACAGTGATGGTCATAAATATCTATTGCCCACCAACCATCTGTATTGGCCACTTTGCTTCAGCTTAATACTGACAGACAGAAATAGCCAATGAAGAAATTCACTTACAAGTATTTCTACAAAGAGGAAAAAGGAAAAAAAAATAGTGCCTGGTGGAGTATGAAAGATCTGAGGCCTTTTAAAGTATTCAGCAATGTACCACATCTGAGAAAAAGTATGGAGTGATTGTACTTGGTTTTACAGTATCACATGGGCTTGCAGTGCAACATAATTTTTGTAGCATTTTTGGGGGAAACTTTGCTCTTTACAAATCATGGTAATCGGTGCAGTTTGCTCTCCTCAGGAATGGCAGCAAATTTTGGTTACAGGCCATTAAGTCAGCACTAAAAATAGATGTGGATGAGATCAGTTGGTGGTCTCCTGTATTTTGCTGTGGCCTTCTCCTGGCAGGAGGCAGGTTGTCTGGCAGCTCAGCCTCTCCTTCTGGGCTGACTTGTTGTGAATTTGAAAAGAACTGTATAATGTTGAACCTAATTTGCAGTAGAAATTAAACCAGAGGTCCCCTTCTTTTCATCTGACCACCAGTTAAACCCAGCTTTTATGTGTGTGTGCGCCTTTTGTAAACTCCTTTAGGGTGAATTAAAAGACCCAAGAGTTCTTTTACATTTCCAGGGTTGTTTTTCAAGCTCTTCAAATGAGGGCAAAAGTAAAATTCTCAACGTGATTGCAGTATTTCTTGCCATGCTGCAAGAACAGGGGTGACCTACTTTAATACAATTTCAAAGATACAAACTGTGCGATGTGTCTCATGATGTAAAGAAACAGAAATACATTTAACAGTGACTTTGTGGGTTTGTGGATAGTTGGGTTCTTTGCAAACTGCAGGTTTTTGGTGGTGTGCAGGCCCTGCTGACAGCACAGCAGCTGCTGGCAATAACTTTCCTTTAGAGCCCTTTTTTTCTACTGCAGTGCTACTGCCTGGTTCACTATCAGGTAGAGCCCTTCTAAATTTAGAATGCGGAGTAATAATTGATTTTAATGCCAGGATTTGCAATGAATATAATGAAGCCGTGTCCAGCATACCCCATTTATCCAGTGAAACCATTAGAAAAAGGGACCCAGCTGGAGCTGGTCTTTTTTCAGCCTCACTGCAGCGAGCCTTGGCTCACGGTTTGATTCACTCTGTACCCTGACACGTAGCTGATGTTGAGAGTGACAGAATGAGATCAAGTGTGTCCTTGCTGCTGTGTGTAAGCCCCAAATATACACACAGGCGTAGCAATGCGCTTGGATTGGCATCAAGGAAATTTCAGGAAACTGGCAAAGTCAACCTTGACTTCTGGATGGTGTTCCAGACACAGAATAGCAGACACACGTAGTTTGATCATGGTAAAGAAATCATGTTGGTGTAGCATGTTGGTGTCTGTTTACATAAACACTCTGATGAAGCTGTACATGTCAAGACCAAGTCTGACACTCCTTCATGCCAGGAGAAGGAAAGTGTGGAGTGAAGTGCTTTCCAGTCTGTTACTATCACTTCTGTGAGGAAAAGGGCAGGGCAGCAGAACAGGACTTCAGCACTGCAGCCCTAGAAAGATGCTGATTAATTTTGAAGCCATCTTGGACAACCACTTACTACAACTTTTTTTCTTTTGTATGAAGTCTTTAGCTCCTTTGGTCACTTTAGCTGAGTGTTGAAAGCACAGTGAATTTTTGCATCACTGGAAACAAATGATGTAAAATTTGACCTTTGATTTTTTTTTTTTCCTTGACTATGCCGATTCTGTGCCTGACTCAAAGCAGAATTTTGCTTATTATATATTTGTGTTCGTGCATCTCTCTCTCTCTGCCCCTGAAGTATCCTTGCTGATGCAATCATGTACTGGACAAGGCTATTTTGTTACTGGAATCTTCTTAGATTCCTGTTTAGGAAATAATTGAAAGCTGTCTTTGCTGCAGCAACATAATGGAGTAATTTGATACAACAATCCCTTTCATTTAATATTTATGTTTTGCTGCTTAAATCATTAACAAGTGGTGCTGCAATCTAGTGAAAATGAGTTTCTTTAGAAGGCAAAATGTAAACCAGCAATTGCAAATATTTGGGGATCACTTTCTTTTTTTTCTTTTTCTCAAAGGTTTTCTCTATTCCAGAGCTTGGTGACACACAGGATTCTGTCTGTGTTTTGGTGGAAATCTTAGGATAACCAGGAGTAAGAGCTCTTTTCCTCTTTGGGGAGGATGGCGTTGCATAATTTCCCTATAAGCCACTGATGTGAACTCCTGTTCCCTTCAAACATCCCTGCCCATGGGATGAGATGGGTGCTCCAAATGGTGCAGATGAAAGGAAAATCCTGTGGTGATCAGTTTGATAACCTTGCAATTTGATGATGCCTTGCCTTGGCACTGAGAGCTGCATGCAAACCCTGTGCTCTCTGCTCTAAGTGTTTTCCATTTGGAATCCTGTCTCCTGCAATTCCCAAACGAGAATGTCTGTAGGAACCTCTTGCAGGGATGGAACTGGCAGCAAGGTCAGAGAAGACTTAACCAGATCTGTTAATGAAATTAAGTTTTGATGTTGTGCCTTAGCCACTGGGCAGGCTCCCCCCTTCAAAGATGTTTTGAATAGAGAAAAGCCATTGTTCTTTGTGTGTTCGTTTGAAAAGGAAATGGTCTCCAAATGAAAAAATGGTTCCTGAATTAAAATTAAAAAGCAAAAAAACTGAGTCTTTTGGCTCTCACAGCCTTCCCTGAGAATTAATATATGAAAATGCTTTGACTGTGGCACCTTACCAAGTTAGTGATTTTTAAGAATAATTCCTTGTCCTTCTCTCCCAGCAGCACTGACAAACTCAGTGCTCAGTAATTGCGTTTCACGGCAGCGCTGCCTTCAAGATTGTTTTGGCTTTCCTTTGGCTGTGTACTTGCACTTCCTCATGAGTGGAACATCCTGCCTGTTATGCAATGCATAAATCTTGCTTTGATAGGCATTTCCAGCTTTCCAGATCTCATCTTCAATGCGTGACGATGTTTTTTAAATGGCTCTCTGAAGGCACAAGCAAGTGAAGCAATAGTGCTCAGCTTTCTGTAAAAATGCTTAAAAAGAATTTGTGTTTCTTCCCGGAATCGGGCTTGAAAATAACTGCCCATTTCAAAGAATTTTGTACATGAGAGCAGTTCATTGTATCCACTTGTTCAAAATGTTTTTTCCTTTCTTCCCCAGTGGCTGGTTTCCAGGTATATAACCCCTTCCAAATCCAGCCAGGGCCTGTGCCAGGGAGACTTGCTCTTCCCCCGGGCAGATATGGAATGTTTGAGAAAACACATTCATGATTACAAAACGTGTTTGAATTCCGAGCTCTACGTCAGCATTTGTTTGCCCATAGAAATGGCCTGATTTAATAAGTGCATTAAACAAATTCACAGGGAACTGGATTAAAAAAAATAGCCTCTTGAATGCGTTTGCCAAACTTTCCTCTTGAAGGGATCTTGCAAATCAATTTCTTTACCATTCCTCTTAGTTTTAATATTTGGGTTTGAGGAACCTTTTCATAACTCACGATGGCTGGCTGCATAAAAAGAGGTTATTTGTTTTGCAGGATTGAATTTTTATTCTAGCAACAGCAATTATTCCCAGAAACGTCAAGGTATCATTTGAAAATGGAATAAATACTCGGAGCTGGGTTTTTAAACCTGTTCCCCCATTTTTCTGTAAGTCCATCAGCTGTGCAGTAATTAGTGTTTTGTGTGCTGTTCCCCACAGCTGCTGATCTGTGGGATTAGCAGCACTCTAATGTGGTATGACATGCACAAGTTAAGTGCTGTGGAAGTTAACACTGTTCTTGTTTTATAAACTTACTACTGACGTTAATACTTGGGCCTTGGCCCTCCTGTGTGTTTTTGACCTCGGGGTTTCTGTTTAAAGAGAGCTTTTGTTAGAAGCTATTTGAATTATGTTTGTCTTTTTCCTAAGATTAAAAGGAGTACTCTTATTAAGCATTTTGCTTTGAAAGTTGCGTACTTAGCAGCCCAGCAAAGAGGGAGGACACAAAGGTATCGTGGAAAATAATTTCTGGAAGATACATGATAAACTTAATATGCAGCTAAAATAGAATCACACATGTTATAAACATTTCCAGTAAAGGTTTGTCATTTCTAACACTTAAAAAAGTTCAAGTTGGACTAAACTTTGTGTTTTGTGCCACTTAACTTTTCCAGCTCTTTCTTATTGTTCCCTGGTGAAGCTATAAAAGATGATCCAGGCAGAATACAGCAACATCCTTTCAGGAAAAACCTGTTTATTCAAAGCCTTTAATTCACTGGATGCTGGACTGGGAGCTGGAATTTGCAGGGTGCTGGGAAGGAGGAGAAGCTTACCCAGCAGCATAATCCAGTCCAAATTTGTGTTGCAATTAAAAGAGAAATGTGGAACTTGTATTTATGATGATAAATATGGTGATACTGCCTCTCCTGTGCCTGAGACACACGGCTGTGGAATTGTGGGAAATGGGAGCAAGGCTTCAGAAAGTTTCAGGCTTCTCATGCTATAATTAAGGTACAAATGTAGCTGTGAGGTTTTTTATTTGCACAATTACTCTGGTTTGACAAAGATTTAAATGGATCAAACAAGCCCCACTTCTACAACTACACCTACCCCATAAATGCTGATCAATAAATTACTTAATGCAATGGCATCTTTTGCATTGTTATTGAAGCCTTGGACTTCAGATCAATCTTATTTTAAGAGATCAGGCCCAGTCTACCAGCAAGTGTTCATCCCTTGATTTTTCTGTACAGCTTGGGATTTAATATTGGAAGGCCCATCCTGGGAAGTGCCCTCAGGTTCTGGCATCTTAATTATTCATGTGCTGGTAATGCTGTGGGTGCAGATTAAATATAATGAATTTGCACTTTAATAGTTAAGTTAAATGTACATTTTTCAGATGTGCAGGAGAATTAAGGTATGGGATTTTTAAATTCAAAGTATGATCTTCCTGTGTGGGAAAAACTCGTGTGGAATTTCTTTTGCATGGGAGGATGGCCCAGTATATATCATACACCTTATGCACCAAGTGACTTTCTCTTTGGGATGAAATGTCTTTGGACTTTGAAGAATAAAATTGGAATAGGGATTAGAATTTGATTTTTCTGTAGGCAGAGATGGCCAGTGCAGAGTCCAGAACTGGTTTGTTGGATATTGTAGGACATTTACAGGCTCAATAACTCATTCTTCACCAGACCTGCAGGCCTCTTGTACCATGTGCAAACAGCACTGCTTATTCCAAATTATGTTTAATGAATGTCTTTTGAAATGTCTGAGATTTTAAACATAGTCATGTGTTAAGACTGCAGGTTGATTTCTTTCTTTTTGGTTGTTTTGTGGTTTTTGTTTGTTTAATTTGGTTTGTGTTTTGTTTGTTTGGGTTTTCTTTTTTAAATTTTTTATTGTGGCCTTGTGTTTACCCGATGTCTTTCTGCTTCAGTTCTGTTTCCCAAGGATAAAAGTGTGTAGCCTTTGAGCCCTCTGATAAAGCAACATTTTAGATGCCCTAAACAAACTTGTTTAAAGCCAAGTTCTTTTGGAACCCAGGTAAATAATATCAGGCTGTGGTTGCCACATTTTGTTACTGAATTGTGCATACTCTGCTTTAGTCCAGGGTAGTCATTACCCCAGTATATTTTGTTTATAAATAAATAAGGGTACAGTAGCAATCCAGCTCCAAAGCTGTAACTTCGGGAATTGATTCATTAAAACCATCACCATATTGTTAGTAATTCTCTCTACATGAAATCTTTTAAAGAAAACATGTTTTTCCCAAGTTCAGTGTGGTTTATGTACTTTATGAGTAACGTGTATCTGAGAAAAGCTCACATTTAGTTACCAGTTCGTGATCAATATCTTGATTATTAGAGCTATTTTTGATGTTATGGAATGAAATGCAGAGTTGTGCATTTCTTCAGGGATTTGGCCACTCCCACTAACCTTCACCAGCCTTTATTTCTTCTTTAGGTGTATAATAAATGGATATATTGCAGATATGTTTCTGCTAAAATGTCTTGGAAGATAAGACTGACAAAATCTGTGCTACTGTTTTCAAAGGAGTTTCACTATAAAAAGGACTTTAATGTGAATAAAAATTCTCAAAGCTACCAATGATGACTTTTTCTAGTAGTGTGCAACCTTTCAGTATCAGGGCAGATAATCAACTAAACTCATGGAATTTTTTTTAATAATAAGCACTGTGCAAACCTGTGACCCAGCTGAGCTTGGCATCTTGGCTGGTCTTTATTTAGGACTGACATCTTTTCATTGGATAGATGTACACAGGCTTCCTTACCTACCAAGTTTTAGCCATTCCTCCTTTTTCTGGGATTGCTGATAGCTGCAGGTGGGAATATAACCAGTTAATCTTTTGTACCAATGTGCAGGGTTGTGTTTTAAAGCATTTGCAGTGTGATTTGCAGCTTATGGACCTCACCCTAAAAATGGGACAGCTTCTGGTTCACTTGGAAAATAAATTCCTCAGCACCAAAAGCTTCCATTGGAGAATGTGCTTCCCTGAGAGCCAACCAGTTCAATTCCATTTTTTTCCCTTTAAATGTTTAAATTCTCTCAATATTAAAAAGTTAGCACCACAGCAAACCCTTTGTTACTTCAGCTCAGGCCAACGTAACACAGATATTTTAGAGAGAA
The DNA here is from genome assembly GCA_013397055.1 of Pachycephala philippinensis. Classification (NCBI taxonomy): domain Eukaryota; kingdom Metazoa; phylum Chordata; class Aves; order Passeriformes; genus Pachycephala; species Pachycephala philippinensis. The sequence goes on along the minus strand of VWZT01007243.1, from coordinate 165,036 downwards.
GAGACTTGCTTCAGGCTCAGGTGCTCAGCACAATAAACTGGGAATTCCTTGGCCTGGGTCACTTCCTTTGTGTCTCTGAGACAACTGAAATGTGCAGTGCCACAATTCCATCGAGGTTTGGAATTACCCAGGATCTGCACTTTTTGAAATTAGAGTTTTGTAGCTGTTCATGGGGTGGGTGTGAGGTTAACACAAGAATTCAGGAAGGAGAAGCTGCTGAGGGACATCAGCTTTTCAGAAAATGCTCCCACCTGTGTTTTAGGCGATTTTTGTCATTTTGTGAGGACTGCTGGAAATGCAGAGATTGCCTTTTAATATCCATTCCTGAGTTACTCAGCTGTTGGATCCTAATGGATCCAAAACCTGAGGGCTTGTACTCACTCCTGCTAAGGGATTCTAATGTAACCAGAGTTTGAAATAGGTAAGAACTAGCAATGCATAAACCAAACCCATAAATTAATTCTACTAGGAAAAGCAGAAAACTGTAGGAAATATGTGAGAGAAAAGCACAGAATTGTAGAATTTCAATGCTCCTGATAGTTTCTCTAAGGTGCCTCAATTATATTGTAATAGAAATGACCACGGAAATAAATCCTGTGGGGAGACAGGGCAGTGCTGTGCTTTTTATAGCAAATTTGATATTTGCTAGGCTTAATAAAGGAACTGGTTCCAAACTCTGGCCTTTCTAATGCTATTTGAGACACAGCACATCCGGGTTGGAATACGTGGCCTGTTCTGTCTCACTAATAAACTGTTCTGAAGAGAGGAAAAATACTAGGAAATTTGATTGAAAAATGGTATTTTTTAGTGATCAGAATGTAATTTACGACTTGGAAATGGATCAGGAGCTGGTGAGTTCCTGCTCTTGGAATAGTCTGAGGTATTTAAAGTCCAAAATGAGGGATCGGTGAAATCAGGAATGGCCCTTGCGACGCACAATCATTGCTGCACTGAAATAAAGCACTTTATAACTCACCACTGCCTTTAAAAATATTCCAAGCTGGATCTGTGTGCTTTGGAGAAATTTCAGCTTCACAGCCAGTGTTAGGGACAAAAAACATACTCGGTGCTGGAATAACAAGAGTTGTGGAGAAGGAGTTGAGAGCAAAAATGTCCTGAATTGCTCACATTTCTCGTTCTCGTTTGAACAGAGAGTTCCCAGTGCTTGGGCTCGGTTCAGAGGGGATTCCTTAGACCAGGAATGAAATAAAATCTTTAGAGCCAATGTCAGAGAGCTTCTTGGATGGAAAAAAAATTAAAATCAGGGTGGATTAATGTATTTGTATAAAATTCTATCCAAGTCCAAATGTACAAATGCACAGAAAGCATGGATATGTGAATAATATTGGGAATTAGAGGAATTTTTGCCTCCCTTTGGGACCTTTTATGACCTTTTATGATACTGTAAAGATTTCAGAGATTACAAGAAATTTCAGTTATTCTGAATTTGCCAATTAAAATAAAGCAGTGCCAGGATATTTTATGTTGTCCTTTACTTCTATAACATCATATTTGTGGGATGTGGGATTTATTGTTTGGTTGAGAAAGTCTGGCCTGTGCATGGCTTTGGTTAATAAGAAGGAGAAGTATTTGGTATTAGACTTCACTGGTTATGATTAAATTATTATAGATCAGGTTCGTATTTAAGAATATTATAAATTTTAATATTCCTCTATCAGACTGCCTTTGGTATATGGTTTTTGCTTAATTCTGCTGTGGTTATATAGAAGAAAATTTTGTGGTTTAGGTGCTCTTGTTTAACACTGGCTCTGTTTGTGTTTGCTTGCAGGATCGCACGAGGACTTTTGACATGCACTCACTGGAGAACTCCCTAATTGACATAATGAGGGCTGAAAATGATTCCCTGAAAGGTAAATTTAGACAGAGACTATTTCCTGCAGCAAATAACTGGGGAGAGGGGCTTACTGAGAATAAGAGACTTCAGTTTTGGTTAGGAAAAGCGAATTTACCTTGTGCACCTGATGCCATTTTCAGTTGCCTGAATGAAGCTGTTACAGCACTGGAGCACTTGAGGGTGTCTGTCCTTGTCCTGAGCAGTGCAGAACACAAACACAGGCTGACCTGGTGTGTTATTTGCCAGGGGTTTTGATCAACTTCAAATCTTGTGCAGCTCAGCAAGAAGTAACTTTTTGCTTAATCAGGTTTTCTTGATGAAATAATAGTTTTTTTCTGTCTTGGGAAAGAATAAGGTTTATCCATGTCCTTTTGAGAAAAACACTGAATTTTTCATCCTTTTTTACCTTTTTGGAACCATTGGGAAAGGAAAAGAGGTTGAAGTGACTTGCATTTGGGATTTATCTCTTTTTTTTTCCTTTTGTTTTTTTGGCAAAGGTAATCTTGCTTTGGAAATAACCTCAGCTTACAAAATATTCAAAGTATTGTCTGCACATAATTTTGTCTGAATAGAAACTGCTTATGGTCTACAATTCAGAGCTGTAGTTTCATGTGCTGTAGGATGAGTAATCCGTTTCAGTTCAGTGGTTACTTGTATGAGTGGAGTAGTCAAATTCTCACACACACTTCTTATCTAACCACTCGCTTTTGTTACCAGTCATGAGACCACTAAAAAAAAAACAAACCTGCACTTGTGGTTTCTGCAAGTAAATTCCTTTTGATATCAAGGCTTGTGGTGGTAATGAAATCTGACTTGTTTTAATAGTGATTCTTGCTCAGAAGACCAACCTTTGATAAACTGGCAAGAACTTGTGTTTGTTGCCTTCTCTGTGGTCTGGAAATGCAGCTTGAGTTTCCCATCCCCAGTGCTGTGCAGAAATTCAGTGTGGTGAGAAACACCATGAAATACTCCCCTATTGAAATGACAGGGAGAGCCTGATGTGGATAAAATGAATTTTAAAATGATGCCAAATGAATTGAAACACCAAAATACCTTCCCTCCTTATGCAGTGGGGACCAGGCTTTTATTAATGACAAGTATTAACAGCTTTTATTTGGTTTATGTTCTGTCTGGCAACATCCTATGCCCCCAGCATTGTATACAGAACCAAGAATGAGGTGCCCTTCCTTGACTGAGCACCTGGGATTTGCCCCAAAATCTTTATCCAGCTGCCAGGCAGTCCCAAATCTGGCCCAAGGTGACATGGCCATAGAACAAATAAAATCTCCCTTTAAATCTGAATTTAACGAAGTCTGCTTCATATGTATTTATGGTCAGCTACTAAGCAAGGGTACTTCTGAAAGTAGCTTGATGTTTAGTTTAAATGCTTTGAAAAGGTTCTTTGCAGTTGAAATGTTTCTTTTTGAGTGCTTAGCATGTTTTAAGAGTGATGGAATAAGTATGTCAGCAAAGAATACAAATAGTTCTGACACGCATTAATTCCTGCTTTAGCCTGAGTGTTAATCCCCTCTGCACAGTCATCTGTGGCTTCTCTACAGTTGTGTGTGCCTTGTCTCACACTGATTGAAACACAGGGATATCAGTCAGGTCCTGTCTGGGAATTATTGCTTAGATTCCTTGTGAATTATTCTGTTTCACAGTTAACAGTTATATAACTGTACAGAAAAAAGCCTCGAAGCCGAGATGAGACATTTAAGTGGCTCTATGTGAAATACTTTGTTGTGAAGCCTCATTTTTCAAGGATCTCCTCGGCAAGAACATGAACTTTGCTTACAGTGAAGTGTGCAGTGCCTGAATGTGGCTGTGCTGCTCTGGCGCAGCCCTCAGTGCCTGAGTTCCTGTCGTGTATTTAAGGAATGGATCTTTATTCAACCCAGCATCCGCCGTGCCGTGGTAACGCCGCAGAGATCATCCCTGAGTAGGGTGGGGTCTGCAAGGAGAGGAAATACCTTTAGTTAAACCGACTGATACAGCTGGAAAAAAACTGTAAACTGCTGGGACAAAACATTCCACATCAGGCCTGGAGTGAGGCTCGTGATCACAAGCCCTTTGTGTTTATTTTCCATCTGCTGTATCGTTATGTCTCAACACAGATCCTGTCTCATGTTTTCTCTTTTCTTGCCCCATCTTTATTTAAACCTCGGATATAGAAATCTTTAAATAGGACAAATTATGGCTGTCAGCTCAAATCTTGTTTGCTGTTTCAAACACCTGCATTTAAATCAGCAGATCCATAAGAAGTTTTTTTGGTTTGCATTTTAAATGGGTTAATCAGTGCATGCAGTGCTTTGAACTAAAGTTGGATACTCTCAGAAAGGAAAAGCTTCTGGGTTTGAGACTTTAAAAATAGCCTGGGCAAGACAGTAATAAAACATACTGCGGAGAGCAAGCTCAGAATGGCATGGAAATAATTCAGATGATCTAATAGGTCTCACTGCTATCTTGTGAGAGGTTTAATCCTGCCTCAGTGTGAGTTTAGTGTGCAACACTAACAGCACCCCCTTCACATTGTCATGGAGTGCCAGAGAAAGAGGTACTATGTAAAATACCCCTCCAAAACAACCCAGAGTATGGGCGTGATAATAGACATCAGTCACAGTTTGGAACCTGCTGTCTCTGGGAAATCATTTCCATCTTTAAATGATATGTTCAGAGCAGCAGGCTGGGAGTTCTCTAATAAAATCATAACGAGGAATTCTTCCAAATGTAACCAAATCCATTCACAGTGTGTTCTTTGTGTCTGAGGTGATTAAGCTGTGCTAGGCGTGGATTTGTTTAGGTCAGTAATAATTACATTCTCAGGTTGTCTTGCTATATGAAATAAATAATATTTTCTGCACGAGGTTAAAAGGTGAGCCTTACAGTGATTCAGTACATTCAGCATTACCTTTTAATGCTTTGAGTAGGCATTTTACCATTTTCTCCCCTTCTTTTAAGGTATATTTTTATCCCTGCTTAAATCCTCTTCCTTTGCTGAGCAGCTGCCATTTCAATATGTTATTTTTATCCAGCCCAGTGAGTGTGCTGCGTGCTGCACAGCCAATGTCAGCCTGCAGAAGCCTTTCCCTGGAGACTTAATTGCATCTTCTTTACAATGTACTCGGCCTCCCTGAGCTGAGCCTGGGATCCAGAGCCTGATTTTTGAATCTGGGTCTTCCAGATGGCAATTTGAGCAGTACTGTAACAGTAGTAGATTGACTAAATATTTCCTTGCAAAGTGACACTGAAAATGTCTTTAAATGTTTTATGACTGGTTTGCTACTGAAATATCCAATATTTCAGTTCAGAAGATCGGGTTATTGCCTGGAAATGATGCAAGGTGGGATGGATGAAAGCAGCAGGCCAGGACATCTGCTTCCAGCACTGCAAAGCACTCCCGTAAAATCTGGGTGTGAACAGCTCAGTGTCTGCAGGAATCCTGTGACTGTGACATAGTCTGAAAAACTGAACACACTTCTGCACTAAAAAAGAAGTGGAGTAAGGTCAGATACTGGGAGGGTTGAACAGCAGCCCTAAATTTTACTTTAGAAGAGCCAGAATGCTGAGAAGTTGCAGCATTTAGGATTTCTCTGAGCAAACAAGAGAGACCGAGCTGTATTTTTAAAGCAATCACCAATCCCTTAATATTGACCTGAAAAACCATGGCAAAATTGAAGAAAATACGTAAACCTTATAAAATGTTCTTTGATGAAACGGATCCAAATAGTTTTGAGAGCTTTTTTTGAATATTGGATAAGAACCTGAACTGGTTGTTTCTTTCTGAGCTGTATGAATTATGCAGCGTGTTCACGTTAAGGGAGTAGAATGGACATTTGGGTTTCTGTGTGATCCAGAAAATTAACGAGAATCTGCTGAGAATCAGTCCCAATTCTCTTTAGGGAAGTTTAGGGCCCTTTATATATGCATAGGACAAAATCTGACCTATTTTAAAATGCAAAATAATAGATTTTGAGGTTTTTCACAGCTGCGGTTCTGGTTGTACCTCAGACTTCTGGGGCTGATCTTCTTGGCCAGAACCTAAGGGTTACTCATTTGCAACTTTTTAATGTATCCAGCTTCAAATAAAATGAACAAACGCTTCCTTTCAGGCTGCAGACACTTCAGGTTTGCCTTCATTTTCTTTGGAAACTGTTGATGAGTTACTGTGTGAATGTTTCATCCTCAGGATCTTCCTGAATTTTACCTCCCATGCCAGGAAAGGCTAATGGGATTTGCAGACTTGAATATTAATTAAGAGGAAAACCAATTGTTTGACTGCATCAAAATATTGCAGAACTGGGTCTAATAGCACTGAACTACAGCCCATGCTGAGGGGGCTGGGATGGGGCAAATTCTGTGGGAATTTTATTTGAAATCAGCAGTTCCCATTCCTGTTGCAATCCAGTTTCCAGGTGGGTTAAAGTAGAAGTATTACAACTTTTACTATTCTGTATTTTAAAATATTAACAAGCAAGGCCATGGTTTCTTTCCAAATGCAGCTAATATTCAAAATTTTGGGGCAATACTCCATAGTTTAATTTTTTAATTGAAATGTTTGTCGAGTTATCCCCGCCTTTCCAATATTTGGGATTTATCACAGCTTTTGTTTAGAAACAGCCAACAATCCTGTAAGAGAATGAAATCACCTGGGCGACAGGAAGGGACTAAAATCTTCTATTAATAACCACTGAGATCAGATTCATAGATTGGATTCTAACCTGCCACAGAAGTAATGGATACAAACCATAAATAATGTATGATTTTACACTCATTAGCTGTTACCTCATAAACTTCCAGTCATTTAAATGGACATTTGGGTTTGTGGCTTCAGCGAAGTTATTTGGAAGAGATGCTGGATTTGGTGAGGATTAGAAAGGCAAAACTGGATTAGGAAGAAAAAAATCATGTCTGAAACTTGCAAAAAAAAAGTTGAAAAAAAGGAAAAAAGGGGGAATTGGCCTTAGGTAGTACACAGGGAGGAAAGATCTCCAGTGAGGAGAGATTCCAGGGGCTGGGCTTGCTCAGTCTGAGGAAGGGAAGACAGAGGGGATGCCATCCATCCATATCAATATCTCCAGGGATGTCAAAGGATGAAGCCAGAAAAGAATTACTGAGCAGTTTAAACTTTCTGGTAATACCTGTCTGTTATAGAATTGCTGGTTTTGATAAGGCACATATCAAATAATAATCAAACAACTCTCAACTTCACCACTGCAGGGTTTTGAGGGGGGGAACCTTGATTTATGCTCTGTCCAAAACGGAGCCATTTAGCCCTGAACCACAGGGTACTGATGTAAGCACCCTTTGAGACCAGGAGATTCCTTCCCCTGCCACCTCAGAGCAGTACAAAAATCCCAGGGTTTTCTGATCTTAATCCAATTTGGGAATCAGTGTCAGGATTCCTGTGAAATTCACTGGAGTAAACCTGTTTTTTTTGGTCCAATCATTTCTCCCAGGCCCCCTTGCCATGCTGTCCCATCTCCAGAGCCTGCGTGGAAAATTAAATGCCTCTCATACTTCTCAGACAAGATATTTCCTAGGAATGTATGTGCTGTAAATGATGTGGCAGTTAGAGCTCTTCAAAACACAGCAAAACACTGAAGCACTGCTGAATATTTTCATGTCTAACTCGGTGATTTGATCTTCAGAAGTGGTACAGCCAACAAAATCGTTCTGAATGCCGTGACAGCAGCCTTGCTAATCTGATTAAAGCCTTTCTAAGGTTTTCTTGCTTTCTTTTTTATATTCGTGGCTTCGTGAAATTAATTCCCTCCCTTTTTTTTTTTTTTTTTAAGAAGTGTGTTTAATCTTATGCTTTGTTTAGTATCACTGTCCACCGAGTGGGTTTTGTTTTTTGGTTATTTTTTTGGTTTTTTTTCTTTTCGGAATTCTTGCTTTGATAATCTCTGACCATTCTGGATCATCTTCAAAGCAGCCTTTAATTTGGAGCTGTATTTCATGAGTGGTGTCTGTTCCTTGTTTTAGAAGACACTGAACTCTCCTGCCTCCCTTCCCAAACTGCTCAAACTACCTGTCTTTTTGCTTTTTGCTCACTTTGTTCACTTTTTGCCTTGATGTTGAATCGTTTGAGTCTTTTGTTAGGCGCGTTTTGCATGATCTCTGCCGTCGTGTTTGTGAGCCTTGAAATGGCATGAAAGAAGCAGAAGGAAAAACCTGAAGTGCTTTTCTTAAAACTGGAGTTAAAGAAGAAATGGGTGCAATGAGAAAGGGGATGAGTTTTGAGAAAAAATGAGGAAGTGAGTGCTGAAGTGTGAGTGTAAAGGGAAAAATTTGGTCCTAAGAAAGTCGTAACTTCTTTAGTCGTGGGCAGTCATTGCTTATACCCAAGAGTGACTAAAATCGGAATTTTGCATCAATTATTTAATATATTTCAAGAAAGAATCATGATGCATATAGAATTTGTGTATTAAGTATCCACTTACTTTAATCCAGCGTTGGGTAGAACGATAACAACTATCGCTGAGGCGAGTTTGAAAATACATTTTAGAGTAGATTTATCCATCCTTGGCTTAATGCTTTGTTGGTTGGAATGCAGATTGGTCAGCTGTGAGGGCAGGTTTTTTCCACTGCAGTGTTGATGGTGGGGCTGTCAGGTGAGTGGAGCAATGACGTGCTGCCTCCAGAGAGGCACATGTCAAACGAGGTGCAGGTATTTCAGCTTTACTCAGAAATCCCATTAGCAGGAATCCCAGCTCAGCACTCAGATTGGGCATGAGAAAAGGATAAATGTTGTGCATGGAATGTGGGGATACTTATATAAATATGTACTTAGATAAATACTGCTGGTGCCTGGTCCTGTGCAGCACTTTTTGAATCCAGGCAGAGGAAATGGTGATTCTTTTAAAGCAGTGTTTTCATTTTCTCTTCCCATTTGGATGGGGTGTGGGGAAGTGTGTAGTGCAGTTTTATCACATTGCTGGAAAAATGAGTGTCCTGCCTGTGCTCTTCACTGGAAAAATGAAAAAATGGGGAAATGTTACAGTGCAGAGACTTGAGTGTGCTCCATCACAGAACCATGGAGTGGTTTGAGAGGGACCTTAAAGCTCATCCAGTGCCACCCCCTGCCATGGGCAGGGACACCTTCCACTGTCCCAGGCTGCTCCAAGCCCCATCCAACCTGGCCTTGGACACTGCCAGGGATCCAGGGGCAGCCACAGCTTCTCTGGGCACCCTGTGCCAGGGCCTCCCCACCCTCACAGGGAAGGATTTCTTCCCAATATCCCATCTAACCCTGCTCTCTGGCAGTGGGAAGCCATTCCCCCTTGTCCTGGCACTCCATCCCTTGTCAATAGTCCCTCTCCATGTTTCTTGTTGGCTCCTTCAGGCACTGGAAGGCCCCACTTAGGTCACCCCAAATCCTTCTCTTCTCCAGGCTGAACAATCCCAGTTTTCTCAGCCTTTCCTTGTGGTTTGCTGTTGACTTGCTTGTGTTCCTGTTCCCTTCTTGTTTGGGAGTGAATTAAGAGGATGGTTAAAAAAGGAACCAAGGCCTCGTGTTGCATTCCAGGCTGTCTTGTGATCATTCCTTCCACGGACAAAAATAAGTTGCTTTGAACCTATTATTGTACTTAAGGAACTCCAGGTTTAGATCTCGCAGTGTAAATCCAGGTCTTGCTAGTCCCACGCAGGTGAGGCAGGAGAAGCCTGGAGAGAATTCCTGGTGCAGGAATTCTGATGGGGTGGACAGATAGCAGAGGTCTCAGGGTGAAATGCTGCAAAAAAAGAGACCAGGAACACAGGGGTACAAACCATGACAGCAAAGGGGGAATTTGGGAAGGTTTTACACCTTTTTGTAAGTTGTTCAATAAATTCTATACTAGGTTCAATAAATGTTCTTGTCACAAAATAAATTTTATCTAGCAATTTTTAGCGTATTACATGCCATTCCTCCCTTTCCTCCTGTCAGAAAGTCTGCCATTAATGAAGCTGAAAGTCTGTCATTAATGAAGTTACCACTTTTGAAGTGGTTTTGTGGTTGAGAAGCTGATTCCTGTAATGCTTTTCCTTCTCCCAGCTGCAAACTCTGCCTTTCATTTCTTATTTTTCAAGTGAATATAGTAACACTTGAAGTGTTCAAAAGATAAATGCTGCCAATTATTCCATATCATAAACTGGAAGATGTATTGAGGCAAAAGATTGGATGTTTTTCTAACTTGGTGTCTATTCTCCAGCAGTCATACATGAATTTAAAATAAAGCTCAGTGCCGTGAGCAGTAGGGTGCCTGCTTTCCTGAAATACAGTATAATTCCAACTAACATCCAGTCTCCAGCTGAGGGTTGTGCTCCATGATTTGCTCCTCTGCTCTTGGTTTCTTATCTCACACCCCGTGGGGGATCCTAGAGAAGAGTTATAATCAAATACATACAATATTTAAGGCTCTCACTTAAATTGATTTGCAGTATCCCACTGGAATATAATTGGAATTAGGGAACAAGTATTGATCCCTGGCAGACAAAGCTGTAGCTGTGTTTAGGATTTGTTCAGGATTTATAACAGGTTGGTTTAGGAGAAGATTTCTCTGTGTTCTGCTGTTTGATAGCAAAGAAAACTTCAAAGTTAGCTTTGAAGCTTCTGTATTTTTGAGATGAGGGAGACTGAATTGGGTTTGTCACCTTTCAGGAGCAGTTAAGTGCTTGTTGAAATGTAGGAAAATCCTGTCTGGAGGTTCCTTCAGTGCAGAGGCCCCGTTGGTCTGACAGCATCAGCAGCACAGCAGTGCCACTGCTGGTGGCTTTTAAAGCCCTCACACAAACTGAACTCGGGGTTTGCAGATTCACCTGTTTTATCCCATTTCCCCTTCAGATTTAGGCTTGAACTGTGGAGTGCCCATCCCTGGAGGTGTCCAGGGAAGGCCTGGATGGTGCCCAGTGCCCTGGGCTGGGTGACAAGGTGGGCACTGGGCACAAGTTGGACTCACTGACCCTGGCGGGGTTTTCCAACCCAAATGCTTCTGGGATTCAGTAACTGCTGGAAGCATGTCCAGGGCTTCTTGGCTCAGTTGCCCAGTCTGGGAGTCAGTCTGAGCTCCTGACAGAGGGGGATTTGAAGCTGGGCTGGGCTGCAGTGGCCGAGTTGGAAGCAGGATGTTCCTTCCTGTCCCTGCAGCCTGGGAATCAGGGAATCCCAGAATAGCTGGGGTTGGAAGGGATGTCTGGAGATCATCCAGACCAACCCCTCTTCCAAGGCAGGGTCACCTGGAGCAGGTGAGTTTGGAATTCTGCAGAGAGGGAGAATCCCCAGCCTCTCTGGGCGGGCTGCAGGGAATGGGAGCCATCAGTGTGGCTTCTTCCTTGGCTTCTTCCCAAGGATGATTCTTTCCTGCCCCATCTCCTCAGCGAGGCAGCTTTGCTGTAGGCAGATTAAAGCCCTAAAAACTTGCAGCTCATTCCCCAAGCCTTGGAAACAGTGGCTTTCCCTCTCAGTGTTCTCAGGCTCTCCTCCAGCCCTGGTTATTTGATGTATGAAGTCGGCAGCGCTCCCCATTCGCAGTTATTACGCTGAGAATCTGCTTTGTGCCATTCACTCAGGTTCTGCCTTTCTACCACGTGAACCCAATTAATTCAACATAATCACAGGTAAAACAGTGTTACTTACCAAAGGATTTTGCAGGGAGATTCTCCACAGGGTTTTTGAAGGGAAGAAACCTGTTTGCTTTTTGTCTGTCAGTTGTTTTGTGACAGTGACCTGGAATTGAAAATTAAAGATTCTAGTCAGACCTGTACTTGAGTGCTGTGGAATAACAGAAACTTCATTTTGTTCCTGTTCGTGACAGAAGGAATGGTAAATACTTGTCTTCAGGCATCTGGCTTTGCTTGAAATAAAGCATAATATTTGCATCTACAATAGTACTCCTGTTTTTCAGCATTTGTTTGGACATTTTGGACATAAAGTAGAGCTGTATTTCTTAACAACATGTTTTTTAAAAATCTCTTTTTACATTGTGTTTCTTTAAAAGTAAATTAGGAGGAAAAACACAAGTTTTGGCAACTCTGCTGTTTAATTTTGCAGAATCAGTAATTCCAAAGGTGCTAATCCTTGCTTTTACTGTGCAGCCAAATTTAGGCTGCTTTGCTGGTTTCATGCTGACTTTGACATTGCTGAAAGTGTGTCAAATATACATTCTTCAGATGTATATATAGAGCTGCTTAATTTTTGTAAGACTGTTTTAAGATTAATAAAATATTATCAGAATATTTTTCATTCTTTGAAGTTTGGTAGCGTTTGAAATCCACAAAAAAGGGAACCTCTCATATTCCCTTTTAACGGCTCAGTTTGGAAAACAATTTTTAGGACAGGGATCTCATCTGACAGTGTCAGAGGTGGCTGGGACTGCAAGATGCAGAGTTCTGACGTGGAATACATCCACTGTCAGTGCAGATTTGTTAAAACTCTGTTTGATTTATTCTGTATTGAGAGAATTTCTCCTGGATCAGGTGTCCTGGGCTGGTGCCCTCTGCCGTGTTGGAGCTGTTGTTCCACAGTCAGCACATCATGTGCTTGGAATAATTTGCCTGGAATGAGATTAAGGGCTTGAACTGGGCAAGGTTTCTGCACACATGCAAATGTCTCATGTTAGCACTCATGGAACTGCTGACTGATCCTTTTGTAATCAAGGAATGCATTAAAAAGAGCACCTTTTTGCCTGCCTTAGAACCACAGAATCACAGAATGGCTTGGGTTGGAAGGGACTTTAAAGATAATTTATTTTCATCCCCCTTCCACAGGCAGGGGCACCTTCCACTATCCCAGGCTGCTCCAAGCCCCATCCAACCTGGCCTTGGACACTTCCAGGGATCCAGGGGCAGCCCCAGCTTCTCTGTGCCAGGGCCTCCCCACCCTCACAAGGAAGAATTTCTTCCCAAAATCGAATCCAAACCTTCTCTCTGTCAGTTTGAAGCCATTCCCCCTTGTCCCATCACTCCCAATTGGAGACACACACAACTGTTTATGACATTATCTGCTTTTGTGCTGAAAATGTGATCTAAGACTTAAGTTGTAAATATTAAATAGAAAGAAATAATTTGGTGTATAATACACATAGGTAGATAAGATTTCTATGTTCTAATTTAACAAAGTACATCTAGCTCTGCAAAATCCCTGCTTGGCTCTCTAAATTTAACAGAGATAATTTAACCAAATAGGCATTAACCAAAGATGTTCTTTAGAATTTTCATTTTTCCTCCCTCGGTTTGGTTAAGGAGATTTTTAGATTGTTCCCTGGTGAAACAGGGCTTGAGGTGACCTTACAGAACCTCTTGTGAAATGTCCTCTTACCTGTGGCAGGAACATGTGATCCGTGCCTGACATGTGAAACGAGTTGTGAAACACCAAGCGATGATAAAATCTCACTCTGCAGCTATACCCAGCCCTGCCTGCCCTCAAGGAGCAGGGGGGGAAAGGTAGTCAAATATTAGAGTTCACGTTTTTAATGGCCTCATGCACGGCGTTGTCAGTCTTGATATAATTGCAAAGTACAGCTGAGTGTAAAAAAAATGTAGGAGTAAGGCTCTGCTGGTGTAATGGCTAAAGCAGATTGTGCTTCAGTTATTTTCTATGATTTTAAAGTAAAATTCAAGAAAGTCTAAATGTTTTCTCTGGTAGATTTAAGGATATCCCACTCACTTCTAGAAATAACCCCGTGGAACTTTGATACTTCTGTTTCTGTACAAGTTAAGATCTAAGTGAAACAAAAGACAGACCAGCCCCAAATCACCTTCCTAGTTTCAGTGAAAGCCTGAAACTCTCTGATATTGGTCATATTCACTTTCCAACATAAACAGCTGGTCACCAATGTTAATAACATAGGTTTCAATACAGAGAAAACCTTATTATACCCCTTTAAAAAACCAGAAAATCTGGCCTCTGACACTTCTCTCCATTTATGTAATACTTAACAAGCAGCTGCTGATGGTATAAATACAAAATACACCTCTAATCAGCATGCTTTGTGCAGCACAAACCTGGAGCAGGTTTGGGGTTTGAGTGATTTAGGATCCCTGCAGCATTTTTGGGGGTTTTTCAGCAGAATGTGTTTGTGGGGTTATGCCCAAGATGCTGTCAGGCTTTGTGGTGCTTCCTATGGAGGGAAGAGGGCTCAGCACGTTTAATTGGAGGTATAGACACAAAATATATGAATTGTTAAAAAAGATAAGAGAGAAAGAAGTGGCCGTGAGCCCATTAAGTGTCTCAAATGAGAAGACACAAAAATTTGAGTGGGTTGCCTGGTCCTGATGTTCCTTAAAATGAAAGACAGTAAAAGCAGCAGATTTTTGCAAACGATCATTGACTTTCTCTATGGCTTTATTTCAGACAGAAATAAAGGGAGGGCTGAGGGGACAAAATAATTGAAGCAGCTGCTAATAGCACTTTAAATTTCAGACTGATTTTATTGGAAAAACATCTCTGCATTGGTTATTAATGAGCAGTTGAACCAGTTGCATGAACACTTTGTATTTTTTTTTGGTTTTGTAGCAAAATTCTTGCTCAGATACCTCATGAGATAAATAAATCTTATGTCCTTTATGCAATTATCTGAACCACTGAAGAAATGGGGAAGGGAAAAACAGCTTTGAGGGCTCCAAACCAAGGTTGCAGTTTGATTTCTCAGCAGAGGGTGGGCAAATGTTGGGATCTGCAGAATTAAACCTTTTCCTCTGCTTGGTGGCAGTTTAAGGCTTCATTTGTGCCAGCTAAAGCTGGGTACTCCTGTAGCAAAGCCTTCTCTAAATTTGAATTTCAGAAAGCCAGAGCCAAAGGGGGGACTCAGCTGCCTCCCTGGCCTGCCAAGAGAGCATTCCTTGCCTCAATGCTGTTTGTATTTCACAAAGTTTCACATTGTGTGAAATTAATGGCGTGTGATGAACTCTGCATTGAGGGAGCAGAGAAAGTTTGTATCTGTGCTGTGCTGGGGGAGTTTTATAAACTGTGGCTCCTGAGAAATGTTTTGAAATGTCAGATGTTGGTATTTTGCGGCTTAGACGTGAAGCAAACGCAGAAAACAAGAGGCAAATTAAGACGAGGAAGAGAAAAAAATCGTAGTATTTGGTTCTCCAAACCTAGTATTTGGCACTGAAAATCATTCCTAGCTGGTGGCTGAGCCTTTTTGGGGTGTTTTTTGGAGAAAAGTCCTCTTGTCTTGAGTGCCTCAGGTGGGGAAGCTGTGAGGAGTCCCCTGGCCTGAGCTGTGGTCACACATCCACAGAGGGATCGTGGCTGTGTTTTGTTGCCAGGAGTGAGTGCACAGAGAGGAGGAGGCTGTGTGGTTTTGTCAGTAATTCAGAAACCACAAGCAGGATTTTTCTGGCTTTATAGGCAGAGCTGGCTTTGAAAGTGCTTGATGTGCTCCAAAACGTGCAGAGGCTGCTGGGCTCGGTCAGGGACACAGCAAGGCCGCTGATGCTTTGTGATTTCCTTAAATTTCTCCTTTGAGGACTGTATCAGCATCCTGCATTTCTAAATTCAAAATTACCATGGAAAAACTATACTTGTAAAGGCTCTCAGCCCTTAAGATTCTCCCGTAAAACCTTTGCCTCAAGAATATGCTCCAGTCCAAAGACCAGGGCTTTGTTATTTTGTGTTCTTGGTGTTAATTGTGAGTCTCTACCAGAGGAGTGAAATGATCTCATGGATGTTAAATAATCATGAAGTAAATTGGATTGATACAGTTTTTATTTGGAAAGAGGAAACGACTCCTGTATTGTTGTGGTTTACAAATATTTAAATGCTTAAACTAATTGTCGGCCTCAATTTTGAATGGGGAAGCAAAATCAAACACATGATGTGCTCAGAGTTTCTCACAGCACTTGCCAGGAAGAATCCAAGTTTTGAAAACACTTGGCCTGCTTTCAGAAAGAGATTTTAATGAGATTAAAAGGGAAAGAATGTGCAAGTTTGATTAGAAAGTTTGGCCGTGCTCTGACAATGGGTTCCTGCAAGCCAGCACAGAAAATGCTGTTGTTTTTAGGGGTAGGATTGATTTGTTCTGAAACATGAAAAGTAGGAACCAGTGGGTAACTTGAATTATTCCAGCACAGTGTCCTGGGTTAGTGTGGGAGAATCCATCCTGTTGGACACGCTGCAGGAGTCTGGAAGGTGACTTTAGTGGCCCAGTTTTCCTCCTTGATTTTCAGTTTTTCAGCTGGTTATTTGCCAGTCAGAATCGACCCAAGGATTCTGTGGGTTGTGCAAAGCCACCTGATTTCAAAACAGAAAGTATCACACCGATCTTTCACTTTCCTTGTGTCAGGGCTTCTCCTCCAGCTCGGGTGGAGAGCAGTGGTGGAATATTCTGGAGCTTGGCAAGGCAGAGAGAGCCTGGTGCATGAGGAAAGATCCATTTGCTTCTAGGCACAGCCCCAGGAACAGCTCAAATAAATAAATAAATGTGCAAATTCAGGGCTAACACTGCTTCCAAAAGTCTCTTTGATTATCCATATCCACTGGGTCAGCCTCCTGTCAACGTGGTTTATCAGTAAGTAACAGAGCTGGGCTGAGGAAGCCATGGGGGGTGGGGAGGGGCAGCTCGTGAACACTTATTTTAAATGACCTGGATCTGCAAAGGCTTGAGAATCACTGAGTCAGTATAAAGGCAATAAAACGAGGTCTTTTGGTCCTTATAACAATGATTGAAAGGCTGTTTTCTTTCTCATTTAACATGCAGCAAGGACATATGGGAGAAGGCGAGGTAACAATATTCCTCTTTAATTTTCTAATGTTGACAATGTCTCATGGGAGAAATAACATGAAGTTTTTACTAGAGGGCAAAGTCCAAAATTTAAGCTTATAAGGGAGCAGTTTCACATACGTTTGCATAGTCTGCATGCCATAAATCAGCATTTTAACTGGGTTAGGGAGTACCTGAGGCTGAAATGATGGCAGTGGACATCACCTGTGTGGTTTGTGACCTGGGGGCTGTGTGGCTGTGTTTGTGTGTGTGTGTGTTGTGAATGGACAATGCTGGAGAAGTTTATTTTGGGAATTTTGGGTGCTGATGGAACATAAATACAGTGAGTGTCTGACCTGCTGGGTTCAGTGTGTGTGTGGAGTTCTCCAACAGCAGCTGAGGAGCCTGGAAAGAGGGTTTGAGTTTGGGAATTGCTCCCTCCCAACAATACCTGCAGGACTGGGGTCTTGAGAGATGAAACAAATCCCATGTGCACCAGTTCCTTAGGGAAAAACAAGGTTTAAGTCAATATTACAATATTTTTATCATTGTAGGAATGAGGTTTGCCCAGTTACAGAAAGAGGCCTGATTATACTTGACATTATTTTAATTAAAGGTGTATAAAAGATTCTTGAAATTTCAAGTAAACCAACCTGACCGAGCCTTCCGTTTTTTATTCATATAAATTCTTCGGACTGTGGATTTTATTACTTTTTTTTTTTCTTTCAGCTTCTTGGCTGTTTGAATTTTTTTTTCATGGAAAATGTCTGTATCTTGGTCAGTTTTTCTGTTTTTGAGATGTCTTCTTTTTTAAAATCAATTTCTTTCAAGGGAAGGAAGCAAGAACAGGATAAATGAACCTCACCAGTACATTTCTGTGGTAGATTGGGATGAATCCTGAAAAAGCAGACACAGTGTATCACGTCATAGGGAAAAGGAAATGTATCCTAAAACTTGTAGCACGCCTCATTACTCACTTTCCCTATACACATTTATTCCTAAAATGCTCCTTAAATGAGTAGAAATCTCAGTTTGTTG
Organism: Pachycephala philippinensis; assembly: GCA_013397055.1. Lineage (NCBI taxonomy): Eukaryota > Metazoa > Chordata > Aves > Passeriformes > Pachycephala > Pachycephala philippinensis. The sequence goes on along the minus strand of VWZT01007243.1, from coordinate 147,459 downwards.
TGTAGCTGTTGAATATTGGAACTAAGGAGGGAATTCATGGCAGAGAATAGTTCCTATGCTCTATTTATGATATTATACAGTGGCATTTATAATCAAAGAACCTTATTTAAAAGTAATAAATATTATTAAGGATTATCATAGAAGGATGCTGGACTGTGAGGGGAACATTTCTCATTTTACAACATTTTCTCTTCGAGTGAGGCCTTTAACAAAACTCTGCTGTAACACTGAATTAAAGTTGTAGGGGGACAAAGTTTTCAGTCTTTGCAGTAAATGGATTTTGCTGTTTTCATCAGGTTATTTTTCTTATTTACTGGTTGTTTTATGATATGTTTTGATAGCAGGTAATTTAAATATGTAATTTATTTAACTGGTAGAATTCTTGTTTTCCCATTTTCATCTTGAAATTGTATCTATTCCCTGTAAGAAGCTCTTCCCTGGAAAATGGGATCTATGGCTTCATAATGTGAAAGCCCCAGAAACAAAATTGGCTGAAACAAAATATACTTTTTAAAAGAAATCTAACTGGAAACGCAGAATATTATGGAAAACAGTCAGCTCGAGCACCTGTTAGAAATCCTGGTTTGTTATGGGAGGAACCTTTCCTCTGAAATAATGCATTTGAGCTGCTGGATGATACTAAAAACTAAAAGGGTGCAATGAAATCGAGAACATAACTGCTCATTCAGAGGGCAAATCGCTCCCGGTTCTGCTGATGCAGCAACTGGTGCATTTTCCCCAATTATTCCAACAGTGTGCGCTTTGTTCTGTTAGTATGGTTTTTTTTCCCTGTTTTTCTTTTTTTCCAACCCCCTCTTCAGGTCAGTCCTCGCTGTTCCCGATGGAAGACGGCTTCCTGGACGATGGGCGTGGGGATCAGACCCTGCACAGCGGCCTGGGCTCTCCCCACTGCTTCTCCCACCAGAACGGGGAGCGCGTGGAACGCTATTCCCGCAAGGTCTTCGTGGGGGGGCTGCCTCCCGACATCGATGAAGGTAAAACCTCACCCAGGGCACTGCTGGGGGACACAACTGGCCTGTGACACCTTTTGTCTGCCAGCTCAGGGATGGGTGTTTTCCAAGCTTTGGTATGGAAATGGATCTTTCACGTGTCAGACGTGAGATAATTTGAGTTTAGGTTGTAGTGTTGTTCTGCCACCGTCACATTGCCACACATTAAGCTGACTCCAGCAGGATAAAAAGTACAAAAGTGCAGAATTAAACAAGCCAAGATCACCTGTGGAAACTCATAAATCCATTTCAATCGTGTTACAGGCCCCAGAAGTCAGCAGCAGGAAAAGCTGCTCATGGTTTTATAAGGTCTGTGTGGGGTAGGAAATCCTAAGCCTGTGTTTGGTTGCTCCTGTGTAATTGAGGTTGTTCTCAGCAAGAATTTTTATCCTGTGGTAGCATCTGACACGTGCATGGTGAGAACCCAGACAGGAATGGATCTGTGCAGGGCATCCTGAGGCACCAGGGAGTTGTGGGCCCATCACACAGACACTGCCGTTGTTATTAAAATAAAATTAAAAAGTCAGGTACAGGTGTTGTGAAGCTTCGTTTCACCAGAGCTCTGTGTTCTGTGTCTGTGACCCTGCTGGGATAGCAGTTAGAAGAAATGCAACAATGAAGCTGCAAAGTTTCATTTCCTTAATCACAGAATTGTTTTAATCCCCACTTTTTTTGCATCAGAGCCTGTAATGCACTGCAGTGTGCACTGCAGTGACATGGCAACCTGAATTTCATGTCAGCCATGAGAGCAGTTGAAGCTGGATTATTGTAACTGTGCAGATGCAGTGGCTCACTTCCTGTGAATTAGTGGGTTATGAGTTTTTATTTGTAATTATCAGTAGAAAGAAAAGCTTGAGCTTTGGTCTGTCTTGTTTTATAAGGAGTGTTCTGCCTTGTCATAAAGATTCCCCATCAGCAGCTGAGCACTGCTGTGAGCTGCTGGAGGGTCACAGAATGTTTGTTTAGAGGATGAAGCTACCTGAAAATCAGTGTCTTTCAAATGTCTTAAATTCAATTTATTTGAATTTAAGTTCATGCCTTTTCCCTTCTCTCCTGTTCCAGATGAGATCACTGCAAGTTTTCGGCGCTTTGGACCTTTGATTGTAGACTGGCCACACAAGGCAGAGAGCAAATCTTATTTTCCTCCTAAAGGTAAACATCTAAAAACCAATGAGATGAGCATTTTAGAGTAATTTTTTGTGGTAAGACACAAGATTGGTCTGACAGTGACACAATGTTTAGGAGGAAAAAGAGTTTAATCCTTGGGATTGTTCTAAACTGGTGAAGTCTCGACTGTGGCTTTGCAGTTATTACTCACTAAAAGAATTCTCACTAAAAGAATTCTTCCTTAACTTCCTCTTTTTACTTTATTCCATTTTCCCTTTTCCCCCTGGTGTTGTCCATGTAATAACAGCTCTTTAAAGGCACTAAATGCCTTCCACAGCAGCTGGGCAGGATTTGTCCCTTACATGAACAACCAGAGCACTTGTGGGTTGGAAATGTGTGCTGAGAGCACCTTAAATCTTTCTCCTTCCTGTGTGGCAGCGTGATGTCAAACATAATTCTGAGTTAAGTGATGATCCTGGAGACAGCCAGCAGCAGTGATGTTTGTGTTTTCCCCTTGCCAGGATATGCATTTTTGCTGTTCCAAGATGAAAGCTCCGTGCAGGCACTGATTGATGCGTGCATTGAAGAGGATGGGAAGCTCTATCTCTGTGTTTCCAGCCCCACTATCAAAGACAAGCCGGTAGGTGGGATTGGCAGGGCCTGCACAGTTCCTGGGTGAGAAACACAAATTGGGCTCTTCACATGCAGTTTTTGTCTTCAGAATGTTAATGTTAAAATTTTCTTTAAGGTGTCAAATTAAGTTCTTGGAAGAGAAAAGACCAACTTGCTACTTTTGAACTAGCCATAAGAAAGTTTTTTAGTCTAGTTACAATGGCTGTTTTTGTTAGAAAAAGATGTATTTCCAGACAGGTGCTTGCTAATAATGAACATGTAGAATTCATATTGTCTGAGTGTTGTATGTAACAGAGATAAATCCTAAAAACATATCATTCAACTAGAAATTATTAATATACAAATAGTTTGGGGGCTGATGCAAGTCTGTCAATAACTGGGGAGAATTCTTCTCTAGTTCTGTACTTCAAATTTTGGCCAGCTGTAACCAAATATAAAGCAGCACAGTAAATAAACAGGCAACTCTGGAGCCTGCTGCACTGAGATAAGGCTGGGACAACAGGAGCAGTGCAGATCTGTGTGACCAGGGGGGTTGGACAGCACAGCTCAGTCATGATTAAGTAAATGTGTCAGTGGAGGGTGAGGGTTTTTTCCCCAGAAATTTGGGTAACAAGGAAGTGATGAAATTTAGCACCCTCAAATGGTCTGTCTTAAGAGAGCTCGTTACCATTTCATTTGGAGAAATGATTGCTGAACGAGTAGAGTTTAGAAAGTACAGCTGTTTAAGAAGTTTGCTTCTCTGTAGGACACTGTTATAATTTATATTACTGAGACACTTTGAATTGTGAATGGTTAAAAAAACCAGGCTTTTTGTCCGTAGGTTCAGATCCGGCCTTGGAACCTTAGTGATAGTGATTTTGTTATGGATGGTTCCCAGCCTCTTGACCCAAGAAAAACCATTTTTGTTGGTGGTGTTCCTCGGCCTTTACGAGCAGGTACACACTGCAGCACTGGGCATGTTGGATGTGCAGCCTGGTTTGGGGAGCACTGGGGGAAGCCAGCCTGGCAGCGAGGGAATACTGAGTGTGGTGACAGTGGGGGACACGAAGCGGCCTGACGTGGTGCTTGTAGACAAACAGCCGAGCCTAGAGCCGTGTTTGGTTTTGCTTTGTGCTCTAGTGGAGCTGGCGATGATCATGGACCGGCTCTATGGAGGGGTGTGCTACGCCGGCATCGACACCGACCCCGAGCTCAAGTACCCCAAAGGAGCAGGGCGGGTGGCGTTCTCCAACCAACAGAGTTACATTGCTGCTATCAGCGCTCGCTTTGTCCAGCTGCAGCACGGAGAGATTGATAAACGGGTAAGGCCTGCGCCCCTCTGCTCCTCTGCAAACGCCCTCCCCACTCATGGCGTGTCCTTGGCACTGTTACACCACGTTAATCCCGTTTTTAGTGCCTCTCTTGGGTGCAGCACGGAATAAAACGGAGTGGTAGGGAGCTGGTGGATCTGGCACGTGGGAGGTGACTGTGAAACAGACTTTGTCGAGTTGCTGAGCGTAGTGGGAAGTGTGGCAGCTGCCTTGGCCTTTTCCGAGAATATTGCACTCCTCAGATGCTCCCACTGCAAGGATTTGTAGTGTTTGCGTGATGCAGGGAGGGAAGTGCATGCCAAGGATGGGGCAGCTCTTACTCCTGCTCTGCATCTTTGGGGAGAACAGGCAGAACCACCCCGTGCCTTGTAAACTTGTCACTGTGCAGTGCAGCCTCACAGTCACCCTCCACAGCCTGTGAAAAGCTGTGTTTGGTTATTTCATTCCTTTATTGTTGTATTCCTCATTATTTTAAATTAGAGGAATGTGGATCAGCACTTGCTTCTGCCCTCTTCATCTTTCTAAAATATAACTGCCAGTTACAGTGATCTTCAGACCACAATTTTGGGAAACTCAGATGCTCACATCTCCTCTTCTAATTCATCCTTTGTCTCTGGATTTTTCCTACATGACTGTCACTACTGATCTTAATTTTATAGTTAATACAGCGGAAAACCTCCAAACTTGGCTGATTAGCCCATTATCATTTCACTTCTGCTTTGGCTATAAAGCTTGGGTAGAAGAATTGTAACAACAATTTGACTGTGGGCCTGTGAATTGGAATGTCTTTGTTCTAATCTTGGCTCTGAAATAAGTTCTGTACAGCTTTGAACAAATAATTTGGGCTCCCCTTGTGCAACTTGTGCTTGCATAAGCAGACACTTGGGTGAATAGGTCCATTGAAGCTGGTGGGACTACAAATTTAAGTAAGTACTTGTAAACTCTGAAAAAACTTTTGCAATCTATTTCCCCTTCCTCCTCTCCTCCCACGCCTTATTTCCTCATTTTTTTGTGTAGTTTTTGTGTGGGGAGATAATGCTCAGAGAGGATTCGTTACAGGAGAGTTTGGGTGCACAAGGGAGGTAAAAAATACAGCAACACTACTTTTTATTGAGGTTCTATTAATTAATAGTTTTCTAAGACTGTCTTTCTGTAAAAAGAAAAATAAAATTAGTAAAAAAAAAAGCAACAAGAAGGGATTTCCTGTAAAATTAGGCAAGGAGGTGCTGCTAAAGGGTGTGCCCTGAGATAATGCAAAGCAAGGGTTCAGTGGCTGGGGCTCCCACCCTGAGTGGGCCTCATGAAGCTGCTGTAACTCTCTGGAGCTGGGAAATTGGCTGTGCCCAGCTCAGGGAGCAGTTGCAGCCCGTGTCACACTCAGAATAAATGTGGCAAGGACACCTGAGCTGCAGTTTGGCCTCTGAACGTGGCTGAGCAGAGGGAACGGAGCAGAATCACCACATGAAGGAGGCCTGTGTGGCACCTTTATGCTTTAAGCACTTGGAGAAGGAAGGCAGCACTCCCCAAAAAATCCCCAACCTCACACTGCAGATGAGGGGATGGGGAATGGGCTGTTAGGAATATTTGCCTGCTTCTGCTCTTCTACAGATTCACTGAGTTGGCAGGGAGGGATTTTGGGAAGAGGAGAAAACTGGGTCATTAAAAAGGCTGCTGTGCTGTCTCTGAGCAGTTTATGTGTCCTGTAAGCAAAAATGACATCAAACTGCTGCAGTGCCATCCGGGCTGTGATAAAATTGGGTGGGTTTAAAAACCCAGGAACTTGTGAATGTCCTTATTTGCCTGAGGTGTGTCCGAGGCCTGGGAGGTGCAGAGAGAGGAGCAGCCCCAGGCCAGATGCAGAGGTAACAGCAGAGATACCAGTCACAGCCTGGCTGTTTGAAAATGTTGGTGAAAACATCACATTAAATGAGCTTCAGAGAAGCTTCACAAACCCTTCTAGAACAGGAACTTGTACCTATATTTATTTCTCCTGTTCTGAATTCCTGCCCATCACCTGGCCCTTAATGCCAGCAGCGTAGGAGGGCATCAGTCCTTTGTTAAGCCTCTCATTTGATCCCAACAAGATCAGGTGGATTTCCTTTTGCTGAGAGGACTAAGCCATGGAAAAAGAATACAGAAACGGAGTATTTATTTAGAGGATAAATGAATTATTTTTAATGTTGGGACTTCAGGCATTGAAATTTGCAGGCCATGTGCATATTTAATGCACAGTTACGGTGCTGTATAAACAGTTTCCATTCCTGCCTGAAACGGAAGGAGCTTAATTGGGCATCGAAAATAACTCCCATAATTATGCAGGGTTTTGGTGGCAGTCTGTGTATCAACAATAGTTTGGGCCTTTCTGCAAGTCAGTGACAGAGTGAGGTGTGAGAAGCAGGTGTGAGATTGATGGTCAGCACTGATTTTTGGGGGTTTTTTTCCAAGGATCAAGGAGGGGGTAGAAGTGTTGGAAGTACCTGGAGTTTTGGGTGTCCAACAGCCACCATCAGGTGTCACGAGGGGGAAATGTTGAGTGCAGCATAACTGCTGGCTGCCCTGCTAGAACGCGGGTGTGGAATTAAGAATTTGCAATCGAGAATGATCCCCTGTCTTGTTTTGTGGCCGCAGGTGGAAGTTAAGCCATATGTCCTGGACGATCAGCTGTGTGACGAGTGTCAGGGCGCCCGCTGCGGCGGCAAGTTCGCCCCGTTCTTCTGTGCTAACGTGACGTGTCTGCAGTATTACTGTGAATATTGCTGGGCTGCTATCCATTCCCGTGCCGGCAGGGAATTCCACAAGCCCCTGGTGAAGGAGGGAGGGGACCGCCCGAGACATATTTCATTCCGCTGGAACTAAAGGATCGCTCATTTGCAGGCCTCCAATTAAGTGCACTCTTCTGTTCTCCCCGACTGCCCTCCCCACCCCGTCCCTCACTCACAGCATGTCCTTTTGTAGTAGTCTGTAATTTAACAATAGTCTAACGAAAGAATGACCTATAATGGGTATTTTATAGAATCTTGTCATTGAAAACTGTATTGGGAACTCCTTTTCGTATCGATAACATGTTGCAAGCGAGTTGCATTCTCTTGTCTTTACTACCGAGAGAACACTTAATTTCCTGCAACGTTTTCTTAGAGGAGAGAAAAATATTAAGAGAAGAGAATTGAAACAATAGAGTATTTTGGTTTTTTAATTAAATTATTGTTAATAAAGAACATAATAATACTTTTATTAAATAACCGTGTAACAATAACACTATCAGTCTGTTCTGACACTTTTCCCCCAGGGACGCCTGTTTTTGCCTCTCTTTTTNNTTTTTTTTTTTTTTTGTGGTTGGACTTTGGATTTTTCCAGCAACAGATGAAGTTAGCATTTACCTACCAACAGGAAAGAGCATGTTTAAAGCAACAAAAATGCATGAGCAAAGTTGAAGCAGCACTATAATAATGATCTTTTTTTGTTGTTGTTTATTTTTAAAATCTTTTAAGGGTTTTGAGGCTGAAATTTTAGCTCGGTGTGTATCTGACCGTGCCTCTGGCTACCACCCACATCCAAATTACTAACGAGATAGGCAGAGCTTACTATATTTTCATCAAAATGATTACATTTTAAGAATTCCTGAATGTAAAAGTTGAGTAAAGTTACTACTGAGGGGGGAGTGCACTTTTTTTTCTTTAAGAGAACTCAATTGTCTGGTTACAGCCCTAGATATCCTACCAAAGCTAGAGTAATGACAACTAGTGAACTGGCATTTCCTCTCCTGAAGGATAAATATATAGATTTTATTTTTGATGGCTATATATAACTCTATATCCTAATATACTAACATTCATCAGGGGCCAGCCTTTGCTCTCCATTTTGACGTGAAAAAGCAGAAAACCTAAAGATACCTCAAGGATATCACCGATTTTTACTGGAGTTTTGATATTCCATTGTGGCACACAAACTCGAATTGGCTGCTTATTGGTTTCCCATCTTGGCTGTAAAGTCACTTTTCAGTCCCCTCAAATTTAGCTGTAACAGAAGGCATGAACCCGAGGAGTTTCCAAACCTTGCTTTGCACCGTGGGCTGAGTTTGTGCACGGAATGGTGCAAAAGTGTGCAGATGCCTTTCTTACTCTTCCTGTAGAGAGAATCCCAGCTCAGATCCCAGCTCTTCAGAACTAATTGTGGGGAGATAAAGACACGCAGGTGTTTGAAGTGCCAACATCGCTAATTAACGCCGGCTTTATTGGAACTCAGTCCTACCTTGAGAAGCATCAGCCCGGGACACAGGAACCCAACGCTGACGGGTGCAGAGGGTTTAGTTTGAAACAGATGAATGAAGGAGTAGTTCTGAAAATTTATTTTGAGTACTTTTGAACTAAATGCCCTGGCCAACTTCTCCACCAAGGATGTAGCAGTGTGCAAACAAAGTGATTCTGTGGCAATCTCTGCCCGGCCCCAGGGGCCTGGGACCACCCGAGAGTCTCCCAAACCAAAGATTTGCCCTGGCACTGCTTGGAAAAACATCTGCTCCCTTCAAAGCCCCCCTCATCCCCTTCCCCCAGCCCCCATTATCTTTATGAGAAGCAGTTTTTATGTTCAATACAGGCTTTAATGAACTGATACCTTACCAAGTTCCAAAGGTCAAAATGGAGACATTTGCTGTCTATTAGTCAAGTATAGCAAGGGAGCTGCTTTTACTGAAATCCCTGAAAATATTGACAACAGTAATGCAAATGCAGAGTGCTCTTGTGTAGATTGTCAGGGACTTTTTTTTCTCTGAAGTACATAATTATAGTTGGAATGTTCCTTTCATTTTTTTAATGCTTGTAGGTGGCTTGGGGTGGGCTATTGTGCC
>VWZT01007243.1:112353-127274 GCA_013397055.1 Pachycephala philippinensis | reverse complement strand
CGGGCGGCGAGCGGCGGCGAGGGGGGAGCCGGCAGCCGCATCGCCGGTACGTGAGACTCCGGGAGAACCCCCTCGTGTCGGGCCCTCTGGGGACTGGAAGTGGCTCAAGTATTGTCTGAATTGTCTGTATCAGGAATAGCGGGGCCAGCAGGACCCGGGGGAGTGATTCTTCCCCTGTTCTGGGCACTGGTGAGGTCACACGTTGAGTGCTGTGTCCAGTTCTGGGAAAGAGAGGGAATTAAAAGCTCCCAGAAGCCTGTTGTCTTAATCCGTGGGTGCTGTGCAGTTTTGAAATCTATTTTGTGGCGTTTGAGAGACACTCACTTGCCCCAGGGTTATAGTGGAGTAAAGAAGGGGACAATCTGCAGGATGTAAGGATTGACACCCTGTAAGGTGCTGGGACCAGAAATAAGGATCCCTCTGGAATCATAGAGCAGTTTGGGTTGGGAGGGACCTTAAAGATCATCCAGTTCCACCCCGTTCCTAGGGACACTTTCCACTAGACCAGGCTGCTCAGAACTCCATCCAACCTGGTCTTGAACACTTGCAGGGATGGGGCGGCCACAGCTTCTCTGGGCACCCTGTGCCAGTGATCAACAGCTTCCATAGGAATGTAGTGTAAATACTCAAAAAAAGCTTTTTAAACTCTTTCTAGGTGACCCTCAAGAGGCTAAGACTGACACCTTTGACTTCCCCATCCCTTCAAGAAGCGTTGATAAAGTCATTAAACGAAAGAAGAAAAAGGTATAAAGTGTAGGAGCTCAATTAGCTGCCTTGGCATTTGAGACAGCTGCTTGTTCTCTGTGTGTGAGAGCATGAGGGAGATTAAAAGATGGAATTGGTAGCCTGTTACCGAAAACCTTACTTACAGAAAAGAAAAAAATGGTATTATCTTCCCTCTCTGGAGGCTTTAAAAATCTGGCTCTTATTCAATAAAGCACTTAAGTGTGTGCTTACCTTGAAAAATGAGAGTATGCTGTTGACTTAAAGCCTGTACTGAAATGCTTTGCTGGATTAGGGCCAGGGTGCAGCACACCTTGGGGGTGAAACCCAGCAGGAAAAAGCTCTGCAGCTCCTCTTCCTCTCATGTTTTAAACAAAGCAATCCCACGGGCTGCAAATAAGCGAAGGCAGGAACCCAAGCTATTAACGCCGTCCTTGTAGCAATGCAGAATTACTTTCTGCTTCACAAATGTGTTTCTGTTCCTGTTCAGTAGTTCGACAAATGCTTGAAATTTTAAGAGGGACATTCATTAAGCAGTAACTCGTTATGAGATTCTGTAATGTGTGAAGTACAAGTAATCAGCTAGACTAGAACAGAGTCGTGTCATAGATAGTTGATTTGAAAACAGCAAAATGCTACCAACTGCAGAGGAACAACTAATAGCATCCTGGAATATGGCTCTCCTGCTGCATTGAATAGTCTTCAAAAACAATAAGGAATATATATAATGCTTTAGCAATAAATGTCCTCGAAAAAGGAATTATCTTTAGATTTAAGCAAGTTTCTCAGATGAGGTCCAGCAAAAGTCCAAATATCATGATGTCAACAGGCATTTCTGTTTGTTAGGCCACCTTTGCCTGAATGCTTTTGTCCACAATTCCAGTTTAATCTTTTCAATGCACACGTTTGAAACATGCCCACTACAGACAGAGATTTATGCCTCTAAAGGAAAGGTTTTCAACATCTATAAAACAGATTACTATGGATTTGATATGAAATAGGGCAACACTGTTGCTATTCTGGAATCTGAGTTTGGGGCCTGAGTTATGCTGCTGCTGAGGGACCACACGGGAAAGGTTTTGCTCCTGGAAAAATAAACAATCTTATTTTTTCCCCCGTTTCGGATGACTTTAAAGTGAGCTTAATGGCTTTACATACGTTTTCATAAGCTTTGCTTATCTAGAAGGGCACTTCTCAAGTCCTGGATAAACACAAGAGTTCTAGGCAAGAAAAGAGAGGAGGTCTCATGTGAAAAATCATGGAGAAATTTATGTTTCTGACTTTTAAATAGACGTGATTCTTCCATATATTCCACATATATATATCCCTACTTCTCTTCCCTCCCAGTCCTCAATGAAAACACCCAGCTGGACTTCACAGTCATTGTGGGGAATTCAAAGTTCTGCCTTACAGATGTTTTAATGCAAACTTTTTATATGCTTCACATTTCATCTTTCAGTCCAAAGTCTGGCACAAGGTCTGGAAAGTGATTTCCAAAATGCTTGAGGAAAATGAAAGGTTCAGAAGTCGCCTGTTGACCTGCAGCCAGTTTGCTGGAGAAGGTAGGAAATGAACCGATAATGTTTTATTTCACTAGAGAAAACAAATTATTAATACAAGTGAAGACCCCAAGGCTTAAGGTCCATTCAGCTGTTTGTTTTGGGTAGTAGGTTTTACAACTCACAAATGGAATTCATTCCATACTTTAGGCACTTCCAGCTTTTTGGAAAAAACCTTTTTGTTTCATGGAGGCTCTGGTATGTATTCATTTGGAGGAAGGATGGTGGAGGTGTTTGCTGCAGCCTGACATTAAAGACATGCACATAAAACATCTGCAAGTTTTTCTGAGCATGTGAAATACGTAATTAAACTTATTCACAAATGGGTCCGAGGCAGTATTTGTATGAATAATAATTTATTTTTTCACGTAGGAAAATAGTGGTTGATTTCATACAGACAATAAATAAATTAGATGCTCCCCAAAGGTTGCTGTAACACAATTTAACAAAACCATCGAACATGTTCTCACTTTGTGCCCTGAATGCAGCTCTTTCATTACTGGGAAATGACTTGGGAATTAAAACTGGTGCTCTGCATTCAGCCAATTTCAATTAGAGGCATTGTAGCTGCTGCACAATTTAAGATAATACAGTGTATGCTTACAAATGGAATTGGAATTTCTGGCCTCACAGTTGGATGAATTATTAGGAAAAAGAATATACTAACCCATGAAGAGCTAGCAGGCAAGTTAAAAAATACCATGTTCACCCACAGCACTTTTTCTTTGCTTGCATTAGTGCTGGTGGAAGTTTTCCACATGGGGTAATGTTGGGGTGTGTCCCAAAATGTAGGACCATTCCTGCCAGTGTCTTATTTTGTAGAATGTTGGATTAGATTTCCACACATGTGACAAGAAAACACTCCCTCAACATTTTTCTTCATGAGAACAAAAGAAGCACAGTTCTGGTTCAGAACAGAAATCTCTACCCCAGTGGATGTTATTGAATAGGAGAAGAAATTCTACAATGTGCTTCAACAACTTATTCCACAATTATTGTGCAAATATTCTGCATTGTGTGGAAAAACACTTCTTCTGTTGGCTTTAAACCCAATTCCTGATTAACTCTGGAATTATGACATGACATTAATTATTCATCATGTGCTATTCATATTCTTTATATCAGTTGAGGTTCCACTCGCCTTTGTCATATTTCTGTGCTAAGAAGTTCCAATCTAAGAAATCCCTCCTCCCATGGAAACTGTTCCATGTGCTTTCTCCCACAGCTGAGATCATTGCAGAAGTGTTTGTGCACAGATATTAATGTATATGTTGGACATATATCTATGTTTAAGACTCACATATATCCATGGATGTGTAGGACAGTGAATTAAAAAAAAAAAAAAAAATCTTCCTGGATTTAGATTTGCTTGATTTCAAGAGAAAGGAGAAAAAGTGTCAAGAAAAGAGGAGGAGGAATCTTTAATAGGTTATTAGATTTCAAGTTATTTTAAGGAAAAAAACCCCAAAATTCTGCTTATTTATGATTTCCTGGGTGGATTTCCCATCTTACCATAATGGCTGCTTTTCTGTTTGTTATGGGCACACAGTGTGCTGCTTAACCTTGGATTTATGGACAGGGCCTGTCCCCTTTTCACCACACATTTCTTTTTTAGAGAAAAAGCATTTTCTTAATATATCATTTCCAGTACTTAAAAAACCTCACCAACCAACCAATCCCTCCTCCTCCCCTCTTACTCTATCCTTAATTGTAATTTTACCCCCTTTCTCAGGAGCTTTAATTGAGAATCTCCTACTAAACCCTATTTCAGTGAAAACCATCAATTCTAATACCTTCTTTCCAATTAGCAGATTTTGCACAACATCAAGTCCAGCAGATAAGTCTCCTATTGATCTGAATTTTTCATTAATCAAGAAGCAAATGGAATAATTCTAGCACATATTTAGATATGGATCAACAAGTCTGAATAAACTGGGTTCATTTTTATCTTCTTTTTTTTTTCCCTAGATTAATAAAGCCAGAAAATTAATGCTGCATTTTATTGCCTCTATAAATAGGTTTTTTTGAGAGAACAAAAGTCTACTCGAATTTTAATGCTACCTATTTACTCCTTGGAATGTTGCAATTAAGATTAGATTCCATGTGACTGCAAATGATGATTTTCTTCCACCTGATGTTCTCCTGCAGGCTCTGACAGGATCCAGAGGTCACAGGATGGGGCATACCTGGACAGGGTATGTAGACAGTCCATTAAAGACCAAAAAACTGCTAAAATAAGCAAATTAATAATATTAAAAACATGCACTGATCTTGTTTAATTTTATTATAATGAGTGCCAGTTATATTCTAAACTATTACTGACACTTAGCTCAAATTTTTTCAAGGTTTCAGTGATGTTTGGGGACCAGAACAGCTACATCCTCACAGGGAGGGCTCTGTGCTTTGCCAAGGCAAAGGGAGGTGGATTTCACCTTCTTCTTGAGCTAAATCCTTCTGTGGTGGTCTAATGTAAAATCTGAAGGATCTGAACAGTCTTTATTTGTCCCACTTGATACAGATTTTTTTTTTATATTAATGGGAATGTACCAACTCAGTTTTACCACTTTTTTTCTCCAGGACGAGTCCATCTTTGGCTGGGTGTAGCAACAAAATAAAGGAAGATTCAGCCCCAAAGGAAATAGAAAAGTAGTGAAAGCTTTTATTTTGATCTAGTTCTTCCTGGAGTCAGTGCAAGATTGCAAAGTGACTTCAGGGAACACAGGTTCTCTGCTGTTTGCTTGGTGTTTGTGCTTCTGCTGTTTAAGAGGTTTGTTTTTACAGTGGCTTAAACAGCTCTGTTGCAAGATATTTATCTCAAGCCATTAAGTCTGGTGTTTCACTGAGCTATTAGCTTTAGAAAGCTTTTTAATGAGCATAATATTGTGACAGTTTGCTTGCAAAAGAAGAGATACACATTTAGTGTTGTCTCTGTATTTATATCTTTTCTTTTTGTTGCTTGTCAGGATAATAAACACAAATTCAGATATGCAGAACTCCACACAAGACATAAACCCCACTTTCCTTTCTTCCTGATTTGAATAAATTTGACTTTATGATATTAAAATATTACACAATAACCCTCTCTGTTCTTTCATCCATTTCTACATGAATCTCAGCAAGTATTTTGAATATGAAACCAGGTGAATGTTTTCTGTCTCCCTGTTCATCCTGAGGCACATAATGGCACCACCACAATCACGAGGTGTTGTTTCTCTACCTGACTTCAATAACACAATATAATTTTCTTCTGTTATGCAGCTTAATACTTGAACTCTTGATTGACTGTTAAAGCCTTTTAAGCCAGCAAATTGTGTAAATGGAACATGAAAACTGCATAAAAATAGTTATGTATATGGAGTTCATCTGGGGAGCAAAACATTCACCTGTCACAATGAGACGTCCTTGCTTTCAATAAAAGGATTGTTTTCTCCTGCCATAATGTCTTGGTGTTTGCAGATATAATGACTGCAGTGTCAGAGTGTTGAGCTTTAATAACATGCTGGTGATTGTGTCATTAAGCAGCAAAGCATTTGGAAAATGTTTCATCTCTGTTTTCTTCGTAGTAGAACAGCAAGTGTGGAACTGGAATGTGCCTTTTCAGGGACAGCTGCGGCATCAAGGTTCTCTTCTGGTTTGTGGTTGAGTAATATTGGGATTTTACTTAAAATAGTTGACATTTCAGCTTGGAAAAGGAAATGAGAAGGCAAAGTATTCAATCAAGACGTGATCATTTTTCTGGCAGAGCAAAAATGTCATAGTTCTTTGGTATTTTCAAAACACATGTTTAGAGTCACACATGGGATTTTGGGTGGTTTGGGTTTTTTTTTTTTTACTAAATGAGATGATCTCCCTGTCCCCACAGTTCTACCAATGAAATGTTTGCATGGGGAGTTATTTGGTTTATAATCTTGGTTTGTAAATTGTAGAGTTGTTGCTCTAATGTTTCTTTTCTTGTAAACTGCAGCTGCAGTTGGTACTTTACTGGCACAGACTTCAGGGGCCCTGGAAACACTTTTCTTCCAGAGGCGTAATTGCTGCTTTAACAGGATAGATGAGGTGCATTAACCTAAATCTCTGGATGAAGTTTAGCCAACACATTAAGATTCTTTGGATGAATACAGACCTCTGTCTGTGGGACTGTTTTAAAAGAAATTATGAAAGATAAGTATGGCCCTAAATCATCCTTATGTACCTCCTTCAGTCTAAAGCGTGTGTGGTGATGATGAGATAATTAATTGCTTGGGCTCTACTAATCAAGAACTTTCATTTGGCAGTACTTTGAAAAGGCTCTTACATTTTTCAACTCACTTTGGGCCAGAACAGCTGTTGCAGTGGGGAAAAATGCAGATTCAGGTTCAATTTTTGACTTTTTGGGTGATGAAATTCAGCTTTTTGCTGTAGTGACCAGATTTCAAAGTTCCAGTTGGGAACAAGGGTCATCAGAGCGGTTAAACTGCTGAAAAAAGGGCCTGGAGAAGAATCCAGCTCAGGCTCTGCAAACCAGACCACCATCCCCATCCACCCAGACCTCTATGCATTCTCTTTTACTTCATGTGACCATATAAGTGTCAACTGCAAAAGAAAAGTAATTGTAGTGTTACATTAAAATATCTTACATGTTCCAAGTAACATGCTCAACAAGGAGAAAGAGGGTTGGATAAACACGAAAATGTTTATTGAAATCCTATTTGTTAAAAGGAGTGAGAAGTAAATAAGGGACCCTCAGGGCACTGGATCACAGAGCAGAGATTCAGAAAAGAACTGATTGTGCCCTGAAGTCCTTAATCATCACTGCAGAACCCAGAGCAGGTGTCACACTGTCCTGCTGTGGCTCCTGGGCAGCACTGCTGTTCCTTCACATTCTTCAAAATGCAGATCAGTTACCTGGTGTTTTTAATAACGAATCTCCCTTGGAGTGTGAACTGAAGCAGATGTGCAAATACAGAGGTCACACTTTGTCTTTGCTTTGCCTTGCTCTCAGTGCATAATTTACCTTTCTACAAAGAACACAAACTCCAGCTTATTCTAAAAGTTTGACATTTCTTCATCTCAACTCTGTGAACAGTTGCCAAGAGATCTGAGGAGGTCCCTTGTGGTACAGAGGTGGGAGGGAGCAGCCAGGGGACACAGAGTAGCCGAAGGCATTGCTGCTGAATTTCTGTTATCTGTAAATAATGGTGTCAGACACTTGTCTCATGATCCAAAAGCTGGTCTGGATAAGCTCTCTTCCCTGTGTGTCATAAATACAAATGACTTTTGATGAAGGTAAGTACTGGAGAGTAAAGCCTTTGGGGTTTGTATCACTATTCCATGCTAGCTGGAGATGGATTGGTCAAAGTTTAGCTGGAAATAGCACATCCTGACATGTTTTGGTTGAAGTTACTCCATTTGGAGAGTTCTTGCCTGGTTCCTGGAGCGGCTCAACCCAGGCAACTCTGCCTTGGAGTTCTCTGTCCAGGGCTTGGGAGCTGGAAACTCCAGCTGGTGGCCTTGGACTACGACTTCCAAAGGCTGTACAGCTGAAAGCAGGGAAGTCCTGGGAGCCTGAACTCCACAGTGATTCCCATGTCTGGAAGCGCTGAGAGGCTTGGCCGAGGCCGGACTGCCGGAGCTCCTGCACTCCCTGCCGTGGAGCTGTGGCTCTGGGCAGCCTTCCCAGGGCGTCCTCAGCATCCAGGCTGCACGGGAGCCAGGGAGCCTCTGGAGCTCCCACAGCTACTGTGTGGAGCTGCTGCGTGCAGATGCTGCTGCTGCTGCTGCCAGAGACGATGTCACCCATCAGCTGCAGCCTTGGGAACTTGGGAATGGTGTTTTGGAAGCGTTTTGATGTTTCTGAAGTGACCTTTCTGGGAATTTCCAGTTTGTGGGCATTTTCAAAAGGGTTTGTTTCCTGCTTGATTTGGCCCAAAGCCACCAATTCAGATAAGACCTCATTTCCTGCAGGCTGGAGGCTTGGCTTGCCCAGCAGCTCTTCTGCTCGTGCCCCGTCTGCTCTGGAGCTGGGATGAATCAGATCCCCGTGTCCCACCAGCTGAGGCTCTGCAGTCCCATGGCCTCTGAGGTTATCATAACTTGCCCATTACAACATAATCAATCACCAAGGTTAATAATATTTCACTGTTGATTCCTTCCACGAAAAGATTTCAGCTCAGAAGCAAAACTTGAGAGCAGGCAGCGGAGCTTCCAGCATGGTTTGATTTTGGGAAGGTAGAAGGTGACCTTTGTCTTCACTGAACATTTACATCCAGTAAATGTCTTTGTGTTTAGGGCCCTCCCTGGTAGTCAATGTTCATGTTTTAACTTCAAAGCTTCTAATACAATTTTGCATGGACTCTGACTAAGGAATAGCCTTCAGCAGGCAGCTGAATTGTAGTTTTCTTTTTCTATGGGAGGGGGAAGTGATTGAAAGCAAATTTTGGGCATATATGACATTTTGCCTATGCAGTAGGCCCTTAAATATAAAGCAGAACAGAACTTTGATTTATAGCTCTTGTAAATAATTCTCAGTGACATGGGCAGGTTTGTGTATTACGTTTCTTTTCATTGCATAAGCACTTATATAACTCTGATGGTTGGAATTTGCATAAAAACCAAAGCAGCCATGGATGGGTTTAGCATCATGGGCTTTCCAGCAAACTGAAGTAGCAGGAGAACCCATGGCTTAAGTGGAGTTTTACTTTAGGAGGAAAACAGCAAATTTTATTGAAGTGTATTACAGCCACAGCGGATTTTTAATAAATACTCACAGGAAGTTTCTCACTGGTTAGTGACGGCATCAGGACCCTCTGATCTGAGGCACAAAAATTCACATTTGAAAGCTTCAGCCTAGGGAAAATTAATGTGTGTAGCTGCAGTTTCCTTTTGTTGGGAGAAAAGTTACGGAGGCCCGTAAGAAAAAAAGGAATATGCCTTGATCCAGGGAGGGTGAATACCTCCTGGAAGATGCTGAGTGCTTTGACCTCCCAGTGACTGTGGCACCTCTTTTATTGTGTCTCTTGTGCTGAATATGTGGAGCAGATTCAGAGAGGATCTCTTCTTCTTTCTCTAAATGTGGACCCCACGTTTGTGTCCTGCCCGAGGGGCTCAGCTGAGCTGTTGTTGTTGCTGGGCTGGGAAAAAATCTGATTTGTATCATCTCCCAGAGGTCAGGATAAGATCCCTCCGTGCTGGGAATGTGTGAGATTTATTGCACTCCTGGCACTCCTGTTTGAGAAGAAAGAGAGGCAGATTGAAAGAGCTGTGCAGGAAGGCTCAGGATGACACTAACAAATGTTCCCTCTCTTCCAGAATATTTGCAATCTCCTGTATTTTGAAATGAATAATAAACTAATGTGCCTTTTATTTTTTTCCCCTGTTCTGCTGTATGATTGTTGTCTGGTTCCTAATGTGTGTGACAGGGAGTCAGCGGTGCTGATGGAACTCTGTGGAATGGATGAGCTCCTCACAGCAGTGACTATGAGTAGTTAAACCCAGCTTAAAATGGATGTGGTCACTTTTTACACCTCCTGGTATTTAAATTCCTTCACCTACAGAAAGGGTAAAAAATTCTGAGTATGGTGCTAAGTTGTCTGTGATCTCTCAAGGAAACTGTACTGGTTTTCACTACTGTATTGGATTAATTCTGAAATGAACTCAGGTGAATGTCTGAGAAACAAACATGATCCTTTGGTAGAACAGTCTGAGGTGGATGATGTTACTCCTAGGATTGCCCTGTCATGACTATTGTGACTTCCTGAAACTTTGTCCTCAGCCAGTGCCTTTAAGTTTTGTAGTTTCTCTTCTTAGCAACCCCTACTTCCTGTTCACACATTTTCCAATGCTTTCATTGAAAGCCTGGTCCCAGATTTTCAATCTATGAAAACAGATAAAATATTGTTCCTTGTACTAATGAGCAGGAACGTTATAGGGAAAAATGCTTGGTGTGCAGGAAACGTATTTTATGAGGTGAGACAATAAGTGTTTCATAGATCAAGGAGCAAGTGAGTAGAATAATATTCATTAACATTGAAGAGTTGATTTATGTGTTCAGGCTTGAAGTGGGGAGAGGCTGAACTGTGCTGACTGATGTTTTGTTTACAAGCTGCAGAATTTGCAATACACTGAAATGTTTCTACCCAAGCCCTGCTACCCTCCCTTCCTCCTGTGCTCAGCTTCACTTGGGCTTCACCTTGGGCTTCACCTTGGGCTTCACCTTGGGCTTCAGGGGAATCTCAGCTCCAGCACCTGAAGCATCTCCTTCCCCTCCTTCTCCCCTATCCTGGGTGACTGCAGAGCTGTTCCTCTCACATATTCTCACTCTGCTCTCCTGCCTGCAGCTGTGCAGTTTTTCCCCCCATTCTGAAATCTGGTTTCCAGAGGTGTTACCCCCTTGGAGCCACTCCGTGGGACATGGAGGAAGCTTCCAGCAGCTTCTCACAGAGGCCACCCCTGCAGCTCCCCTGCCACACAAACTCAATGCATTAATATATTGTGGGCGACTTATGAAAGGAATAAAGAGAGGCATATATTTCTGTTGACAGAAGAAATATATTGTTTATTCCTCTGGAGTCTCATGTTGCTCATATTGCTGCTGTGTCTTATTGCCTGTCACTGAGCTTTGCTGTGTGGGCGGAAATGTCAGGCTCTGTATTGGCTCTGTAAGAAAATCTGTGTGTTACTCTGATTTCTCATACTCACTTGGGCTTGCTTTAATGTTGTCCCTACAGAATGTTCACTTTTGGGATCTTGCTGGCAACTTCAGCCGTCTATTTTTGCCATGAAGCATCCTGCTACGTAAATTTACTCCTGGTAGTCTCTTTGTTTGTTTGTTTGTGAGAGAGGGATGTTGCAAAGAGGTATTTTCAAACTGAAATGGGCCACACTGACCCTAAGTAGTCACAGGGCTGGTTCAGTCTCATGGAGGAAATGGAAGTTACTGGATCTAATTCCAAGGGATATCTCGCTGCACATCTCCCTCCACCACACTGCCAAAATTCTCAGATGGTGCCACTGAAAAACGTTGCTTGAAATGTGCTTCCACCCTGAAAAGTCAAAAGGTAAAAGCAGCATCTGCTCATTTTTTGCAGGTTCTTGCTGCTGGCACTCAGAACTAGAAGGCTGGTGGAGGAAAGTGGCTCCAAGTGCCAGTGCTGGAGTGCTGGCCATGCTGAGCTGGCTTCTCTGGGCCACATGGAATCTCTCCAGCAGAGTGTAGCTCTGGTTAGTGATCAGTAGATTTGCAGCTACAGGAAAGGTGTTTTACAGTGGTAAAATGTACAAAAAGGAAGGGGATTCCCCCCATTGCCCCTTAGGTTTGTTACCATGAAGGGTATTCAGGCATGACAAAAAAAAGTTAATATATAAAACTCTGTGAGTTCAACTGAGTAGAGATGAGGAACAAGCAGGTAACCTTATTTGCAATCTTATTTTTTCATGATGCAACCCCAGTTTCCATGGGTTTGACTCTGGAGATTTCACATCACTGTGTTTGTGAAGTGTTGCTTAAGACCTCTCTTAAGTCAGAGCATCAGCTTAGGTGTCATTAATGTAATGTTTTGGCTAAGCAGGATATTCATTGCCAGTGTTGACGTGGATGAAAATTATTTTAGATCACAGGATGCATTTGCAAGCTATGAAAGATATCACTTTTCTTTTCAACAGAGCCCTCAAGTTGGTAATCACCAGATAAAGGTGGAAAACCACGATGTCATTTTCGTGGAGTTGCAATGCAATGTTTCCTCTGCATTATTTAATAATATTTCCTGGTCCCTCCTTTGAAAATAGCCATTTTGCTGACAGAAGAGCTATAGTAGTTCAAATCCATATATTCAATGGGAGATAAGTATAGATCTGTTAATCTCTGTGGATGGTCAAATCGCTTCAGATCATGTAATGTAATATATTGGAATTTGGGGAAAGAGTTGCTGTAATTGCACTGCCTTGTTTAGAGTATCTGCTCCTCTGGGAGAGGCAGATGGAGTTGGGATTGTTCAGGCTGGAGAAGCCTCTTCTCAGCTGTGCCCAGTGACAGGAAAAGGGACAAAGGGCCCAAACTGAAACACAGGAAATTTCATTTAAACATGAGAAAATCTATTTTACTGTAAGGGTGACTAAACACTGGAACAGGTTTCCCAGAGCATTTGTGTCTCCACCCACAAGAATTATTCAAAACCCAACTGGAAGCAGCCCTGAGCATCCTGCTCTTGCTGTCCCTGCCTCAGGCACTGGCTGGGCTCCAGGGGCTGCTTCCAGCCTCGGTGATGCTGGACACGAATGGCACCAAAAGCTCTGACAGGAGCCTTTGGGGGCTTTGGCTCAGGGTTTGGGATGAGACCGGCCTTCTGGCATCGCTTGCAAAGTGTGTGCTCTTGGGTTTTCTTACAGCCTCCGCATTTTGAAGGTCCTAATGATCATCCTGAGCCAAACCATCCCAGGGACATGAGAAAAGGACTTTGCAGAGTGTGTAACTTGCTGTGTATCTGCACAGATCCTATCCCAGGTGGGCAGGCATGGCTGGTTTCTGGTATTACTGCAACAGATAAATATTATATTGTAGTAATTTAATCAATAATCTTTAGTGAATGTTTTTTTACGTGCTTCCTCAGACCTATAGAGCCTAAATCCTACACTTTCCCCTATCTGTGGGGTGCAGCCTGCCAGCTTTCTTTCTAGGTATCTCTCCCTGGGCTGCTCTGCAGCAGCCTGGAGTTGTAGTTTCAGTGGAAATCTTGTTCAGTCTTGAGCTGGATCAGATCTAAGGGGATCCCTGCTTAAGAAATCTTTCCTGAATTTCCTGAATGTGAAATCCCCAAACCTTCTGATGTGATTGATTTTTTTCCCCTGGTATTCTGAGAATATCAAAAAGCTGTCTGCCAAAAATTTGTAACACTCCAAGCAAAAGTTGTTCAAGGTTAAGTTGTATCTATGGCACAACTTTATTCTTAAACCCAGAAAAAAACCTCTTGGGTGAAATTTACTTTAGAAGTTTGGCCTTATCCAGAAATGTGATAGAGAAAATTCCAACCCAAGCATGAAAAACTGGTGAAACTGTTGGAAACAGGATCTTTAATGGGCCGTGTAAGGTGATGTTAGTAGCAGGTAGTTTTAGCTGCCCTTCTCTACTCCCTCTCAGCTCTTCCCTCTGTACTGTGAACAAGCTCTACCACTGCAGTCAGCACTTCCCCTCACTCTGCCAAAATACAGCTCTAAATGAGTTTTCACAAGTCAATTCTAAAAGGCTTTATTATGGAAACAGTTCACGCCTTCAAGGAGTATATTTAGGTCTCGTGAAAAATGCCAAGTTGCAAGCTCTGGAAGCAAATTCTAAATTTATAAACAAATCAGGCTGAAGTCATCCCAAAGTATCCTGCGTCTCCAAGAGAAGTGCTCAGCCTCCTGCTGCAGGGGTGGTGGCTGTGGTGGTGCCGTGGCTGTGGTGATGCCATGGCTGTGGTGGTGCTGATGGTTGTGGTGATGCCATGGTTGTGGTGATGGTGGTGGTGGGACCCTGCGTGGTGCTGATGTGACACCAGTCTGGCTGCTGGGAATAGGAGCAGAGCCCAGTATGAAGCCGAGCCGAGCCAGGGCTTGGTGCTGTCCTGCCATCCCAGCATTTGAGAATCACAGAATCCCTAATGTTGGAAAAGACCTCCAAGATCATGGAGTCCAACCACTAACTCAGCACTGCCAGGTCCGCTGTTAAATTGTAAATGCCACATTTATATGGTTTTTGAACACTTCCAGGGATGGTGATTCCACTGCTGCCCTGAGCAGCCTCTGCCTGATCACCTTTTTAGTGAAGAAATTCTTCCTAACAGCCAGTCCAAACCTGCCTTGGTGCAACTTGAGGCCGTTTCCTCTTTTCCCGTTCTTGTTAGCTGGGAGAAGTGACTGACCCCCAGCTGGCCCCAACCTCCTGTCAGGTATTTGAGTGGGTACCAGGGAGAGAGACTGAGGGCCAGGAAGCTGATAAAGGGATTGGGGAACCTTCCCTGTCCTGGGGACAGGATGAGAAAATTAGGGAGAAGGTTGTGTGGAGACATCACAGCACCTTCCAGTGTCTGAAGGGGCCGCAGGGAAGCGGGAGAGGGACTCTGCGTCAAGAACTGGACTGACAGGACCAGGGGGAATGGGCTCACATTGAAAGGGGGGAAATTTGGGTTGGGATATTAGGAAGGAATTGTTCCCTGTGAAGGCGAGCAGGCCCTGGCACAGGGTGCCCAGAGAAGCTGTGGCTGCCCCTGGATCCCTGGAACTGTGCAAGGCCAGACTGGACAGGGCTTGGAGCAACCTGGGATAGTGGAAAGTGTCCCTGCCCATGGCAAGGGGGGAACCAGATTACCTTTGAGGTCCCTTCCAACCCAAACCATTCCATGATCCCACATCACTGTGTGACACCACAGTGAGGGACACAGCGCTCAATGCCACCAGGGCCCAGAAGGTGACAACAGGGGTCCTGTCTCCACACAACCACCCTGGATTACCTCCACCCCGGTGCTGTCCATGCCCGGTTGGTGCCAAGGGAGTGTCGCAAGTGTGCCCGCGGCCATGAGGGCACGGCCCGTCCCTCAGCGCCACGCACAGCCTGCAGGGGGCGCTGTGCCCGCGGCGCACAACGCGGCCGCCAGGGGGCGCGCGAGGCCGCGGCGGCGCTGAGGGCGG
>VWZT01007243.1:72127-112309 GCA_013397055.1 Pachycephala philippinensis | reverse complement strand
CCCGCCTCAGTCGCCGGCGGAGCCGCAGCGAGCGCAGCGCTGTCCTTTCAGCACCGCTCCCCCCGCGGACACCGCGGGCTCCGCGCACCCACACCGGCCCCGCCGCCGCCTCTCGCCGCCTGCTTTGCAGTAAGTCACAGGAGCCGTGCCCGCGCAACCCGCGCCCCGAACCCCAGCGCCGGCGCTCCCCGGGAGCTGGGAGTGGGGGACCGCCGAGTGCTCCGGGATGTGCAGGGGAGGCGGCTGCAAAAATGGGAGAGGGGTATCAAAAACCCTCCTGGGGTCAGTGGGGGACGCGCCGTGTCCCGGTGTCCCCGTGTCCCAATGCGTGTCCGCGGTGGTGGCGGTGCTGGTGGCACTCCCGGTGCTGCTGGTGACATTCCCGGTGGTGCCGGTGGCTCTCCCGGCGGTACTGGTGACATTCCCGGCGGTACCGGTGACATTCCCAGTGCTGCTGGCGGCATTCCCAGTCGTATCGGTGCCATTCCCACCAGTGCTGGTGGCTCTCCCGGCGCTTTGGGATCCGCCGTGTTGGGGCTGACAGCGAGGGGTTTAAAGGCTGTTTGTGGGGTTTGAAGGGTGTTTGTGGGGTGTCTGCATGAGTCAGATGGTTTGGTGAAGTGAAGTGACATTCCCTAAAACCTGGGGACCGACACCTGAAGCCAAACCGAGCAGGGCAAGGCAGGAATCGTCCTTTTCCCACTGCGCCCGTGACATTGCTCATCTCCCTCCCCGGTTTTAGGTCTGGAAAGCCGGGTGCAAGGATGGTGAAGCTGGGGAGTAATTTGAACGACAAGAACAACAAACAACCATCCAACGAAGATGGTTTTCAGACAGTTCCTTTGATCACGCCTTTGGAAGTAAATCACCTGCAGTTCCCGGCTCCGGAAAAGGTAAAACAAAATCAGAATGTGCTCCTGCATGGTTGCGCACACGTACGTGCCCCTTGGTTGTCACTGGGCTCTGGTGATGGGAATTGTGGCATATTTATTCAATAAATAAAAAGGGGCTATCTTTCATAGCGTGTTTATCTGTTTTAACATGGCAAATAAGCACGCAGCAGTCCCCCAGTGCCTTCCTTCCTCAAAAAAAGAGCCCCAAATATTCATAAATACAACTGGAAGAAGGCTTGGTGTGTTTCTTTTGCAAGCTCGGGAAACTGAGGAGCAGTGTGCAATGTGTTATTATATCAGTAAGATTAATGGCCTGCTTTGAGAGGAGGTAATGTGATAACTGCCGAAATAAGCAGCTGTTTTAATTATCTCAGTTAAGCTCCGTTTTCTTCTCCGTGGCTTTGCAAAGCTGATTTGGGCACCGAGGATGCTGATTTCTCTGGGGAAGGTGGCTGAGTTCCTGGGGGACAGCCCACGAACTCGTTTGGCCCCGGGCAGGGGACATTGTTCTCCCCTGCCCTCTCAACTCGCACCTGAATGCAGTACTAAAACGCCCAGGAATGTGCGATTGGCTGCGGGTTGTGTTGGGGTTTTTTTGGCTGCAGTGTGAACTAGGAAATCTTTTGTCTACATCCCTGTGGGGATGATGCATATCAGTATAACCTGGTGAGGACATGATGAGACTGTAAAAATCCGTATTCCCCAACAGCCCTCACCAAAACAAAGCCTGTCTGCAATGTAGTTCCCAGATACCACAGAGGTGGAGCCAGCCCACCCCAAAGTACAGACAGAATGATTAGATCTCGCAGGATAATGGAATAACAGCAAAATTAACACTGATGATTATTGAACATGTATCCTGCTTTTACCGTGGTACAAAACGAATTTTCCCTAAACACATTAGGAGAACACGGTGATGGATGTGATAAACCTGTCTAGGTAGACGAACTGTGTTTATTTTAGGATAGAGCTGAGTCAACTGCCTTGATATCCTGGGAACCAGAGCTGTGCCAGACAAAGGAACTGGTTCTGTTCTCCATGTGCCTCATGGGAATCAGGAGCAACTTTGCTGCATTCAGGAGAGTTAGACTTGTATGAATTGTTGTGAATCAGAGGCTAAGACAGCCCTTATCTGTGACTCTGATAAATAAGATTAAGCAAAATAATTTCGGCAAAGCAATACGATTTGTCATAAATGTCCGAAAACCTCAGGGGAAACTGTAGGTGTGTAAAAGTCGCTCCTTTGATGCCAGTACAAAGAGCTGGTTGAGATCACCCAGTGTCACATGACGATGTGGAATTTAAATGACTTGTGGATCAGGTGAGACATGGATTACCCAGCAAAGATCTTTTCAAGCTAATCGAGTGCTAATGAGTGTTCGCAGGACCACCGCCGTTCCCGTTGCCTGTTGGTGAACAAACACTGGCGTGGATCAGTGTGCTGTGATTCCTTGCTGATTTTTCTGTTTAAACATGCTCACATCAATAATTCACGTGTTGTTAGGTTACATTACCTTCATTAGCATATATTACTGCCAGTGCATCTCCTGACATCCATATTTCTCTTTGCTGGAAGTGTGGGATGCATCTCCGGGCGTGCTGAGCGTGATTCAGAACTCATTAGAGTCAGAGCTATTGATTTCTGCAGGATGTGGTTCATCTCCTCCGTGCAGCAGGCCCGGAGTTAACGGGCTGGAAATCCCTCCACCAGGAGGAGAGGTTATTTATGATAAAAGCAAAATAATTCACGACCTGTTTTCCTTTGCTCGCTGTAGAAGGGGTTCTGGTGGGGTGAGTTCACCCCGGGGCAGGGGGGCTGTTTAAGGAGCTGCTAATAAGGAGCTGAGCCTCGGGTGAAAAGCTTGGGCAGAGGTTAAGTGAGAGGGGCAAATTGCAGCTTTGTACTTGAGAAAGCAAAGCTGCTGCTGAATTCAGGCAGGCTGTGCCCCTGATGAGGAGTGGACGTGGATTTCAGGGTGTCTTCTTGTTTGGACTTGCCTTGCTCTCAGGAGACTTGGTTAAGAAAACACCTAAAACTGACTTTTTTCCCAGTCTTGTTCCTAAAACCTGCGAGCAGTTGATTTTTAGCCGGGGAGAATGAGATCATAAGGCAAGGTGCTTGCTGTGCCTGATGTATGGGATGCTGCAGGAGCCAGCGAGCCGCGGTGTCGGGTCTGGGACAGCTCCGCGGGGCTCTCCAGCCTCGGGGGTTTCCTGCGCTGCAACCCGATCCCGCTGCCAGCAGCCACGGGGAGGCAATGCTGCTGGCCAGCGCCTGCATCGCACCCTCGGCACTCCACAGACAGCCGCGCATTGTCCTGGCAGCCTCCTGTAAGTGAAACCTAAAAAAACCCCAACCCTGTTGTGTATTCCCCTTTCTGGGCTTCTCTGCGCCGTCAGAGAGGATCTTCATTTAGGAAACTCTGAGCTTTTGACCTGGATCTAACCTTGGGGTCAGGGCAATCCAGGGTGCATCAAAAACGGGGCGAGGAGATTTGGGTGCAGGTCGGGGCTCTTGTCCTTGCCCTGTCTGGTAAAGGAGGAGTAGTAACAGCTTTGGATAGTGATCCAAGAGTGTACAAGGTTTGTGCTGGGCAGCCCACCTGCTGTCACTACAATAATGCTGTCACCTGGTGTGTATTTGCAAGTTCTGTTCATTTATAGGGTTTTTTGTTTTTTTTTTCAATTGCGTCTTAGATACTTGCATGCAAGTTGAAGAACAGACCTGTTGTTTGTTGGATCTTTAAAAGCAGCCCTACAAAGCCAGTGGAATCTGTGAAAATTGCGGTTTAAGGACCTTAAATACCTGCTTTTTTTCTTCACTTGAAGGAAATTTTTGTAGCTGAATCACTTGAGAGTCACTCAAAGTGACTCTCAGCATTAACCTATGTAGGTGTTTCACCAGAGCTTCCATCATCTCTTCCCAAGTGTTTTCTGTGTCTGGCTCCTCTTTCAGAGAAAGGATACGGAGACAGAATATAAAAATGAGGCTTTTGCTGATGTGATGTAATCCCTGAAGTCCAGCTCTTTTCAGATAGTTCCTTGAAGAAATCATGTGGGGGGTCGGGGGTGTGAAAGGAAAACACTTAAAGATGTGCCCAAATTTACTGTCTGTCCTTTTGGGGGTGCTTTGCTCATCTCCCTGTTTTCCAAAGCACCAAGGGCTTAGCAGCTCCCTCTGACTTCCACCTTGCTGCTGTTGGAAAAATGCAGGCAGGATTTCAGGAGGCTTCAATTTGGACACCTTCTTTTTTTTTAATTGCAGACCACTGGAATGTCTTCTTCCTTCTCCCACCAAAGGAGGCTGTGCCCTCCTCATGCTGCTCCTCCTGCAGCATCAGCATTCTCGTCCTTCTGTCAGCACTTGTGTGGCTGCAGGGGGACAAATGTACCCAGGACAGGAATTTTCCCCCTAAGGTGCTAAGCCTGCTGTGCATTTATATTTATTTACAATCTTCAAGCGTTTCCCTTGTCTCCTGTTCCCTTGCTGGAGCAGAAGGCAGAGACAGGTGCTCTTCAATCATTTTTGCATGGCCTTTTTGGTGAAATCCATCCATGTAACAACAATAATAGTCCCATCAACAATGACAAGCCCTTGACCTGGCTTTTTATGTCTCTAAATTTCATTTCTTCTGATTCAAAAAGCAAAAAAAACCCAACAGAAGTCTTTTATCTTTTAGGACCAAAGGGGAAAAGAGGAGCTGTTGCCTTGTTTTCCAAGGCATAGACAAACAGCTTCAGCTGTGATTGTGTCTCTGCAATGATAATGCTGAAAGATGTGCAGCTTTTCAGGGATCATTCTGTTCACTGAAATTTTAAATGAGACCAACAACTGGGGACCCCTTGGTCTCTTGGCTCGCTTTAGTATAATCCAGCAGGAAATACCTCTGTTCTGGCAGTAAAACCCTAATTTTTCATAACACAAAAGTGCATGAAAGCTCTTGTCAGGCTGAAAAAAACATCCGGCATCTCTTTTGTGGTGAAGGCTGCAGAAGGCTTATCATGTGGTCCATTGTTCTTTATTTTGAATGCATCAGGAGGCTCGACAATTAATTTCTCTAGTGGCAAATTCCTGCCACCAACCCAAGAAAGCAAACAAAAATAGATGTAACAGCTCTCTTCAAATGCTTTTTCCACGCTGTGCTCCTGCCCCTGGCCACATCCCTCTCTGAGTGGCTGAGGCCGTGCATTTACACAGAGTTCCTGGAAATCAGGGGGTTCCCTGGTGTTCACAGCCTGTCCCTGTTGGTTTAGCAGAAAATAACGTTTGGTCCTGGCCAGCTGAGCAGGAATAATTAAGAGTAGCTGGATGAGTGCTCCTGTACCTCGGGGAGGTTGGAGCTCTGTCCTGGATACCAGTGTCAGCCTGCCCTCTGTGCAGCCTGAAGGCAGAGCTGTCAGGGCAGTGTGGAGCTGCTTTTGGGGAGCTGCTGCCCGTGCTGGGGCCCGAGGCAGCTCAGCATTCCCAGCCTGGGAAGCTGTGGGAGCTCTGGATGCAGCCGGGGACAGGCGGCTCCTGCTCATCTGCTGGTGAGGCTGGTGGGATGGAGCAAATGGCAAAAGGAGGGATGGGGCAGGGATAGTGATGGGGCAGGGGGAGGAAGGAAGAGGAAAAAAAAAGGAGGATGCAAAGGGAAAGGAAACATGGATAAAATAAAGGAAGGAAATAACAAATATAAAGGAATAGGCAGGCTGTCTTGCCTTTCCCCATCCTTTCCTTTCTCCACTTGGGATACTCTGCCTCATCCCCACAAATACCAAAGTCTGAGCCACCTTCTCCTGTGGCATTGTCCCCATCCCACACTGTGCAAATCCCTTTGTCCTCTGGATGTATGTTAGAACTGAACACCACCCCTGCTCATTAGGCTCATTAGGCTGTAATTAATCCTTGCAGCATCACACTCGGGCAGAGCAGCGTTTGGGGGAACCTCCTTGATGCTGTTTGCATGTTTTGGACAGCCCTGCTTGTGTCCTTGGCAGTCCCTGCTCCTGTTGGGATGTCACTCTGTGCTGGCCTTCCTGTCACACACCAACCCCTCCACTAGAGCTGTTCACAGGGTGCTCACAGGGACCTGGAGCAGCTTCCAGCAGCCTCCCATCATCCAGAGAATGTGCTGCTGCTGCAGAGCTTCACTCTGAACATCCCAGGATTTGTGTAGCCTGGGCAGAAATCTCCCTCCTTAACTGCTCTGCCATCAGTGCCTGAATTAGGGGCTTTAAAGCTGTCTGGTTCTGTGAGCTCCATTACCTCTCTTAAGCCCAGCTCTGTCTGAACTGCAATTCCCGGAGCTGCACCCTGCAGAAACAGCAGGAATGGACACAGGGAATGTGTGTTGGGGTATGGAGGCTTGGCTGAGCCTGTTGCAGCCTATTCTTTTTTCTACCATGAAAGCCCACTGCTGAGGGTGGAAGTGATTTCAGCAAGACTGTCAAGTGAGCCCCACATACCAGTTCCTTACTGGTCTGGAAAGGAGAATGGGGCAGGAATCTTGGCTGAAGGGAAATCAGTGGAGCTCTGCTAATTCACCCCGGCCAATTTGCCCTCACTGCAGCTGAGTGATTGATTCTTTTGTCTGCTTTGCTAAGCTCTCTCCTGGATGAACCTCTTGAAATCAATTTTTCTCACCCCACCTCCTGTGGGTTCCTGGTGGTTATGGGCACCTAGGGATTTGTAGGGAGACTTGGCTGAATAAATTCCAAGCTACTTTTGTTCTTGGGGCTGTGCCTTGCCCTTCTCAGCTGCTTTCAGCTCCCAGTGCAGCCTTTGCATTCTGTGCTGCCTTTCACTGGTGATGCCAGGGCCGATTACATTTGCTGTCTTTGTCCTTTTGTGATGTTCCTTATGCCTGGAATATTCTCCTGGCACTGATTCAGGAGACCACTTTTTTTCCTACCACCCTCTGTGAAACTCATTTCCAGCACAACACCAGTTAGATGAGCTGATCCAGGGTAAAAAAAATAGCAGAGTACTGACCCTGGCTTTCTCCGGGGACTATGGATTTGATCCAGGGCATCTTTTGCTTAAAATTTTCGTGTTTTTTTAATTTTATTTTTGTTGCTTGATATTTCAGGCACTTTGTGTATTCAAATAATGATTAGGATGCTGTTACCTACATCCCAAATGCCAATTTTAATACTAACCTTTGGGAAGTCTGCCTGCTGAGATGTGTCCATCCTGTAGATTTGGAAGCATAGCTGCCATTCCTGTAGGATGGGACACAGCCATAATCATTCGGGGAAGCTTTAAAGACCTAATTCTCTAAAAATCTGGGAATTTGCAGCATGGGGATTGCCAGGTAGTCTGAGATTTGTCCACCTTATCCGGTTTCTGGCAGTAGCCAGGGCAACAGTCAGGAGGAGGGAGGTACAGGAGATGCTGCATGGAGCTGCTCATGCCTATCAATGTTTCATCCTAAGCCTGCAAGGCAAGAGACTGTTTTAAGCCCTGAAACACGATTTTCCCATCTCTTTTCCTATATTCTTTTAGTGCTAAGTATTTTACCTTCAGCTTCTGTTGGCAATGTGCACATCTCATTTGCTCTGTGTGAGGATTAGGCTGGAGAATCGTGCGTGCAGGCAGGTGGTGGGTTCTGGCCATTGCTTGGTTTGGAGCACACGGCGGGAGAACCCGCCCCAGTCCCAGCAGGTTTAGTCCCAGCAGGTTTAGTCCCAGCAGGTTTAGTCCCAGCTTTAGGTGCTGTCACCTGGCCCCTGCTGCACCCTGAGGTCCTGCTCAGCTGCTCATGCTTCATTGGGTAACAAAGGCAAAGGAAACCATTACTCTGGTGCCAGTGAGAAGTTGGTATTTTCCCTTCTGTCTCTGCAAGGAATGGAGAAAGGTGTGGAAAGGAAGGAAGCTGAGACTATTTTCATTTAAAAGCAAGCATGACTAATCCGCCTGGAAACTGGTGGGGGTGTTACAACCATTTTGTGGGACTACAAAGTCCAGCTTTGAACTTGGAAGGAACCTTTCTCCTTGGTAGCAGCAACACATTTTGTTTATCTCTTCTGTCAATCTGACAGCCACTCCGACTGAGAGACTCTTCATTATTAATAATCCCAGGAAGTAGTATTTTAAATTTTTATGGTTTGCGCTTTGCAGCACCTGAACCACAATATATTACATGCACCGTGGCAGTGGAGTGGGAATTACAGCAGGGCTGCATGTCCTTTTCCAAATGAATAATTTAAAGTTTTCACAATGCCAGTTATGTTAAATATTATTACTCATTTCTTCAGGGAAAACCATAGAGCTCAAACGCAAATATAAAGTGGCAATAAATGATGTTACATTTAGCCAGTTGGAGACAAGGCTCAGAATTCATATCAGTTCATTTTCTGAAACACTTACTTCATCCCTTTGCTGGAAAATCCTTTTCAAGGTTCCATGCTTAATGGGATATTTTTCAATTTGTCACATTTCACATCTACTCTGCTCCTTCCTTCTCACAGCAAATGCTTTTAATATAGCCCCACTAGGTTAGAAGCTTGCTTTCTTTTCCCTTTCAGCAGCCCAAATCCCTGGATTTCCCAGCACTCTCCCACTGTTTACCTTCTCAAGGTTGTCGATGATGGATTTCCTGCTGGTATAGGCAGACTCTCATCTGTTGTTTCTCACCTCAGCACACCTATAATTTTCCAAAGTATCACTACCGAGAGTGTGCATGGTCCTGCATTCATTAAAGCCAAGGAAAGATTTCCTATTGATCCCAGTCGTGGCACTAGCATAAAGCCTGGAATAATAAGAGCATTTAGGTTTAGGACTCAATAAATGTATTAGCAAACAGCATCATTAGAAACATCTTGTGTGGAGCAGGATGATGGATGTGGCCTGTGGTCCTGTCATGGTGGGGTTTCACAATTTCCACAGGCCGTTCCCTGCAGCCTCCTCTGAGCTCTTCAGAAGTGTTTGAGGGACTGGAATGAGGAACCAGAAGATCCAAGGAAGAGAAGAGAATATCAAAACTTTCCAGGCATGGAGAGTTACTACATCTGCTGAGCTGGGATGGCTGAGGGGGACAATTCTGCAGAGAGCTGCCATTTTCCATAGGTTGTCTGGCTGCCTTCCTACCCCAGAATCCTTTGCTAGCCCCTCATCCCAAGAATGTGATATTTATATGGAGAATCTGCTGGAGGTGCTATTCTCTCTCCTTAATGAAAGTCTGAGAAAATGCAGTGCATTTGTAAGCAGTGAACCAACCGTGGTCTGAACTCCTGACTCAGCCACCAAGTGGGACTCAGCACATTACTGAGATGCTTTTTTTGTCTTCTTTCCCGACTCCTCCATGAGTAATACGGGATCCTGGGGTCATGCTGGTGTGCACAGCGCCCTGAGCACTTACTGAAGAATTCCCCAGGATCCCCAAGCATCGGAGGTGGAACTGGCTGTGGGAAGGAGCCTGAAGCCATCTCTGATCTCGGCCAAAGCACTTAAACGCGCGCTTAACTTGAAATATCCGGTTTATCCTGCTGATGTTAATAGGACTACTTGCATGCTTAAGTGCTTTGCTGAATTGGTGGTTAATTAGCTCAAATTCTAAACAAACCTGGTTAAGGAGGAAGCTGCAAGGACTGCAGTGTGGATTCCCATAATTAGATGTGTCTTTTTGCTGGTCTATGGAAGCCCTTTTCTCTCCTCTGATATTCTCACAATCACTCTGCAAACCCCATCTAGGAAGCAACTTTCAAAGAACACCTTTCTTTTGGATGTAAAATGAAGAAAGTCGCAGATAATTTATTGGCGTTCCCTTTACTGCATATGCAATGAGCAGCTCAGTTCCTACAACTTTAAGGTGTTGTATCTCTGGGAAATGGTATGAAGACTTTAAGAACAGATCACAGGAGCAAGATAATCTGCAGGGAGATTCCCTGAGCTAAATCCATCTGGAAGTTCCCCCTCGGAGCACCTCTTTTCCAACGTGCCAGCATCCCAGAGGAGGGAACGAGGAGATGGCGTTTCCTTCCCTTCAGTTTGCTTTGAATCGCAGCCTCCCCAGGACCCCAATTTTCCCCTCCCTTTCCCTGATTTCAATCCAGAACAATTCCCAAGGCAGCACCGCTGCGGAACAGACAAGGAGAGGGAATGGGGATCGTTCTGTTGCTGTGGGTTGTAATAAACGGCAGCAGCTCTCCCAGGACAGCTGTCGTGGTGTGAGATGGATGTTCCTTGTTTGCATGGAAACAGTGGGATCTGGGCTGGCTGGAACTGCTCGGGGGCAGCCGCTGATAAATGAGCGCTGATCATGGCCCCGACTGCGGAGTCAGGAGGCTTTTATTACTCGACGTTCAACAGCAATTTGGGTAGAATTTCTGGAAGACTTCACTGCCAGGAATTTTTTTCTCGCTGACAAAATGGAAAAAGAAGGTGAAAAAGGAATGATGGCAGGGAATGGGGGAAGGCAAATCTTTCCCACCCAGCCCAAACCAGAAAGCTGGAAAACGAAAACAGAAGAAGCAAAAAAACCCCAAAACCCAAAAAAAGAGCTAAAAATGCAGAAAGGTTTGTTTAGAAGATTGATTATTTCTTTTCTAAATTTGCACTTTTAACTCTACAAGAGTGGGATCCATGCTCAGGCTGATTTATTTAGCCTGTGGGGGACTGAGCAAGAGGGAGCTCTGTTCTTCTCAATCTACACCCCATGCCCTCAGCAAAATTGCATTTTTATCGTTGCTGCCACGATATTGAATAGTTCCCCCCCACCGCAGGTTTTCAGTTTTCTGTTTGACCTTTGTCATTTGATTTCTGTGCTCTCCTCTAAAAAGGAGACTTCACTGCCTGCCCTGTCTTTCTTCTGCTGGGTAATTCCACCTGGTGTCTGACAGAGCCACTTCTGGAGAGCAGGTTTTTAACTTTTGCCATGCTAAAAGGCCTTTAGCAAAGGTACTTCTTCCCTCCTCTACCAAAGTTTTTTGATATCTCTGCAAATTTGTCTGCAAAACACTGCCCAGGGTGACTCTGGCTCTGTGCACGCTCAGTTCACTGCTGACACAGTCAGCAGATTGTGTTTCAAGTGCCTTCTGATCTGGCTGGGGCCTGAGCTTGCTTATTTATTCCCAGATGTGATAGAATTGCTACTGGGCCTGAACCTGATGCCTGGTGAAGGAAGTGTTCATTTTCAGTCTCATTCTGTATCCCTGCAGACAGCATGATTCAAACTTTCCTGTTTATTGGTGCAATGGAACAGTTAAAAAATAACCATAACAAAATTGGTGTTGATGATGAAGAAAATTAAATTATAGCTAGAAACAAGGAAGGTTTTTAATTTGATTTTTTCCTTATATTCTGGCTTCATGGTCTTTTCGTTGAGACCCAGCGTCAGAGTTTGTGGAAAAGCCCTCATGTAAATTTAAAAAAATTGTCTGCAGCTAAGATGTATATCAAGCAGGAAGCATGAATTTGGGAGAATTGGATATTGTCTGAAAACAGAAAGGGAGCAATTTGTAAACACTGGCTGGCAGGTGCTGCTGGCTGATCCTCTATAATTTACTGTACTGGGTTTACAAAAGACCAGGGAGAAGACTGAAGGCTGGCCAGCTGCACGAGTCTGGGGGCACTTGCCTCCTTTTGAGGGAGAAAATGAGGTTATTGCTTGTTTGAAACTCAGAGCTGACCTGGGCCACTTTATCTTGGCTGCAGAGGGAGCTTTGCTTTATTTTGCCCACAGTGTGCTGGACAGAGTGGGCAAAATGGGGTTTGACTGAACAGTGGGTTCAGAGCAGGGTCAGGATTCACCCCAAACCTGTCCA
This sequence comes from Pachycephala philippinensis, assembly GCA_013397055.1. NCBI lineage: Eukaryota > Metazoa > Chordata > Aves > Passeriformes > Pachycephala > Pachycephala philippinensis. The sequence continues at coordinate 100,670 of VWZT01007243.1, read as the reverse complement.
ATCAAGCTTGTCCCTATGGGTCATTTCCCACCCTCTGTGTTGTGTCATCAGAACTCCTGAGCTCCCAAATGCTCCTAGAAATGTATTTGAGTGGCTTTTTGTCCTTTCTTCTTGCCAAGTATTAATATTACAAATGCTCCTGTAATAAATACGATTGAGAGGGATTCGCTGAAGGATGTAAATATTCATCAGTCTTTAATGATTTGCATTTGAATCCAGAAAATTGGCTTATGACTCCTCACTGCTTTTCTCTCCCTCTGATCATCACATGCATTAAATGCAGGGGGATTAAATACCTGGGGTTCTCTTTGGTCCAAAGCAGACTTTGCTGTCTTCATTTGGAAATAAGTCCTTGATTAGCTGGGAACTCAACCTTGTGCATCACTTAATCTGTTCCAATCCTTCAGCACGGTTTTGTTTCTAACTAAGAGCTTTAGGATCACTCTTGTCACTCTCATCTGGAGCAGCCTCAGCTCCTGGAGCTTTTTCATTTCCACCAGGCTGCAGCTCAGAATGGGGAGCCAAAAAGTGGAAGGGTCTTCTGCACTGGTGTAAACCACCTCATTTTATAAGATTAGTAGGACCTGGATTAATCAGACACAGATCTTAGGGGGAAAGCCAAGGTGATAATACAAGATAAATATTGATAACTTGGAGCCTGAATGAATGAGACTCTAAATGGCCTAAATTTAAATTGGCTTCAGCAGAACTTGTTTGGACAGAGCTTTTAATTAGTGAGGCTCTTCTTTAGGATGGGCTGTTCTTCTGCCTGTTGAGCATGATATAAAAATTAAATGCCTAGTCCTAAACAAAAATGGGTATCAAACATTTTGCTGTCAGCTATTTTAAGGCTCAGTGTGATAAGATCACTGTCCTAGTTCTGTGTTATCTGCCTATTTATCTGCCTCTCTTACTCCTGAGGGGATGATGGCTTTGTGTTCATTTATGGTGCTTGTGTAGGTCCAGGGAATGGTTTCTATAGAAAAGCTTTGATAACAACCCCAAAATCTGTGCTGTGGGCAGAACCCTTAAAAGTGTTGTTATTTTCCAGGTAATTGTGAAAACAAGAACAGAATATCAGCCTGACCAGAAGAACAAAGGAAAACTCAGAGTGCCCAAAATTGCTGAATTCACAGTCAGTTTCACTGATGGGGTAACAGAAAGACTAAAGGTAAGAAATGGTTGTTCTGCTGCCTTCTGATGCAAATGCCATTCATTTTAAAATAACTGAATCAAAGTGACAGAAAAGACATAACAAATTTAGCACTCCACTCATCACCAGGGTCAGAGAGAGGTTTATCTGCATGAGTGTAAAGATTGTTTTTGGACTGGCATGAAAATACCTTCTTAGCTACATCTAAAGTAGGAAATGCTTTTCTTTCCCAAGAAAATGATGAAAATATTTTCCAGCCCAAATTGAAAATAAACCAAGTTGGAATCCTTTTTCTTCTCAAACAATGATGTTTAAAAAGAATTTTTAAAAATCCCAGTGAGGATAGATTGAAACATTTTGTTTAGCCATTTAAAACTCCTTTTGTCTGATAGCCAGACAACCCTTTTAATATTTAAAATGCTTTGTTATTTTTATTATTATATTATTATAGATTAAAGTCCACCTCAAAATGCGTAGAAAAAGAGATTTTGGGTAAGTATCCAAGCATATCATGTCCTGTAAGCAGTTTTGCTTCACAGGAATTGGAATTTTGTGATGGAAAATGTTTCCTTGGGAAATTTTCAACAGGCTCTACTCAAACATGGAAAGAAACTCATGAATTATTGAGTGCCCTCGGTTCCTGTTGATTGCAGCACATTAGAATGGCTCAGTTCCTCCTAAAATTAGACTCCAAGTGTGTAGCTGCCAGTTTTTCCTCCCTTTTCACTGGGAAGACCTGGTGCTTTTTCTAACCCACAGAGCATGGCAGTGATAAAAATGTGAGATCTGACTGCTCATTTTCAAAGTCAGAGGAAACACCAGTAATTTGAGTAGAAAACACAGAAAGTGGGCAGTGCCTGGTTACAGTCCTGCTCCTTCCAAAGCATAATTTATTCTTAAGAATTGTGGGAATAGTTACAGTCGGTTCTTGGGTTTGGTTTTTGTCCACATCTTGTGATGTGGACATCACAGTTTGATCTAAAATTTCTTACCTGCTGTTGATATTTACTGAATTCTTCACAGAGCTTACTTTGTGTAGTATATCTATTTACCACCAGTGGTAACTCTCCATTGTCCCACTACTGAAGGGAACAGTGAATTAACCACGGTTAAATCCCAGTCTTGGAAACCACAGCAGACATTTTCCAGTGTGAGCAACACACAAATGGGAACCAGACACGATGTGCCTGAGAAGCAACAATAAATTCAGGGTCTCCTGGACTGATGTGCTGGCTTTAACCCGCAGTAAATGGCCTTGTTGATGTTGTAAATGCGGGTGCCTCACTGGGTATTTAACACTCAGTCCTGCGGCCCTGAAGGGTGTGAAGGGCAGTGTAAAACCACGGAAAGATCTGACTTTACTATTTTAAAAAAGCAATCAAGAACATCTCCTCCTTACACGCTGAGTTAATGTATAGCCCATGGATAAATCCTGTTTCATTTACTCCTTTACAGAGTATCTTGTTTTTCCCATTCTTCAAGCACCCAAGTTGCTGTTGCATTCAAACCTCTCCTTTCAGGCATTTTTCCTCTCCCCATCCTGTTTTTGGTGCAGTTTTCCCATCACTCTCACCAGCTCCAGCTGGGAGCCCTGGCAGAGGTGGGAGCTGGGCCTCTTCCTATAGAGCCTGGCAGCATCACAGTTTCATTTTTGAGCTATTTCCTTTCCCTAAAGTCCATATGATTTTCATTCTCTGCTCTTCAATGTCAGCTTATTCATCAGGCAGCCTCAGATCTAATACTGGATAAGACTCTAAGCCTCTCCCTGCCTGCTTTTCATAAGGCTTCCATGTATCCCATTAAATTTGTAGTATTATTGCCTGACAAAAATGAGCTGAGATAATAGGTAATATTTATTACCTTTTGTACTTTTTCTTTTTATTGCACCACATTTTTTGTCCCAGTGCATATTTTTAGTGAAGTTGTTAAAAACCCTGCCCTCTGGTTATAAGCTGGCCTATTATCTGGCACTGATGAAATCATTTTACATTTGTTTTTTGTAAGAGGAAAACACAGTAAATACTTAACTGTTATGATGTCATTGGCTGCATTTTTCAAAGCTCTAAAAAAGATGATGTAACTGTGATCATCATATTTTCTTTTGCCCTTTTGAGGCTGGAAAAGTCCTCCAAAACCATCGAGTCCAAGCTGTGCCCCCTCCCCACCTTGTCCCCAGCCCGGAGCACTGAGTGCCACCTCCAGTCCTTCCTGGGACACCTCCAGGGATGGGCACTCCAAACCTCCCTGGGCAGCCCCTACCAAGGCCTGAGCACCCTTTCCATGGAGAAATTCCTGCTGATGTCCAACCTGAGCCTCCCCTGGCCCAGCCTGAGGCCGTTCCCTCTCCTCCTGTCCCTGTTCCCTGGGAGCAGAGCCTGACCCCCCCGGCTGCCCCCTCCTGTCAGGTAGAAGGTGGATATCATGAAAGGTTCTTCCCCCAGAGGGTGCAGGGCACTGCCCAGGCTCCCCAGGGAATGGGCACGGCCCCGAGGCTGCCAGAGCTCCAGGAGTGCTTGGACACCACTCCCAGGGATGCCCAGGGTGGGATTGTTGGGGTGTCTGTGCAGGGCCTGGAGCTGGATCAATGATCCTTGTGGGTCCCTTCAACTCAGGAAATTCTGTGTTCCTGTGATGCAGAAGAACACAGGATGTCTGGAGGAAATTTTGAGACCATGTGAACCTGCCAGCCGAGTTCACAAGATGCCCTTTTCCCTGCCTTTTGGGTATCTTTTACTGAAGAAACTAATGAATTATTAGACAACTTTCTCACATGAACAAGCCCAAGCCAGAATTTAAGCTTATGCTTGCATATTTTTCATCTATCCAGAATAGCCCAGATCTGAGCTCTTTAATTATCATAAAGAAGAGACTGTCCCTAGGCAACGGCTCTTATTTCACACCAGCTCTTCCAGGAATCTGAGATAGCTCCTGCAACTTGTCACATCCCCTAATAGATGAGATTATGATTCTCTCCAGCTCAGCACACGGTGTCCTGGAAGTTTGACCAATTAGGCTGATTCTTCAGCATGAGTCAGCCCCATACATCCTTTATAACAGCTGTTTAAATAGTTGAGTGTAGATGGCTTACAAGAAAATGATGTTCAAATAGCCTTATGGTTGAGCCATCCATACAGAAAAGAAATTTCTCTTCTCGTTTTACTCCTCCACAGAGAAGCAAAGAGAACATTTTTCTAAGCTGACAGGCGGTGATTTATAGACCTTGCCTTCCTCAGACTGCTTATACCTTTGCAGTGTGCTCCTCTTGGAAGTTTCTGAGCTGCAGAGGTCTCGTTTTGCAGTAACTCTGAGCTGAGCTTTCCCAGGCTGAAGGGGAAGGGTGGCTGCTGTTTGCCTTTCATTTGCAGTGCTTTGAAGGGAGTTCCTGGGCTTTGCCATCCTGTGACAACACTGAGGTGCATTAGAGAGGCTCTGTAAATGTGTCTCTGATTCCTCTGTGGGGTGACAGCTCTAACCCTTTGCATCTGAGGCTTCCTGCTCTTTCTCACCAGTGATATCCCATGTTACAGCTTTTCAGAACAGTCTCTCATATGTGAGTAATCATTCTGCCCTTATTTCTATCAGTGCTGAAAAGAGGTTGAATCCCTTTTGCTTTTTAGGCAGATTCCCCATCAAATGAAGTCTTGTTACTTCTGGAGAACATGGTTTCCAGTGACTCCTTTTCTCTTCCAACCAGTCCAGGTAGCACAGAAATCAACCAGAAGCATTTATTTATTTAATAGCACCAGAAGAGGTGCTGGAGTGGCCTTTCAGTGTAGGCTTACAGAGTGTTGGGTGGACACCTGTAACTGCTGGTCCCTTACTGGTTTTACACAAACTGGTCTCTTTGTTACACCAGTCTGAGCCCTTTCTCACCACTGTCACAGAACTATTCATTATTTCCAGGGAGCTAATGATTTATTGACTATTAGCTGGGTGATAGTTACCTCCCACAGTTATCTGACTTCTCAAGTCTTCTACAGCTCTTCCTTTTCATGGATCAATTTCTTTAAGAAGTTGATGTTTTCAGAGTTGGAATAATTAAACTCTGTACTTGTCTTTAACAGAACAAGTTGGGAGTGGGTGTACGGGGGAGAAGTCGAGATATTTAAGATGTTTTTTGCAAGCAATTTATCTACCTGGAGAAATCATCTGCAAGTGTTGATCACTGCTTCACTGGAGAAGACTGGGAACTTCATTCTTCTTGCTACAGTTTGGCAAGAGGCATTTTTAGAGTCACAGGCTGTGTCATCTGTCCCTGTTGAATGTGCAATGACAATTATTTCTTATCATTAGATCACCCCTCTCCTCCCTCCACCCTGAAACTGCTCTGACACAGATCCAGGAACCAGTGGCTGTAATTATTGCCCACACTTTTCATCAGGTCCTTAAAATTTAGTGGAACCCATTCAAATGCTTCTGTTGTTGAAATGCTCATACTGGAAGAATTATTTTCCTCTGACCTAGTGTGAAAGATTTAGAACAAAATTGCTTTGTCTCCAGTCACACCCTGCAAAACAGACCTTGATGCAAGAATTGTTCATGATCAAACCCAAGCCAATATCTGAAATGCTTGGCTCATAATTAAGGAAGATTTTTCTGGGCCAGAGCCAGGGATTCATTTCCTGTTGGTGGCAGCTTTGCTAATTGGAAGATGCTCCCCTGCTTCCCCCACTGGAATGTGACCCAACAAATCCCCAGGGAATTCATACTTTGCTGCACACACAGAGCCCCAAATGTGCCATTCCTGCTCCCCCTTCCCGAACTCCCTGCCCATGCCATGGATCCTGCAAACTCCTCCGTGGGATGTTCTGCTTTCACCTGTAGGGTGATGCTTTATGCTGAGAGTTCTTCCTCTAACCTGCAGAGAAATCCCAGAGAAACGGCTGGGGCTTTTCATTGTGCCCATTCATAGGTAAATAAATTTAAACCCTCCTTTAATTGTTCAGTTCCCACGGGGCAGGAGTAACTCTTGGAGAAAGGACTCTTGAATGTGAGCAGGACAGGTTTCCTGACTGCTTTTTAATCCTAACAGTGCCAGCGTTGCCGCGGCAACAGCCACATCCTATCGGGAATCGGGAGAGCGGAGTGGCCGCTCAAGGATCCCATTACCCGGACTAATGGGATCGGTGCTGGGGTGGGAACATGGGCTGTTCACAGGCAGTTCTCTCACTCTGCTGGGAATTGCTGCTGGGCTGAGATGCTGTTTTCAGGATCCAGGAGAACAAGAACAAAGCAGAGGAAAAGCAGGAATGTGGCAGGCACAGGGGAGCAGGCACTGGCACCAGCACTGGGGCTGCTACAGTGGTTTTCTGTTGAACCTTGCCCTCAGAGAGGGGCTTGGAGAGGTGTCAGTGTGAAGGGGTTGATTTCAGTCCCCAGGGACTGGTTTGGAGGAGTGTTCCCTCCCTTAGGGAGTTCTCAGCTGTCACCAGGCAATCTCCTTTCCCTGTGGCTGCAGTGGGCAGGTTCTTGCAGGGGTTTCAGGCAGCTCTCGGTGCACCTGAGTGTTCTCCAGACTGTGGTGGACTCACTTGAGTGTGGAGCCAAAGCCTTCTCTTTGGAGGTTGAATATTCTCCAGTGCAATGCAGAAGGTCACAGGTTCTCTTTTCCCAAAAACCACTGCCCAGCCCTGCCTGGCCTTGCTGCAAACTCCCACCTGCGTGGCTTCAGGCTCTCACTCGTGCTGTGTATGCAAGCAAGTGAGAAATGCTGCTCCTCATCTTCCTGCCTGAGCTCAGAAATCCTTCTCCTGCTCTGGCTGTAATGGGAAGAGAAGAGGACAGGTCCCATCTGTCCCTGTGGCTCTCCCAGGCTGCACGAGGCAGACTGATGGAGCCGTTTGTGATCATCAGTGACAATCAGGAGCTGTGAGGATGAACTGAGTGGGGATTTGTGGCTCAGCTGCCAGGGAACAGATCTGTCTGATCACATCCCCAGGTATGGTGCTATAAACCCTGCGAGGTTTCCCCTGTCTGGGTAGGAGTTTTGTAAGAACTCCCAGCTAATTCCTTAATTTTTTTGTACAGGCAAGGGCCCAAGAATGTCACGTCCATGTCTAAAACACACAAGAAAAATCTATTTTGATTTAACTAGAGTGCTCTATACAACTGGCTTAGGGACCACCTAATAGAGCAAAGAAAAAAACCCAAATACATTTTTTTAATAGGAAATGGACTTATTCTTGTTTTATGTTAGTTTTACACACACACACACACACACACACACACACACTCACACACACACCTTTGCAAAGTCAGGAAAAGTCTCTCGACTATTTTATTTTTGCCATCTGTGAACACTAACAGAGTAATCAGCTGAAGAGATTTGTTCAGTTTTGGTTTGTTTTTTTTTCTTTTAATTGATTTTTGGAGAGAAGAAAAAAGGATATATTGAAGGAAGAAAATATTTACAGAGCAGAAACTTCAACTGACCCTTGGCTTTGGAGCAAAATGCTTGAAAATATTTCCATGAGCGACCTCATGGAGATACCCCTGGTGCTAATTACAGGATGTAATTGCAGTTCCCTTTGGGTCTGGAGGATTTCTTAGACTGCATCTCTGTCTCCAACACCGCTGTGCACTTACCTGTGCCACCCCACAGGAAATCTGCGTGTTGGGCAATTTTCCTGTCAGCATTTGAGGTGAAATGAAAGATATTTAATGTTGGTGTGGCCACTGTAGCAGGATGGAGGAGCAGGAAAGAATTTTCAGCTGAGTGAAACCAAAGCAAAGTTTATTGCCTGTCATGAAGTGCATTTGGAGTCTTGTAGCCAGACCACTGAATGCTAAAGAAAAATAATAATCAAGGAAGTGCAAAGCTTCACTCAGACATATTTCTCCATGCAATGTTTCACTCTCTCTTTCTAAAGCAGCACAGGCTGTGATTGAATGTTAAACAGAGCTGAGCTGCCTCTTGTTGGTACTTGCAGATGTATTAAAGCCTGTTGGGTCGGATCCACGGCTAATGGAACTGGCCTGGTGCCTTTGCAGGCAGCATAATCACCTCGATTATTCATTTCTGTTGTTTGCTTTTAAAAGAGTAGCTCTTGTAAGTCATTTGCAGCAATAAAGCTTCATCTTTCTAATTCAAAATGGAAAGGCTTTTAATTCTTAAGTTACCCAGGGGACACTTTGCTCACCAAGTCCTCACTTTGTTCTCCTATAAAGCACCCACATAATAAGTTTTTAAGGAGAAATGGATCTACTGGACCATGAATGCAGAAATATGATTTTCTGCTCATGATGGGAGACATAAATGCTGCAATACAGGTGAATTTGTTGGCCTTCTCGAAGGAACAAACTTCCAGGTGATTTTTTTTCAGGCACAGGAGTGCACTGAACAGAGGTGTGTTAATTCATGCAAGCCTGACCTTTGGAAAGAGGTAATTTCACAAAGCAAATGCACCTCGGCTTCTCCCTAGAGCCAGCCTGATCCTTGGCTGTGGGATGGGGGTGGTCTTTGGGTGGTTTTGCCCCAGAAAAAGCCAAGATTTGGGTAATTTAGATGCTTATGTCTAAATCATCATCTATGAGTGGGGAGTGAACTCTGGAGCTGGCCTTGGGGGGATGTCAGGTGTCAGGAAAAGGCAGTAGCAGAGCAGGGAACAAAACCCGCAATTCCCAGGTGTGTTGCCGTGAGCTAATCCCTGAATCCATTCTTACTTAGGGCTCCCAAAGCTTTCCCTGCACCAAATCCAGCATCAGGGAAGAGTGAGAGGGGAAGATTTTGCATTCATGAGACTGTGCAGAGCTTGAGTCTTGGCAGGCACAGGGCAGGCAAGGAGACAGTTTATTGATGACTTGATTTATCTTGTATTCCTTTTAATGCATTTAAAAAGGGCCTGTGATGAGCTGAGGCATCCAGTGCCACGTCCCACGTGGAGTGACTGGAGGAAATGTCACAGCCAAGGCTCTGCCAGGGCAGTGGGGAATGGCTGCACGTCAGCGAGGCTTGGAGAGGATGTTTCTGTCTGCTGCAGTCCCACTAATTGGAAAAACACCTCAAATTAGGGATCTGCAAGGAGGCCTCTTCCAGCACTGCTCAGCTCCTGAAATGCACTGCCAGGTGTTCTCAGGGTGTGGGTTTGGGAAGAAAAGCTCCTTTCTGAGCAGTTCTTGAGTCACCCCACTTGTTTAATTTGGGGGGGTTTGCTTCTTTTCTTAAAGAAGAAAACACATAATCATTTTGTAATGACACACGATCATTGAATGGCCTAGGCTGGGAGGGACCTGAAAAATCACCTAGTTCCAGTGGGAATGCTTATGACAGTTGAAAGAAAATATTCTTTTAGGAGTGGGGGAAAACACCTTTAAACACTTGTCTGATCTGCCAGAATGGCCATGGATTTCTGTGGTGTTGCTAGAAACAACATCACCCCATCTCCCTACACCAGCCTGCTTGAGGAAGGAATTGTTTTATGGCATTAAATGGCAGAAAAGGGAAAGCAAACCCAACAGAGCTTTTTATTTACCTAAATGGAAATTCACTGATATTCATTGGTGAAGCAGCCTTATTTAAAGTGGCATTTAGAACTTCCATAAGGAACAGGGGCTTGGAAACGGAGCCATGAATTTTCCATCCAAGGGGTTTGACTTGGCACACGGAGATGTCACGCAGCCCGCAGCTGGCACCAGACACTGTTAAAAAGATCTGAGGCTATTAGTGCCTAAACAGCCACTAGAAATTATATTACATGATGGAGACTGGCTAATATAATTGAGCCAGCTAGTTATTGTGTGCATAATTTAATTATTTGACAAATTGCTTAGAAACACGGTGTGCTCCTTCCACACTCGTGCTGCTCTCACAGCTTTAGGAGGCGCAGAGCAGAGGAATTGCTGGTGGCTATCCTGCAAAAGAGATGTTCTTTTGTAATACTGGCAAAGTTGGAGAGGTTCTGTGGTGTTGTCACAGTGGGCTGGGGTGTGCAGAGATGTGCAGAGCCCATGGGGACAGGGCTGGGAGGGGAGATTGGCTCAGAGACAGCCACTGCTGTTTCAGGTGGATTCCTCTGAGGCTTTGGGGTGCTTGGATAAACGAGCCTCTCTGGCCTCTGTGAGTGTTTTGGGCTTTGATTGCTGGGCTGTGTGGGCTGAAAGGAACCCGTGGAATAGTGGAGCAGAGAATCCTAGAATGGTTTGGGCTGGAAGGGACCTTAAAGCTCATTCAGTTCCTCCTCACATGGGCAGGGACACCTTCCACTGTCCCAGGGTGCTCCAAGCCCTGTCCAACCTGGCCTGGGACACTTCAGGGATGGAGCAGCCACAGCTTCTCTGGGCCCCCTGTGCCAGGGCCTCACCTCCCTCACAGGGAACAATTTCTTCAGTTTGAATCCATTGCCTCTTGTCCTGTCACTTCAGGGCCTTGTCCACAGCCTCTCTCCATCTTTTTTGTAGCTGCTTCAGGCACCAAAAGGCCACAGTGAGGTCACCCTGAAGCTTCTCCTCTCCAGGCTGAACAATCCCAGCTCTCCCAGCCTTTCCTCCCAGCAGAGCTGCTCCATCCCTCTGATCCCCTGGTGCCTCCTCTGGGCTCTCTCCAGCAGCTCCACGTCCTTCCTCTGCTGGGACAGGCCTGGGGCAGCTCTGCAGGTGGGGGCTCACCTGAGCAGGACAGGAGCAGAATCCCAATAACAATCCCAATCCCAATCCCTTTCCTGCTGCCCACGCTGGGGATCAGCCCAGGAGCAGATGTGAGAAGTTTCTGGACTCCAGGATGATCCCATCCTCATCTGTTCTTATGCAAATTGGGGTCAAATTGGTTTATGGTTATGAATTCTAAGATAAAGGACCAAAAAATGCCACCCACCCTAAAACCTCATGAAGAAACCTCTCAGCACTAAGGAACATTTTCCCATAGCCCTGAAAATGTAGACACATGACTAAGGACATTTCCCTCTTACAAAGCATCTCCTAAACAAGAATCTGGACACCATCTGGAACAAAGCTGTGCTGTAATAATAAAGAACAAATCCTACATCTCCTTGAGCAGTGCTAAGCAAATCTGAAGACCCAATTGTGTCACTTTTTTTGCAGTTAGCCTTTCAAAATTTCGGAGGCGAAGCTGTTGCCAGAAGTTCAGCAAAATCAGCAACTTATTACAGAAATATTTTTAACAGTGGGGAGTGAAATGTCATTTTTGAAGAAGTGCAGTCAGATCATTTTCACTGCCAGGGTAGATCAGGGTGTCTGGGTGCTGGGCAAGGCACCACAAGTTTTTTTGACAGAGTTTGAACAGTGGGGCAGCTCTTCCTGGGGTGTATTTGGGGGTACCTCATCCCCTGCTTGATCCATCTGAGTGTCCTGTCAGCCTGTGGCTCCCTCACTGCCAACACACCTGAGTTATCTTGCAATAACAACCTGGATTTGGGTGGTTTGCACTTGGATTCCTTCCTGGAATACAGGGAGGCAGCCAGGATAGCTGGATCTAGGAGTTCCTGATCCTTTAACTGTACCTTCCATGTGGAGATCCGATGGTGTCAATCTTCCATCTCATTATCAGCTGGAAGAAGTTATGGGATGAAGGGGGAAAAAATTGCCCTCCTGAATTTTTCATTGTCAAGCAGAAATCCTTATAATGGATTCAGGAGTGCATGGATGTATTTGGATGCCCTTAGATGATTTTGTGATTTTTGTTTTGCAATTTAACTGGGTTGTCAGGGGATTGATTGGTTTCCAGGTGTAATGGAATTGCCATAAACTATAGGAAAAGCTTTGCTGCCTCTCCAAGCACAGCTCTTAAGCTCCTCTCTGAAATAACCTTGACAGAATTTCTGCCAATTTTGTTCATAACAAATTTTGCCTTGTTCTTTGCCTTTCTTCTTCTACAAAGACAAGATTAAAACCGAGAGAACTTCTTCAGCTGTATTGCCTATTAAAGGTCACAAAATTTCCCAATACCCAGCAATGCTGAAGGTATCTTGTAGAACCAGACATGGCAGCAGCAATGGGAACTTTTCCTGATAAACTGGAATTTTGTGAAGAGGCTTGGACTGCAGTGCAGGAGCAGACAGAGGCTTCTGAGTTCCCTAATTCACATTACAGCTGCAGAGAGTAGGAAAATGGTGCAGAATTTTGTAGGGATTTTTCCATGGTAAATGATCTTTACCTGTTCTCTGGGCCTGGCTGCTTTTCCTGTGGGCAGCAAGGCTTTTCCTGGTTGGCATCTTCTTGGCTCTGCTCCTGGTTTGAGCATATCTAAGCAGGGAGAAAAGTGTCCAGAGTCAAACACTGATTTACCAGCTCTAGAAATAAAATCATGCCTGATATCGAAGAAGTGTCACCCATGCTGAAGGAGGGGAAATTTCGGTTGGATGTTGGTAAGAAATTGTTCCCTCTGAGGGTGGGAGAAGCTGTGGCACAGAGAAGCTGTGGCTGCCCCATGCCTGGAAGTGTCCAAGGCCAGGTTGGACACTTGGGGCACCATGGGACAGTGGAAGGTGTCCCTGCCCATGGAATGAGATGATCTTTGAGGTCCCTTCCAACCCAAACCATTCTATGATTATAGATTATATAAACAAGGAATTAAACTGTAAAAACCTTGCAATGGAAAAAGTTGTTGAATAAATGTCCTGCTGTGTGGATGTGCCATTGTTCTCTGGTTGCCTTTTAAATAAGGCTTTGTACTGGAGCGAGAGAGGGAAAAAGGGAATTTTTGATGAAAAAGGGAATCCTGGGCAGCTGATGAAATCAAAGAGAGCAGGGAGGATGCTTCCATGGGCTGCATGAAAGCCAGGTTAGCTGGAACACCACTGCAATTAGACATCCTCTCCCTGGCACAAAAGCTGCTGGCACCTGGTGTCCTGTTGCCTGATGAGGATGGATCCTTTTATTCATCTGTGCTGTGTGAAAATGCAAAAAATGTTCTTTATCTGTGGGAAAGGGAGGAACCACCCCAAGAGTGCTGCTGTTGATGGGAGCTTGACATCATCCTTCATGGATGTTAAGGGCCTCTTCCCACATTTTTTGGAGGATGGAGAGTGTTTTGGTGTGCTAATGATGTTCTCTCTTCTCTGTTCCCTCTTAGGGGAACCTTTGGGAATCCTGTGAGATTTTGAGGAGAGGGCAGGCAAATCCCCCCCTTCTTTCACCCACTCGAGCAGTCACATGTGACAGATTCATGCCTGCAGCACTTCTAGGTTTTATCTGCTCACTAAATTTTATTTCCCCTCTGCGAGTGTTTATATTGCTTAGAGACTGCCAAGGTTCATGTTAATCATAAAAAAAAAAAGTGGAGGTTTATTAGGTATTGCAGCTCTGTGATTCTTTGGTGTTTGAATGTTAATGAAGCTTTGTATGCTCTGGAATAGCTGGAGAGGTGAATCTTAGCTCTGGCGTGGCAGAACAGCCGGGGGTGGATTTTTCTTCCCTTTCCTCTGGGTTTTAACATCTTACACGACATTACATCCTGAGCAATTTTACACCATTTACCAGCAGGTGTAATATTGTCACGCTGTAATTCTGCCAGGGCAGCAGAGGCAGGAGGGTGAAAATGGGCTCAGTTCCACCCTGGAGGGAGGGGAGAGCTCAGCACAGGGACCTGCTCCTGGGCCATGATGAATTGGATGTCAGCACTTTGCCAGAGCAGAGTGACAGAACAGAGGGGAATTCATTATTTTTAGGCACTCAGTGGGCAGACAAGAGGAAATGAACCCCTCAAATTGCAGTTCTGATGGTCATTTCCATAGGCTGTGCATGCACGTGGGATTTAGCAGGAGAGCCATGAAGAGACATTTATTCTCACTCCAGACAGCTCAGTTCTTTCTTCTTCTGAAGGCTGAGTTTCAAGCAACGTTTCTTTTTTCATTGTACATTTAATTTGGGACAGAGCAGCCAAACTGGAGAGCTGAACATTTCTTATTTCTGACTTTCTAGCCAGGGCTGCCCCTCAGCACTGGCTTTGGTAGAACAAGATGTACATCTTGCTCTAGTGCCTTCAAATTAACCTCAAAGGACACTTGTGTCATTGTCACCGTGGTTTTAGTACCTGCACTGGAATTACAGAAAATACCAGGCCTAGCAGGCTCCCCTTTTAAATGAGGAAGAGTTGATGGATGTGTTCTACAGGGGAAAATGCTCCTCCACACTGACCTGTCATCAAAATTGTGATGTGAGGCTCTTTATGGGGAGGGATTTGTTTTTCCCAGGTCTCCTGTTGGAAAAAGTAGAGCATATTTAATCCAGAAAGTCTCTCCTTTTTACTATATCAAAGTGACTTTAAAATTTTTTTTCATGTGTAATACAACTTCTTTTGGGGACAGAAATCATGTCAAATTCCATTTGCATCTCCCTTGAATCCTGCTGAGCCTTCCTCCTCTTTATCACCGTGAAAAGGGACAGACTTCCCCAGGTTGGGAACCCAAGGGCTGCCATAAAGCTGCTCTGAAATATTTCTGTTCACCCCTGTGGGCACTGAGAGGAGGTGGATCCCAAATTTTCTTGATCAGACTGGTGCAATTCATACAACTGCACTCCTTTTGTGCCAGATCCCTCTCCAGCACTCCAGGAGTCCCTTGCAGTGTTCTCTTAGCTCCAGCAGTAAATGCTGCTCCCTCTGCTGCTGCCTTTGGCTTAATTGACCCATTTTGCAGCAGACGAGGCCCCAAGGAGAGGTTAATTCAAGCAGGAATGTTAAAGGCAGGTCAGGGCTTCAGTGAACTCTTTGTCCTTGGCAAAGCCTCTTAGCCCCAGTCTCACCTCTTTACACTTTATTCTAAAATATTCTGACTTAACAATTAATTAGGAGACTCTCCTGCTAGGTAAAAGTCTCTGGAGCCCTTTCTTCACTGAGTTTTAGATGTGATGGGTAAGATTTGACACCAAGGATACAGATTTACCTTCACTCCTTTGTCTTAACCACCCGAATTGTAGCTCTGCATCTTCCAGGAATAATCCCAACGTGCTGTGTAGGAATATCCTCACCAGGCAGTTCATCTTCTGTGGGATTGCTGGGAAGGCTTTTCCTGCCCTGCCAGCAATTCCTGTGGCCCCTGGAGTCTGTGCAGGATTGCAAATCGCACTGCTCCCAGAATTGCAGCTGCTGGAATGATTGAAGTGGAGAATCAGAGCAGATTTCAATGTGAACCAATATTAATCAATTAGTGTATATTTATTGATAAAATACTACAAATATTACATAATATTACTGTTGTAAAAATAAGATTATATTGATTAATTCTGAGATACAACCAGCTTGCTGTTTATTAGCTGCTGTTCCTGACAAGCCTGTCCCCTCTGCTCTAGGAATGATCAGTGTTTTCCCACTCTCTGCCATCACCTCCCCTGCAAGTTACATCTTCTGTAGACAGATAGGATGCACAGATCCTGCAAAATCCTGGTGCAGCCGGCTCTGATTGAGGCACTTGGAATCCAGAGCCATTTATGCTGCATTTGTGGAATTATGGGACCCAGAAAGCTTTGGGAAAGGGGAGGATGGGAGTGTTCTGTGGATCCTTGTGCAGTCCTTCAGGAATACACAGCTCAGCAAAAATCAGTGATCACAGCCTCAGTCCATGGAGCAGGGACAGAAAACTTGCTGTTGGATGGACTGTTTAGGAGGGACCTGGAAAAGCTGGAGAGAAGGGAGCTACAGCACAGAAAGAGAAATGTGCAGCAGGGCGACCTGCTGGGGAATGAGGAGAGGGGAAATATGAGCCCCAGAGAGGGAACTGTGTCTGGTACCTCCAACAGCAGCACCTGCTCTTGGAGTGTTGAGGGATTTTGTCAGTAGTCAGGATATTGTTCTGGAGAAATAAAGAAGGATTCCCTTTCTCCTGCAGGGCCCAGTTTATCCTGGTGGAATCGCCCAGGAGGCACAAATGGATGTGTGCTACAAAGGCCTCGTTCCTCCTCCCTGCTCCCCTGCCTCTGCTCCCAGAAAAGTGGGATCTGCCGTGCTCACAGGGCGCTTTACCCACCCACCCCACACCCCAAATGTGCATTCTGGCTGCTGCTGGGTCCTGCTGGGCCAGAGCTGAGAGCATGGCAACACAAACGCTCCGAGGACACCAAATACCACAGCAAAACCCATACATTTGCAAGGGGTTAAAGAGAGGAATGTGCCCTGCTGAAGGTCCGTGGGGGGATGGGAACGATGTGGGAATGCCTGGTATTGGATCCAGCATTCAGTCAATTACCATGCTTAGTTAAGTACTGCACGGTGGAGTGAAGGCTGCAGTCTGTTAGAATGTCTGTTCCTATAAGTCATTTAATTATGAGGTTGCTCATATGCCATTTTAACATATGTACAGTAACATTATCCCTCTTTTCTAGGTCACTATCCTCATAAGCCTGGCTCTCGCATTCCTTGCCTGCATAGTGTTCCTTGTGGTGTACAAAGCCTTCACTTACGACCACAGTTGCCCAGATGGATTTGTTTATAAGGTAAGGAACTTCAGAAGGATGAATTGCCTGAGCTAATGACAGGCTGTAATTGCCTGCATGGTTACAGCCCAGGCTGCTTTTTTTTTTCACCGGGCCAAACAGAACATTTGGCAGGAATGTGTTGAAATGGAAAAAGTGTTATGGGAAATGTGGACATGCATCTGCCTCCATCAGCTACTGTTACAGTGTAATTGTTGGGATTAGCATTTGGTGAACACTACAGACAGATGTTCAGCAACAATCCCTCATATTTGTGAATGGATTTATTGCAGCTGGGATCCTGCATTTGCTTCCCACACTCCCAGCTAACTGAGGTTTACTGGCATACATTGTCATGCAAAGCAAACTGCTGCAGTGCTGACACCCTGTCCTTTGTGAAAGAAATCAAAAATTTGCCCATGTAGTTCACTTTTAGGTGCTCTTGAGCCTCTATCAAGAACAAAACCATGTAACAATTGCTAAAACCCCACTGCCCAGTGATTTTATATTGAATATTCATGGAGCTGTTTGCCTGGTCTGCTGAGATTAAAAAAAAAAAAAAAATTGCAAAATAATTCACTGACTTCTCGCTGTGAATTAACTTATAAACTCACAGGAGTCTTGACCACACTGGGGATAATCTGTGAGCTGGAAAATAGAGTAAGATGTGGTGTATTAATCATTGTGAATTACTCTCTTAGGTTTTATAAAGAGGGAGAATTGGGATTGTTCAGGCTGGAAAAGAAAAGGCTTTGGGATGACTTAATTGTGGCCTTCCAGTACCTGAAGGAGCTTCAAGAAAGATGGAGAGAGACTTTACAAAGGCCTGGAGTGACAGGACAAGGGGAAATGGCTTCAAAGTGACAGAGAGCAGGGTTAGATGGGATATTGGGAGGAAATTCTTCTCTGTGAGGGTGGGGAGGCCCTGGCACAGGGTGCCCAGAGAAGCTGGGGCTGCCCCTGGATCCCTGGAAGTGTCCAAGGCCGGGTTGGACGAGGCTTGGAGCAGCCTGGGCCAGTGGAAGGTGTCCCTGCCCATGGCAGGGGCTTGGAATAAGATGGGCTTTGAGATCCCTTCACAGAGTCATGGATTTCAGAATCAAATCCAGACATGATCCTGTGAAAAGAGCTGACCCATTGGGCCATGCCTCCTGCCATCCCCAACCAGCTGCTCATCCCACAGGGCAGGGTAACACTCCAAACAGAGCAGCACGAAGCAGCTTTTGCTGCCTCTGCCTGTCTGGGGATTGATTCTGGCCTTGGAGCCCCAGAGCTTTTGGCCCAGCACACGAGCAGAGCTGCTCACCCGGCCCTGCCTGGCCCCAGAGCGTTCACTGTTCCCGTGTGTCAGTACTGCAGTGACCCAGCCCCCCCTCATTCCACAGCCCTGCTCCCACCCCCCCAGTTCCACAGCCCCACTCCCATCGCACCCAGTGACCCAGCACCCCTCATTGCACAGCCCCGCTCCCATCCCGCCCGTGTGACCCAGCACCCCTCATTGCACAGCCCCGCTCCCATCCCGCCCGTGTGACCCAGCACCCCTCATTGCACAGCCCCGCTCCCATCCCGCCCGTGTGACCCAGCACCCCTCATTGCACAGCCCCGCTCCCATCCCGCCCGTGTGACCCAGCACCCCTCATTGCACAGCCCCGCTCCCATCCCGCCCGTGTGACCCAGCACCCCTCATTGCACAGCCCCGCTCCCATCCCGCCCGTGTGACCCAGCACCCCTCATTGCACAGCCCCGCTCCCATCCCGCCCGTGTGACCCAGCACCCCTCATTCGACAGCCCTGCTCCCATCCCACCTGAATGAACCACTCCCCCCATCCCACAGCCCCGCTCCCATCCTGTGTGGGTGACCCAGCACCCTCATTGCACAGCCCTGCTCCCATCCTGCTGGAATGAACCAGCACCCCTCATTGCACAGCCCCGCTCCCATCCTGCTGGAATGAACCAGCACCCCCCATTCCACAGCCCCGCTCCCATCCCGCCCCAGACCCGCTGCCGCCGGCGTTGCCAACAGCAACAGGTTTGGAAGGCCGGGCCCGGCTCGGTGCGTTCCCAGGGCACCGGGAGGCAGCAGCAGCGCTCCGGGTGCAAACCGAGCCTGTGAATGAATCCCGGTGGCATCACTGTGCTTCTCTTGCTCTCCCCTCCCCAGCACAAGCGCTGCATCCCCGCCTCGCTGGACGCCTACTACTCGGCACAGGATTCCAACTCGCGGGGCAGGTTCTACACCGTCATCAGCCACTACAGCATGGCCAAGCAGACCAGCTCCCGGGCCGTGTCCCCCTGGCTGCCCTCGGGCTCCGCCAGCCACGACAACAAGGCTGCCAAGACAGAAGGTCATTAAAGGGAAAGAGCGGTGCGGGAGGGCGGGGGGACAACACCGCGTTGCTGAGCGTGCCCTGCTCCCGGCGGGGCAGGAGGAAATCCGACCCGAGTGCAGGATCAGCTTCATGGATATTTCTTTTCGTGCGTTGTTCTCGTTGATTTGTAACCGAGTCGAGCTCTTGTACAAAGGCATGTTTGATGTTGACTGTACCTTAACGATGTAAAAATATTTTTAAATCATTGCTTAACTATTTGTTAGAAAAATAAATTAAAAAACAAAAAAAGCAAATTAGGTAAACAGCCAGAGAGGATAAAAGCAGCAAAGAGAATCCCACCGAGTTTTGTCAGTGCTGGAAAGCTGTGACAGAGGCTCCACACGCAGTGAAGGAAGAGCTGGAATCCTTTCAAGAGGGGTAGGAAGAACCCAGTACAGAAACATTGTGATAGTGTTTGGTTTGCCAAAGGGGGAATATTTTCTGTCAGATTGAATCCAGTGTCAGTGTTCATTCACTGATAGAGAAATACAAGCATCCCTCCCGCCCCAGACATGCTCACGTGCAAACACAAACCCTGCACAGTGCCCCAAGGAAATCCAGAAAGTTCCTGGCATTGCTGATGAGCCACCAGAGTGCTGCTGATGCTGGCCAGGCTCTGAGGCTGAAATCCAGGCTCCTGCTTGGAGATGGAGCAGGATGGGAGCAGACAGAGGCTGCTGTAGTGAAATCTTGAATAAACTTTTGAGCACAGGACTCAAAATCGGGAGTTCAGGGCTCTACTTCTGCTTCTGGCACAGATTCCCTGCATGAGCTTTGGCAATTTCCATGAGGCTTCATCCTTTGAGAACTCTCTGCTGAGGGTCACCAAAACACAAAGAAATGCCATTATGATTTGAGGAGCCTCTCAAAAGTGCTGATAGTATTGAGCCTCTTAACTTTTCAGCCTCTATTTTCCCATGAAATGGGATGCTTCTGCTTCCCTCCTTCAGCTTCAGCTCTTTCAGCATTTCCAGTCATTCCAGGTCACTAGGGAGGGGTACAATTCAAATCTCTGCTTGCAAACCCAGAGCAGACCCCAAGCCTAATCCAGTCCTGCCCAGTGTAACACATCCTCTCCCCACAAATGGCACTTGAGATTAGTGCAGGCTGGTGGGATTTAAAAAAACCCCAAGGATTCTCTTTTTTCAGAGCTGCAGGAGCAGAGTGCACAGGCAGGGCAAGGTTCACCTTGGACTGAGCTGCTTTTTCAGATTTTTGGCTAGACTGGGATGGAAATTAGGAACTGGCCCCTTCTTCCCTCGCATTGGGCAGTTTTGTCCTCCATGTCAGAGACACTGGGCAGTGTGTGAGGGCAGAACTCCTCAGTCCTGCAGGCATCATGAGAAATAACTGTATAGTGTAGCTAAAACTGTAGTGCCAAATGCCATCGTCTGACTCCCTCTCCCCCCTTCCCTTTCCACCTGTAAATTCATTTCTCACTCAAAATGTACAAACCACCCCTTCCACCAACAACCCGAACTCCAGCAAAACCACTGAACAGTTTATAATTTTGTGGTGTATTTTTTGTCAGTAGGTAGCAGAGACTGAAGTATTTTTTGGTGTAATTCTTGAACTTTTCTGACGGGATTAAAATAAAGTTCGATGTGACTGAGCGTCTCCGTGGCTCCCGTGGGTTTTCTTGGCACCTCGTGCCCTGGGCTGGGAGGTGGAGGGATGTGTGTGGTCCTGCACCCCTGCACCAGCCCCAAGGTGACTCTGGATTTCAAAAGGCATTTCCAGAGCTTCCCATTTTCCCCTTTTAACACCCAGCTTTTATTCCTGATGTTCTCACCCATTTCCAGTAGGAAAATAGTAATTAAACCCAAGCTCATCTTCTACTGGCTTTGTAACGGACCTCAATTTCTTCCCATTTTAAACCCAGTGGATTACAGGAACTTTTCCTGGCAGCAGTGTCTCCCTTGCCATCTTTTCCTGGTGCAAGCATTCCTTGGAATGGGGGGTTAAACAAAGGGAAATCCAGCTGACAAACCAAGGACCACAGCTGAATTTTGGGAAAGTTGAGCTCTGTACCCAAACTCTGCAGCTTGGTTTGTAACAAACCCACAACTGTATTCATCTCACATGCTTCAGAAAGCAGATTGTGTTGCCTCAAATCCTTCGGCCCTTTGAAATGGAATGATAGCCTGGCATTAAATTGACTCATTCCCAAAGGCTAAAGAACATTTTATAAAACCTTTGGATAGCTTTCCTCCCAAAAAAAAAAAAAAATTAAAAAGCGTATTCAGAGTTGTGAAATTGAGCTACCACAGGAGAGAAAGCACTGTGGTGTTAGAGGTCAGCACTGAGTACTTGTGAAATGTATTAAGGATCTGGTGCTGTGCAGGATTGAGTCACGGGATGATTTAACCGTGGAATTCTATTGCCAGTTTCCCAGTAATACCCTGACTGCATGTTTACTTGAATCAGAAAAACCCAGGAATCAAATCACTTGAATTAAAAGGGTTCTAGCTATTACTAGATAAGTGAGTCAGTGGGGATAACCATTCCTGTTTAGTAAGGAAAAGATCAGAATCTGTACAGAGCAGAATGAAAAAAAAACCCAAGAAAGACTCAGGGGGAAAGCAAAAGAAACCAAACAACTCAACTCTTGCTGCAAGTTCCAATGTGAATATTGTTACTACAGCTTCTGTATGAGCTGCAGTTCAGCTTCCAAGATTCAGCCACGTATTTTAATCACGGGAACAGGGAGAAAATTGGAATTGTAGTGCATCATCTTAATATTTCAGTCTTTAGAAGCCTCCTTCAAGGTTGATCATGAGTTTTGAGCTCTGATTAAAGAGCGTGGCGGTGATAGCCCAGGCTCATCAGGGCTGGTGGCTCTGTGCAGCTCTCGAGGGGCCCTCGAGAGCAGTGTTTTCGTGAGCTGTGCCTGGCTGAGGGTGAGGGCTCAGCCCTGGCTGGTCTGAGGAACAAGAGCCTTCCCTGTGCCTCTCCCAGCATTGCTGTGATGGCCAAGCCCATCAGCTCCAGCCTCCCACGCTGTGCCTGACTCTGCTGCAGCAGGAATCTCTTTGGGCGATCTTCTCCCTTGTAGCAGAGTTTGGACTCCCCACCAAAATTCCCCTGTGTGCCCCTGGGCCTGGCAGAGCTGTCAGAGCTGCAGGGATGGGTGCCTGGGCAGTTTGTCTGCCCCGCTGGGGTGGTGGAAGGGTGGGAGAGAGCTGCCAGCACAGGAACGAGCTCAGCTGGCAGGGACAGGGCATCCAGGGACCAGGGCATCCAGGGACCAGGGCATCCAGGGACCAGGGCATCCTGAGCAGGCAGCAGCCCTGGGGAACAACCAGCAGAGCAGGTGGGAAAAATAACTCCACCAAAGGTGTGGTGATGCCACAGAGGGAACTCAGCTGTGCCCAGCCCCAGGAAGGGAAAGGAAGGAAGAAACTGTGTCTGTTGGAGCTTGAGCAAAGGAGATTGGCACCAGCCAAGGAGTGGAACCAAAAGTTGCTTTTCTGCTGTAACCCAATGACCCTGACTGCATCCTCCTTGCCTGCTCCAGACTGTCTTGTTTTGGAAAAGCCTCTCCCAGCATCTGCAGTGCCCCGAGGAGAATCACTCCAGCACTGACTCCAATCCTCTTGGACTGCCTGCAAAACCAGGGCGAGGAAAAGAGGTGCCCACAGGGCTGGCAGGGCACAGTGGCAAAAGCAGCTGTGTCTGTCCAGGGTCTGGAGGTGACTTTGTGCTTTGGATTCCAGAGACAGCTCAAGGCGCTGCCCTAAGATCAGCGAAGGAACAGTCCCTGTCCCTTTGCATGTGATTTTTTATTCCCTTTATCCTCCCCCGTGCTCGCCAGCTGTTTCTGGTCTGTAATAATACCTCCAGTGATAAGTGTAAGGGTCGTGCACTGAGCTGTCCACAATCACATTTTATACGATTAGTCAGGGGTTTTTAAAGCACCCTAATTATTACAGTCAAACCGGATTAAGCCATTCCTCTAATAGATTTTCAGTTCCTGTAAAATAGGCCAGGGAAAATGACTTACGGGAGGAGAAGGGGGAAGGAAAGGCTCTTTCCCTCCACCCCTTTGGCCTCTGCTTTTTTAAAATGCCAGCAGTGGCAGGGGCACTACAGGGGGAGTGCCCAGCAGGGCGGGGGTCTGGCACTCAGCTCCTCTTCCCACCTGCACTGGTGCCCTTTGAGGGGCAAGAGGTCAAATCCTTTTGACTTAAACTGTTCCTTCACTGGGGAGGGTGGATGAGAAGCCGTTTGAGAGGTTGTGGGTTGCTCCCTCATGGAAAATAATCCACGGGAAGCACAGGAAGGTGGAAGTGCAGCTCTGTTGTGGCTGAGCCGGGGAAGGCCGGGCAGGATTAGTGCAGGATTTGTCCTGCAGCAGACAGATGGTGAGGGGAAAAGCGCCAGGACATGGAAAAGCCTCTTAGCAGCAGGTTACACAGTTCATCCTGGCACAGCCAGTGCCCTGCCCTGCCCCAGTGGGATCTCCTGATCCTGATCCCACTGCCAGGCACGATCCATGGCCTGGATCTGCATCGCTGCCTCCATCCTGGGCTCTGCACCGGGGCAGAAACAGCCCTGGGGCTTCTGCTCTGACACAGAGGATGAGCCCCACTGGGGTGAGCAGGAACCTGCAAACAGAGCAGCCCCTAAGGAAATATCCACCCCACATGGGCAGTTTGGGACAAATCACCCGTGGGGGCTTCCTTGTACTCAGGGAGGGACGGTGACATTATCCCTCAGTGCCCCTGTCCCTCCATCCCCACAGGCTGTGGAAGGCCAGCATTCTCCAGCACAAGTGGCCACAATCAGCCCCTCACAGTGCCAGGGGCTACCAAGAGCCACCCTGTGAGGTCACTGAATCAGGCAATAATTTCTTTTTCTGTTGATCTCAAAAAAAAACCCAAAAAACCAAACACATTTTAAAAGGACATTTACTAACTCCTCACCCGTTACCTTGATATTTGAGTTTCAACTTTATGATGGTGTTATAATATTGAGAAATTCAAATAGGACTTCTCAGCTTGCAAAGTTGGGAATTCATGAGTTTTGGCTCTAGTATCGGCGAGCTCTGGAGCCCACAGCCCCGTGCCAGAGGGCTGCTCCAGGGGCAGCAAATCCCAGGGAGGATTTACTGGGGCAAATGGGGCGATGCCAGCAGCAATTCCAGCAGATCCCAGCCCCTGCTGAAGGCAGAGGTGGCACCTGGAGCCTGCAGGGGCTGGAGCTGGGGCTGCACCAGTGAGTGCCATGGCCCTGCTGGGTCACTGTGTGCTCCCCATGGCCTTGGAGCCCCAAAATCCAAGCTCCCAAGCCTTGAAGTCACCAAATTCCTTCTCCACAGGCTGCTCTGCGGGGCTGGGGGTGCCCCCAGCTCACCTGGCCACGAGCTGCCTGTCACTGTTGTTGCCAAGGAGGTAAAGCTGACAAAGTCCACACTACCATGAATTTGTCTGAAGTAAGAGAGTTTAATGGAGGATAGAACAACTTTTATATGTTAATACATGAAAGTGTGTTGAATGGCATAAAATGATTGGTCCCTCGGACACCCACCCCTTGGGGTGATTGCTCCAGTTCTGAGACATCCATTTCTGGATGTTTTTCTGGTTGAAACCACAACAGTCCTTGAGAAGCAGGTGCAGGTGCAGAGATTTACAAAACTATAACATTGTTTTAAAATTCTTCACATGAGAAAAAGGATTTTCACAAAGTACTGCGAGGGCTAAAGAAATTCCCAGCCTGAGGCCTTTTTTCATACCCATAGCTGTCCCTGTCACCTGGGTGGCAGCAGCAGCTCAGGGCTCTGCTGAACCCTCCCTGCCAGCCCCTCCAGCCGTGGCCACATCTCAGTGCTGGGCAAATTGATTTCTGTGTATATTTTGTATGCCAGGTTATTACAATTACTCTTCGGGATCCTTTGGGATGAAAGACTATTATGGGGATGAAAGCTCATTAACGATAAATATGAAGGGTCAAAACGCCCCATAAAAATGTATTAGAAACAGATTTTAGTTTGGAAATGTAAATATAGCGTTTGGCAGCAGTCTGGACTGGCTGGGCTGGTGTGCAAGACAGCTTAATCCACGGGGAAGATGGGGCTACTTTTACAGCAGCCAGCAGAATTACTGGGTGAATTATGGAGTTTTGGCTCGCTGGAAAAACAACTTCTGCCTACCATCAATTAAAAAAAGAAAAAGGAATTGTTGCAGAGGGGAGGAATAAGATTTCTCCAGCTAAAAATAGGATTTTTGTGGTAGGGCTGAAGAATCTTTGGGAATTTACAAGTATAAATGCTGACGGGGGGAAAAAAAATAAAGGTGAAGGGGATTTTGAAATGATAGTGGTGGGAATGAAAGTACCTAAACAGTGAGAAAAAAACCCCACTGTCTTTTTCAGATATGTTTTCATAAATTCATATATGAAGGGGAAGCTAAGCTTGTATTTTCCCAGGAACATTTGAAGCAGGAACATTTCCAACACTTTTCCCTTTGACCTCGAGCAAATTCCAGCTGCCTCACCCACACAGGGGTGGGAATGAGCCACGATTCCCCAGCTGGTGATGGTGACCCAGAATAAGGGCTGTTCCTTGTTCCTGCCATGGGAGTGGATCCATGGGGAATCCATGAGCACTGATTTGGGGACAAGAATTCAAGCAGAGCTCAAACACAGCCTCAACTGCCAGGTTCCAAAGGCTCCGAGCAGCTTTCAGCTCACACAAACTCATCTGAGCAGATTTTTAGTGCCTTGAGTAATTCCATTTCCCCCCATCTCAGCCTCAGGCTGAAGGTCTGGAGGAGCCCAGCAGAGGGAGAGGAGTGGGTTTAGGATTCCTGCAGAGGAAAACCTCTGTCAGCAGCAGAGGGTCCCGCGGGGCTCCAGCTCTGCTGAGCTGACTCAGGCTGGGTTCACCGAGGTGCTGCAGTCACTTCATGTTTAAAGATGCAGCACTCCCTCCTTGCTCCGTGTCATCCCCTGAGAAGGCGTTTTTCTGGTGGATTTGATCAATTGGCATCATCACTGAGACCTTCACATGAGTAATTAAGATGTTAAAGTCTCTGGCTCACACAAATTGCATTAATCTGTGCACGCTGTCACCCTTCCCTGCAGCCCACCCCACGTTCTGCTCCCTTCTGTGCCTTGGCCGTGCTTAAAAAAACACCAATGAAGCTTTTTCTTGAAATAAAAAACCAACTAAGACATGCCACTGTAACCTCCTCAACCTAAATAAACAAAGAAGGGGAGAAAAATCTATTCCATGCCTTATTCAGCTCCGGGTTTATTGCTTTTCCCATCTGCATCCAACCTGCCCAGCACAGCCATGACTGCCTGTGAAAAAGGGAAGCCTGGCTCTTCAGCCCTTTTATTTCCAGTGATATTTTGGCATGGACATGATGGAGAAGCTGTTGATTTTTGTGTGGGCACACATTAATAACAGAATCCCAGAATCCCAGCATGGTGTGAGTTGGAAGTGACCCCAAAATCATCCCATTCCACCCCCTGCCATGGGCAGGGACACCTTCAACTATCCCAAGTTGCTCCAAGCCCCTGATCTTGGACACTTCCAGGGATGGGGAAGGGGACTGTGAAGGGAAAATTCGTATATTTTATATAAATATATTAATATATCCCTATCTATCCTGTTATTATCACTTCAAGGGACAAACAGCCCAAATCCACCTGCCAAAATACCCAGGACTTTCCCTTGGTCATCACCCTGGCAGCACAGCCAATCCTGCACCTGATTACAATGCACAGGTCACAATTATTTGAGGGGAATTGCAGCTTTTCACCTCCCAACCCAGCAAATCCTCTGCACTTCCAGTCCCTGTTGCTTTCCCAGTTGTTCCCTGGGTTATTTCATCCTTTGTGTCCAGGACAGTGAATGAGCCATGGGTTTTTACCAGCACCCAGCACTGGGAAAGCCTCACTGCCAGTTCCTGCAGTGCATCAAGTGACACGAGCCTGAGCTTTGGTGCCCATTTAAAATCAAACAGAGCCAATAAACCTTCCAAACGTGCAGAGGGTGCTTTCATCTGGATCTGCTGAGGGGAATTTCACCCCTCACAGGAGGGAGGAGCTCGCTGTAATCACTCGTGCAGGGACTACACAACACAACCTAATTACTGCCAGGGAGAGCATTTCCCAGCCTGTGACTGGGCACAGGGGTGGGAGGAAAGGAGGCTGCTGCTCTGGGGATCCCCGATTGCCTGGGATGCAGATTTTGGGATCCCCGATTGCCTGGGATGCAGATTTGGTGGGGAATTGCCTGCTGAGAGAAATAAACTCGGTTTTAGGAAAGCAGCCCGATGCCACCATTGTTCCTGCTGAAGAACCACACCTCGAGGTTAAAGGGAAAGGTCGAGGCTCATGATGCCAGAGGGATTGTGGCTCCCAGGGGCTGAAAGAGCCTTTGGAAGGGCTGCTTTGGGAGCAGGAGCAGGAGAGGGTGGCTGGCACAGCCCCTCCAGCCCCAGCAGTGACTCCACAGGGAGCCAGCAGGGGATAGAAAATTTCATTTTGAATTCTATTTCTTCGAGCTGTTTGAAGACCACTCAATTCAGATTCCACTGGAAAGAAGAGCGCTGGAATTGAGATTAAATGCTCTGTCTGTTTTGGTTTATTTTCCTTTTCTTCCTTTTTTTTTCCCCCAGTTTATTTTCCTCCCCCTCTGCTGCTTCGACAGAAATCACTTCTGCCTTCGCTGTGTTTCATCTGTTCCATCTCCTCTCCCTGGATCAGGAGTCTAAAACAGCCCAAGGAACAGAAGGCAAAGAGCCCCTTTCAGTCCCAATCCCTTCTGGCCCCTTCAGACACTGGGAATGAGAAAACACAACCTCAGCTCTGTGTCTGACCCCGAGCCTCCTGCCCCTGGGGTTCACTGCCCTGGAGGGAGGTTGGGTGTCCTATTGGGGTTTTCCTAAAACCAGGCCCAGCCAGGCTGGCCTTTCCCTGGAGAAGAGCAGGGCTATCCTGCTGAATGCTCTCACCCGAGGCTGGATTTTCTTAGTTTTGATTTAATTATTTAACATTTGTGAGACATGGAATAACCATTTCCATCCCCATCTCACCCCAGGCTGCCGGGTGCATCCCTTTAGCTCTGAGGGCTGCTCCCAGTAAGAAGCTGAAGGAGAGGGATCCCTCACTTCTCTTTCATCCCAGAATCTCACCCACTCGGACTGGGAACGCCACAGGAACAAGGCTTGGCTGCAGAATTGACTAAAAATTCCCATTTAACCCCCATAATTTCACAGGGACTGTGAAGCCTGGCTGGCGGGAGGTGAGGGAAGCTCAGGGGAGCTTTTGTTGGTGCCCTGAGACAGAGAGGTGTTAATGGCTCCCTGCTGGGCCCTGTGCTCCTCCAGATAACAGCACACACGAGGCATGATCGGGTTAATTATCGATGTAATGAGCCTGACCTTTCAGCAGGAGCAGCTCCTCCACAGCCCGGCCTGGCTGGGGGCACCTGGGGACAAATGGCTCTGAGGAGGAAGAGGAAGATGTGCCTGTGAGGAAGAGGAGGATGTGCCTGTTTCATCCCCCTGTGTGCAGAGGGTGCCAGGGCTGCCAAAATAATCCCACTTCATCCCAAACCAATCCCACCTCATCCCAAATTAATCCCACCCCATCCCAAACTGATCCCACCCCATCCCAAACCGATCCCACCCCATCCCAAACTGATCCCACC
>VWZT01007243.1:59939-71976 GCA_013397055.1 Pachycephala philippinensis | reverse complement strand
ACCCCATCCCAAACTGATCCCAGCCCCAAACCCCTCTGCAGCCCAGGTTGGCTGGTGGCTGGGGCATGGGGAGAGCAGGGCAGGGCAGGGCAGTGCTGCTGCCCAGGGGAATTTGGGGATGCTCCTTGCCCCCTCCAGCAGTGCTCAGTGCTGTTTTCTGACTGAGCCCAGCCTGGCAGCTCCTGGGGAGTTCCCTGTGTTGGGAGGTGAAGCCCATCAAGAGTTTTATGGGAAGCAGGGGCCAGTCCCTCCCCTCTGGGTGCCTGTGGGGCAGCAGTGCCCCGTTCTGCAAATGCCAACGTTTCAGAGACTCCCAGCGTGGTTTGGGTTGGAAGGGACCTTAAACCCCATCCAGTGCCACCCTCCAGGGATCTTCCACTGTCCCAGAGTGCCCCAAGCCCCGTCCAGCCTGGCCTTGGACACTGCCAAGGATCCAGGGGCAGCCACAGCTTCTCTGGGCACCCTGTGCCAGCCCTGCCCACCCTCACACCAAAAAACTTCCTCCCAATATCCCATCCAACCTACTCTCTGTCAGCTGAAGCCATTCCCCCTTGTCCTGTCACTCCAGGCCCTTGTAAAGTCTCTCTCCATCTTTCCTTCAGCTCCCTTCAGGTCCTGGAAGGCCACAGTTTTCAGGTCCTGGAAAGCCACAATCAGGGGGGTGCCGAGGGGGAGCTGAATTCCTTGGAAAGAGCATCCCAGTGCCCCCAGAGCAGTGGGAAGGGGTCAGCCTCAGCTGGGAGAGGAGCTCCCCTTCCCCTCCCAGGTGCCCACCTGGGGACATTCCCTGAGGGCAGCTCTTGGATGTGTTGAAATCACCAGAAAACCCTCCATTGACTGAACCCCCCCCAGATTTCCTCCTGGCTGATTTTCAGGTATAGAACGACTATTTTTAACTAATTTCAGGTGTTTCAAATGCTTTCCTCTGCTTCCTGCCTGCTGCTGAGACACCTTGCTGCAGGGTTCAGTGGCGAATCGCACAAAGGATTTATTTTTAGTTTCCTAAAACATTTCTCAAATTGTTTTTGGTGCCACACACAATGTGTGTGATGAAGCAGAGGGGCTGAAGGAGATTTTCAGCTTGTTGGAAGAGTCAGGATGATTTACTCCCAGCTAACGAATTCTGTGCTCATCCCAAATTACAATGAGATTTATTTTTTTGGTCTCATTTTTGTTTTTCCCTTCAAAACTGTCCTGCTACAGCCCCTAGTAGCTCTCTCTGTATCCCAGCAGTGCTGAGCACCAAGTGAATTCATATTAATGGAGGAAGTGGCCTTTTGGTTTTTAATAATTCACACCATTGATTTTTGCCCCTGTCTGTGTTCCTGCAGTCACCTGCAGCTTTTGCAGATCCTAATGCAAACCCAAACCAGGCTGCACTCAGATCTGTTTTCCTAAAACAGTCCCATCACTCCTGCCCTCCAAGGTCCCTTTATGGCAGCCATAACTCTCTTTAATCGTTTTGTCCATTTCCAGCAATTTTCCTACTCGGGAGCTAAGAAAACTGAAAGGAAATGATTTAACTTGGAGAGGTTTAGAATAAAGAGCAATCGTTCCTCCTGCTCCTGAAAGTCTTTTCTTCTCTGCTCTCAGCACCTGCATTTTGTGAAAATACCAACCCAAGGCAGCAGAGCAAACACTCTGATCCCGTATTAATTGCATTAATGCTCAAGGTTAAATCTCTGTCATTCCAGAGGGAAAATGCACTTAAAGGATGGTGGATGAGGCCTGAAATGAGAAATTTCCCCTGACCTTGCTCTGTTCGCTGCGGCCACGGGGCGCCCAAACTGAGCTGTGAGAATTCCCAGTGCATGGAGCCTCCTCTTCCTCCTCCTTGCCGTGGCAAACGAGGATGTGCAGTCCCAGGATCTGCGGGAAAACCTCCCACTACCTTTCTTTTCCTTTTCTTTTTAGGAGAACAGCTCATTTTTATTTTTTTTTTAAAGCCTGAAAGTTCTCAGCGATCCCGCTGCGGGGAGGAGGCGGTGGAAGGGGGCACAAAGCCGGGGGAGGAGCTGGGGATGGAGGATGTTTCTTTGACACTCTCCTTTTCACATCACCGTTCTCCCTTTTCTCCGAGTGCCGGAAAGTTTCGCGCTTCCACCCACTGCCAGCGGGGGGTTCGGGAAAAGAGAGAGGGTTTTTTATGTGGCTGCCTTTTGTTCCAGCCTCTTCTGCCTTGCCGAGTCTGTGCCAACCCTGATCAAAATCAGGGTGAGATCCAAGATATTTTAAAGGATTTGTGCTTCTCTTAACTGGGGGATGCCCCAAATATCCTCTTGTCTCTCCCAGTGAACCCCACTGATGGAGAGGGATGGATTGGGGTGGGAGAGTGCCACATCCAGGATTTCCTTGGGCACCTCCAGGGATGGGCACTCCAAACCTCCCTGGGCAGTTCCAATCCCTGAGCACCCTTTCCATGGGGAAATTCCTGCTGATGTCCACCCTGAGCCTCCCCTGGCCCAGCCTGAGGCCATTCCCTCTCCTCCTGTCCCTGTTCCCTGGGAGCAGAGCCCGACCCCCCCGGCTGCCCCCTCCTGTCAGGGAGTTGTGCACAGCCACAAGGTCCCCCCTGAACCTCCTTTTCTCCAGGCTGAGCCCCTTTCCCAGCTCCCTCAGCCTCTCCTGGGGCTCCAGCCCCTTCCCAGCTCCATTCCCTGCCCTGGACAAGCTCCAGCCCGTCGATTTTCACCGACTGCCTCTGTCCATTATGGAAAATCCCCATCCCAAACCTCCCTTAGCTCCTGACAGTCCCTCTGGGTTAGGAAGGAACAGGCTGAGAGGTTTCCCTGCCTCAGCTCAGCTGAGCCCAGCACCAGAACTGCCCTAAAAGAGCGGAAAAAGAGAAAGGGAGGGAATGTCAGAAATGGGATGCAAAATGTGAACCATCCTCCTGCACCTCTCAGGGTGGTTAAGGATGGGAGCGTGGTGTTATCACTTGATCATTTCCTTCACCCCATGTCTCACCTGGTCCCTCTTTTCTCCAGGCTGAGCCCCTTTCCCAGCTCCCTCAGCCACTCCTGGGGCTCCAGCCCCTTCCCAGCTCTGTTCCCTTCCCTGGACAAGCTCCAGCCCCTCAATTTTCACCTTTGGACATGCTCCAGCCCCTCAATTTCCACTGATGCCTCTGTCCATTATGGAAAATCCCCATCCTAAACCTCCCTTAGCTCCTGACAGTCCCTCTGGGTTAGGAAGGAACAGGCTGAGAGGTTTTCCTGCCTCAGCTCAGCTGTTCCAGCTAAGCCCAGCATCAGAACTGCCCTAAAAGAGGGGAAAAAGAGAAAAGGAGGGAATGTCAAAAACGGGATGCAAAATGTGAACCATCCTCCTGCACCTCTCGGGGTGGTCAAGGATGGGAACGTGGAGTTTGATCCTTTCCTTCACCCTGCAAAGGGCTGAGGGAATCCTGAGAGGGGCAGAGGATTTTGCTCAAGATCACACAGGAAAAGGGACCCCAGATCCAATCTGATCCTGACAAAGAATTCTTGGAGGGAAGCATCCCTCGAGAGCTTTGCACGTGGTGAGGTAATTAGCAGATCACAGCACCTCTTGGGGCATTAACGACTCAGCAAACCAAAAGGGCTGTAAATTCTGCCAAGGCTAACTCAGCTCTGATGCATGAAAATAAGAAAGGAGAGAACAGAAATAAATAGGCCCGAAGTCTCTCACACAGCAGCTCTGAGATATTGCTTTTTTCTACCATCTGAAATCTTATTAACCTGCAAGTTGTTGGGGTTTTTTAAATTATTTTTTCACCGCGCTCTTTTTTCTTGATTTCTTGGTTTGTACTACAGCCAAACGACTCTGGGGGGAACGGATTCCAAGAAAGCTTTTGAAGTAGTTTGTAAATGCAGTAGAAAATAGTTGTAAACTTAATTGAGAAAGGCAAGAAGAAAGCACTGTCTGCCTTTTTAAAAAGCATTGTTCCCTGGCAAGATCAAACGTGCATTCAGCTCATTTTGTAGGAAAGAATTAGAAAGAGGAAAACAGAAACCCTGTTGGTCTGTGTCCTGCTGGCCCAGGTGAGGTGGGACAGGCACAGAGAGGCTCTTCTCCAGCTTGTCCCCTGCCTCTTGCCCCTCTTCTGTCACCGTTTCCCCCTCCCCTCTTCCCACCAGCTGGGCTTTCGGAGGTGCAAAATAATCTGCTGTTTGCAGATCTGTTGCACAAAAACAGCATTTAGGTCACCAAGACCCCATGAGCAGCCAGCAGCTGTTTAGAAGATATTTTGCAGTGATGTTATCACTGAAATGTCAGGTACCAGAAGCTTTAAAATGAATGTTTTCGAGGGTTTAAAGGTCATTTTCAAAGATCTCCAGCAGCTACAGACCCAAGGAATGGATCTAGACCCTGTTCTAGACCCAGATTTCATTTTCCCTCAGTTCTTATTTAACCTTTTTTTAAGGACTGATGCCTCTATTTTCCAGCTCAAGTGTTTCCAGGAAAACCAGAGTCACAGAAAATTACAGAAAACCTGAGGAGGAGATACATGGAGCACTTTTCTTGTTATGTCAGAGCAGCACTGAAAAGAGCAAAATTTTTTTGTTGCTAAGGTCTTCTTAGATTTGAAATAGGATAAAAGAGAGAAGGGACAGGGAGGAGTCATTTTGGCTCTTCCCCATCACTGAGGCTGGGATCTTGTGTCTAGGGAGGCTTCAGAATTCAGGGCAGGAGAGAGGGGGCTTGTGAAGAGAGAAGGAAGCACTGAAGCTGTTCCTGCTCAGGGATTTCAGTCTGGCACCCTGAGCACAGCCTGGAGATGGGTGAGGAGCTCCTGTCTCCTGGGATTTCCCTTTGTGTTTCCAAGGAAATGGAGGGGAATGCTCTCACACTGGTAATTCTGTGGGCTGAGAGAAATAATCTTTCAGGTCCCTTCCAACCCCAGCCATTCCCTGATTCTCTGATTGATCAGGAGTGCCCTGCCAGCACTCTGGTAGCCAAATCTGGCCAGTTTTCCCTGGGCTGCTGTCACTGGTGTCTCTACTTGAGCCAGAAAAACGAGTCCTTATCTCCTATTACCCACCCCAGCTGATGGATTGCTCTTTTTGTCACAAAAACCCTTCCTCAAACTCTTCCTCCTCCCTCCCCTGGATGCCTGCCAGAGATTCCCTGGGGTCTGGGGGTGTAGGAACAGCTCTGAGGGCACGTGGATCATGGGGGAAATGCTTTTCCCTCCCTGACATCTCTGGTTTGCTGTAAGAAGCTCAGAGATCTCAGTGCCTTGGCTGAGGACAGGTGTTGGTGTGAAACAGAGGCCACGTAGCCTTAGATTTGCTCAGCCACCAGAGCTGCACTTTGTCACCCCCCTGGGGACAAGCCAGGACTTTCCTCATGTTAAAACACCCAGGACTTGTGGCCATATTTTATAATTTTTAATTTTTTTCCTGATGCTGATCAAATCTGGTTTTCCTGTTGGGAGTGGAGGAAGGAACATCAGCATTCGATGCCACCTAACTTCCGAAAATGGGACGTGGCAGAAGGGCCAGTTGGCAGGAGGACAGCTGTGTGATCCTAAAAATCAAAGCTGAAGTGGAAATTTTGGCTCTTTCCTCATCCCTGGCTTTCCAGGGACGTGGTTGTGCACAGGAGTTGCGTGCTACAAGATGGAACAGGCAGCGCATTTTTAATCTGATAAATAATCTCATGTCCCAGATTCCTCCTGCAGAATGGAAATGAGGAAGACTTTTAGGATCCTTTCTAAATCAACATCTTCAGCTTTTCTAAACCTCCCATCACCGAACTGTCTGGATGCCAAAATAAATAATAATCCTTCTTCCAGAGCGTCTTCATAAGACTTCAAACATTTACAGAAATAAAGAAAATAAACCTGGTTATTGTCTGAGTAATCACTTGTTTATTGATGGAGACAAGTCTGCTCATTTTTCTTGCTCTCTGGTGATTAGATCATGATAAAATGTGACATTTAGTGATAAATTTGATATGGTTGGTTACATACAGTTTAAAAAAGGGGCTATCCAATTATTCTTCCCCGTGCTGGTGGAATGCTCTGGCCACCTGTGCAGGAGATTGCCACAGTTATGGAGCAAAGACCAGCCTCTTCTCCAAGCAGCTGTGACAAATACAGGGCTCACATATGTTCCCTGGCCCGTGGATATCAGTTTTGCTGTCTCCCTTCTCATATTCCAGCAAAACCTGGAGCCCAAGCCAGAACTGTGATGAAAACTCTGCACTGAGTGAGCAGAGGATGGATGTAGGGACAGCCAGGACCAAGCTGGGAGGGCCAGAGAAAGACAATTTCACACTAATTACAACATTAGCTGGGAACTAATCCACCCAAAACGTCACTTGGGAAGAGCCCACTAACGGATCCCAAATAAAAATTCCCCAGGTGGTTCCTTTCTTTAGGCAGAGCTGTGTGGGAATCCGAGGAGTAGAAACCCCCACAAACACTGATGAGTTTAATTTACAGCCCTGGAAAGAGCTTGGGTTGATGTAATGATAAAGGTATACAGATCTTAAGTACAAAAATTATAAACCTATGTTTCTGTAGCTATAAGTAAGAAAATGTATTGGGTGATATGATGAAGGGTTTTAAGTATGATAATATGATTTTATAGTTTAAGTTAAGAATTTAGATGTTATAATAGAAGTATCTGTGTGTACGTGAGCTAACAAGTTATTGGTCAAGGAACAGAGCAATGCAGTAAAAAGTACCAAATGTGATAGGTTATAAAATCAAAACAAAGTTTTGTGTTAATTGTCTATTGGACTGAAAAGTTATAAATTGCCATGTAACTCTGAAACTCGTGACTTTCTTCAGTTATGGCTCCTTGCTGTTAAACCTGTAACTCCTGAGACTGAGGCCTCATTTGATTTTTAAGTAATAAGTCGCAAATAACAGAGTTGGTCCCGTCTCTTGGATCAGGCTCTGACAGAGCTGAAGTTTCAGCTTTTTAACCCAAAGCCAGGACAAATCTGCAGTGGTGCAGAGTTTGCAGTGGGGATCGCTGGCCATGAGCTGCTCCATGATGGACATAAAGCCATGTCCCTGTGAGGAGTGAGGCTCTCTGGGCACGCTGCATTCCAAGAGGCAGCACCAAAGGAGCTGGAACTCCACCTCCTTCCTTTGGGGACAGCCCCGGATCCTGGCCTGGGAGGCAGCACCAAAGATCTCCCAGATCTGCTCTGGTATCAAAGCTCATCTGTGCCCCTTCACCCACGTCCCTGGCACCCCACAGCCACCCCTCGAGAGGCCACGTGCACGCTGTCCCTGCTGAGAGGTGCCCAGCTGGGCAAGGGTGAGCACAAATCCCCGGCAATGGAAGGGAAACAGCCCTGGACGTTCTGTTTTACAGCAGTGTCAGAGCCTTATCCAAGAGACGTGACCAACTCTGTTATTTGTGACTTATTACTTAAAAATCAAACGAGGCATCAGTCTCAGGAGTTACAGGTTTAATAGTTTTTTCAGGTTTCAAGTCACCATAACTGAAGAAAGTCACGAGTTTCAGAGTTCCATGGCAATTTATAACTTTTCAGTCCAATAGACAATTAACACGAAACTTTGTTTTGATTTTATAACCTATCACCTTTGGTACTTTTTACTGCACTGTGTCTGTCCCTTGACCAATAACTTGTTAGCTCACGAACACACAGATACTTCTATTATAACATCTAAATTCTTAACTTAAACTATAAAATCATATTATCATACTTAAAACCCTTCACCATATCACCCAATACATTTTCTTACTTATAACTATAGAAACATAGGTCTATAATTCTTCTACTTAAGATCTGTATACCTTTATCATTCCATCAACCCAAGCTCTTTCCAGGGCTGTAAATTAAACCCATTAGTGTTTGTGGGGGTTTCTACTCCTCCATTTCCCACACAACAGTATTTGCCCTCTGGGAAAAGAGACATCCATGGCCAGGTCTCCCTCCAGCTCTGCAATCCATCTGGCACTGCTCTTTTCTCTCGGTGGCTCCTCCTTATTTCCCAACTGCTCTGGTTCTTCGAGTAAAATCATCTGTGTCACCAGGGTTCTTCTGTCATGAGCACGAATTTTAGGATGCAGCAGCCTCTTGGCAGGAGCAGTGAGGCAGCTGGGCCAGCCAAAGAGTTAAAGCATCCAAACAAAGTGATCGGGATTAGTTTCAATGAGGAAAGAAACCAGCAAGCCCCTGAGGGCTCAGTGCATGGGACAGGCTCAAAAGATGGCACGTAATTAAATTCTTGGCCGTGTGCAGGGCTGAGAGGAACATTTTCCTTCTCCTTCTCTGCTCCTTCCCCGGGGCAAGGAGCCCTGTGTGAGTTTGTGTGCCCTGGCTGGTGCTCTGAGACGGGAGAGCTGCTTCAGAATTTAGGATCAGCTCCTTATCCTTTGGGTTTGCTGCTCTCCCAGCTGGGTTTGGATGCTCAGGAGGATCAGGGTGATGCTGGAATGAAGGTCCCTGGCCCTGGGCTGTCCTGTGTCCCTGTGCCCTTCCCTGTCCCGTGTCCCTGTGCCCTTCCCTGTCCCGTGTCCCTGTGCCCTTCCCTGTCCCGTGTCCCTGTGCCCTTCCCTGTCCCGTGTCCCTGTGCCCTTCCCTGTCCCGTGTCCCTGTGCCCTTCCCTGTCCCGTGTCCCTGTGCCCTTCCCTGTCCCGTGTCCCTGTGCCCTTCCCTGTCCCGTGTCCCTGTGCCCTTCCCTGTCCCGTGTCCCTGTGCCCTTCCCTGTCCCGTGTCCCTGTGCCCTTCCCTGTCCCGTGTCCCTGTGCCCTTCCCTGTCCCGTGTCCCTGTGCCCTTCCCTGTCCCGTGTCCCTGTGCCCTTCCCTGTCCCGTGTCCCTGTGCCCTTCCCTGTCCCGTGTCCCTGTGCCCTTCCCTGTCCCGTGTCCCTGTGCCCTTCCCTGTCCCGTGTCCCTGTGCCCTTCCCTGTCCCGTGTCCCTGTGCCCTTCCCTGTCCCGTGTCCCTGTGCCCTTCCCTGTCCCGTGTCCCTGTGCCCTTCCCTGTCCCGTGTCCCTGTGCCCTTCCCTGTCCCGTGTCCCTGTGCCCTTCCCTGTCCCGTGTCCCTGTGCCCTTCCCTGTCCCGTGTCCCTGTGCCCTTCCCTGTCCCGTGTCCCTGTGCCCTTCCCTGTCCCGTGTCCCTGTGCCCTTCCCTGTCCCGTGTCCCTGTGCCCTTCCCTGTCCCGTGTCCCTGTGCCCTTCCCTGTCCCGTGTCCCTGTGCCCTTCCCTGTCCCGTGTCCCTGTGCCCTTCCCTGTCCCGTGTCCCTGTGCCCTTCCCTGTCCCGTGTCCCTGTGCCCTTCCCTGTCCCGTGTCCCTGTGCCCTTCCCTGTCCCGTGTCCCTGTGCCCTTCCCTGTCCCGTGTCCCTGTGCCCTTCCCTGTCCCGTGTCCCTGTGCCCTTCCCTGTCCCGTGTCCCTGTGCCCTTCCCTGTCCCGTGTCCCTGTGCCCTTCCCTGTCCCGTGTCCCTGTGCCCTTCCCTGTCCCGTGTCCCTGTGCCCTTCCCTGTCCCGTGTCCCTGTGCCCTTCCCTGTCCCGTGTCCCTGTGCCCTTCCCTGTCCCGTGTCCCTGTGCCCTTCCCTGTCCCGTGTCCCTGTGCCCTTCCCTGTCCCGTGTCCCTGTGCCCTTCCCTGTCCCGTGTCCCTGTGCCCTTCCCTGTCCCGTGTCCCTGTGCCCTTCCCTGTCCCGTGTCCCTGTGCCCTTCCCTGTCCCGTGTCCCTGTGCCCGTCCCTGCCTTTGCCCGTGGCTCTGCAGCCTGGGAGCCGCAGGAGTCCTGGAGGAGGGATGGGATGGGATGGGCTGGGCTCCCTCGCTGTGCCACCACCTGGATCTCACAGATTCCAGCCTGGAAATGGGAGGATCACAAAACCCCTCCTTCCACAGGCCCCCCTCACCCCCCTGTGCCCCTGACCTGGGCCCTGCCCCGTTCTCAGCTCCCAAAATGAGCTCTGCTCTCCCATCCGGAGGCTGCACACCCCCTCTGCTCCTCAGCAGCTCCCACAGCCCCTTCTCCTTGCTCTGCTGTCCCCAGCACAGGAGGGACCTGGAGCTGCTGGAGAGAGCCCAGAGGAGGCACCAGGGGATCAGAGGGATGGAGCAGCTCTGCTGGGAGGAAAGGGGTGCAATGGGATGATTTTTGGGGTCTCTCCCAACCCAAACCATTCCATGATTCCATGAGCTACAGTCAGCACCCAGGCCAGCACTTCCTGACCCTAAAGCTGAGCAACTCTGGGAATACAGCACATCACTTCACCTCATCCTGGTTTAAAGCCAGGATTTCCTCGATCACAAGATAAAAAAGAAATGTTAAAAAAAAGAATTAATAATTGTATTACTAATTTAATTTTGCTAAATTCAACAGGTAACTCAATGCCTTTGCCTGTTAAAGGATCCTCTTGTATCAAATGTTCTCCCTGTGCAGGTACTCCCAAACTATGATTAAATTGTCTCTTAATCTTCTTGCAATGAGCTTAATTGAACATTGTAATATCAGTTGAATCTCCCAAAAAAAGGCCACCTCTAGATAACTGATTTTCCAAAGAAACTTAAAGCCACAGGAGCAAGGAAAGTGTCCCAATTCCTCCCTCTTCTTTTATATTTCTGGCCTCTACTAAATAAACCCAAAATATGTAGCAAGGAATCTGTCTCATTTCCAAGGCAGGTTGATGATCTGAGGAGTCAAAACACTGAAAGTCCCCAGGTTGGCACTGAATTCAGAATGAATCGAAATAATGAAAGAAATGGAATAAATTCTGAGATGTGTGGATAGGAGATATCCTCAAAGATCTCTTGGATGAGCCATTAAACTCTAACCGGCTCTCTACTAGCACTTTTCGCACGTTGTAATTGCTTTTCCCTCTTTAGGGCTGTTTTGAGGGATCTCTGTTTCCTTCCCCAGTGGCAGGAGAGCTCCTGCCGGGCTCCCTCTCCTCTCTGAGTGGGAGAATCTTTCCTGAGTGCCTCTGGAGCCCGAGCAGGAATCCCTCCCCTGGGATCCCTGTGGCAGAGCGGGGCTGGGAGCCTGCAGCACTCAGAGCTGGAATTATGGTTTAATCCTGAATTTTGTGATGTGGCAGGAGCTCACACCTGGTGTTTTATGTTCCATTTCCTCAAAGACTCACAGGTGCTTTTTCTTCTTTTGTTTTTCTTCTTTTTCCCTCCGAGGCCTTTGCAAAAGTCTCTCTTTCTCTGGTTGCACTTGTAAGTGACTCCAAGACATCAAATGCTGGGTGTTGCTGCCTCTGTAATTCCAGGTTAAACACACGATGGGATCCAATGTAAACATCAGGAGAGGTTTAATTCCCCAGAGAGCCCCCAAAGCTCAGCAGAACACAGCTCTCAGACAGTTTTATCAGGTGTTTTATTGACACCTTAGCAAGAGGAGCTCCAGCCCAGCAGCCTGCTGACCTCTTCCAGTGATAATCAATCCCACATCCACTGCTCAAAGCACAGAATCCCAGAATTGGTGAGGTTGGAAAAGAGCTCCAAGGTCAGCAAGTCCAAGCTGTGACTGACCCCACCTTGTCCCCAGCCCAGAGCTCTGAGTGCCACCTCCAGCCCCTCCTTGGGCACCTCCAGGGATGGGCACTCCAAACCTCCCTGGGCAGCCCCTTCCAACCCTTTCCATGAGGAAATTTCTCCTGAGGAAGAATCAGCACTTCAGGAGAGTCCCCAGCCTGGCTGCAGGGCTGTGAGCTCACCGTGCTTGAACACAGCTGCTGCAGACATCTTCCTGCCCTCTTAAAATACTTCTTTATTTTAAATTTTAATTTTGAAAAATTTTCTATTTCAAATTTCACAGCAATGCTGTGAAATGCTACCAGTACCAAATAAATCAGGAACTTGGGAGCAATGCTGAGCTGAAATTTGCCCATCAGCTTTGCTTTGCTGTCTCTTCGTGTTTTTCAGTCACTTTGCTGAGGTGTCAAAAGTGACAACATCAGTGGATGTGTGAAGTCACACCCATCCTCACACGGGTGTGTCTGACTGGGAATTGACAGTTCACTGGGAATCTGCTTCCCTGTGAATCCCTGCACCTCCATCCCTCTGCTTCCCTGTGAATCCCTGCACCTCCATCCCTCTGCTTCCCTC
>VWZT01007243.1:37901-59477 GCA_013397055.1 Pachycephala philippinensis | reverse complement strand
CTGCTTCCCTCTGAGTCCCTGCACCTCCATCCTGCTGCTTCAGCCACGGGAAGGACTGGAAACAGGATCATAAATAGTGTTTGTGTGGCAGCAGGTGGGAAATGCTCCTGTCCCTGTCTCAGGTACTGAGCCTCTGTGTGTTCCCAGGGATTGCTGCTATGGGGATGTTTTCCTCATCCTCCAGGTGTGCTGGGTTTGGAGTTCTCAGTTCCACTGATGCCTTAGGTTTCAGCTTTTATATTTTCCAGATTCTGCATTCCCAGTGTGTAACTCTGCAGTGCCCTGCAGCCTGGGAGCTGCTGCTCTCTCATGCTGAGACAGACAGAACAAAGCCTCTCCAGGCTGCTCTCCAAGGACACCCAGCCCGGCCTAGGCCCAAAATGTGTAACCCAGCATCTTGAGAAGGGGGGCAAGCTGAGGGGAAATTCCATCATTAGCTAAAGTTTAATTGGTGAAATTGGGTTGAGATGCAAATGGAGCAAAGCTATAAAAGTGTGAAGAACTCGTGACTCGGGGTCCATCTTGGGTGCAGCCTTTGGCCTGCCCAGGGTGTGCCTCTGAAGGCCTTTCAAATAAATATCCCCCTTTATTCCCTTCCTCCTGTCTGGTCTCTGTTTCTAGGTAACCTCTTAAGGCATCACCACAGAGCATTACCCGGAGTAGCCATCCCATGGAGTTATTGGGGTTTTCCCACCTTCACTCCTCCCTAAAACTCTCACACAAATCCATCCCCAAAAACAGCTTCTTGCTCTTCCGCTCCACATCCATGAGCTGCCAGGGGCCTTGCTGTGGGCCAGCAGCAAAATAAAACTTCCATTCCATCTCCCTGGGATGTTCTGAATGCAAAAGCCTTCATGGAAAAGAAGGTGGGAGCCCGTGGAACTGCAGGTCTCCAGGTCTTACATCTGTGCAGCCCCTGCTGGCTTTGAGGGCAGACTGGGCCTTGCAGCTGGAAAAAAACAGCTGTAAACACTGAAAAGTCAGAGATGTGCTCCTCTGAAAAGCTTAAGAATATTTAGGATAAGTTCAGGAATGTGTCACTGCACACCGGTGTCTATTTTTCTTGCCTGTTCATCTTCTAATTAGCAAGCTGGAATAAATCATTGTTTCCAGCAGCCTGGTGTACAGTTCTTGGGACAATGACCTAGAAACTCGATGCAATGCTGTTCATCTGCTATTTCCCATTCTCTGGGAGACAAAGAAAGATTCCTGGAAAGGGTTGCTGGTGGTGTTCAGTTAATTGTTGCCCATTTTTGGGGCATTTTAAACTCTGAATCACCCACGCTGTGCCTCACTGGGATGTTGAGGCTCCACTACTCATCCTCCCCTCTGGAAATATTGATTATTTATACCTCAGCTGCCTTAGAACTACAGCAGATGAGAAAGTGAGGGGGAAATGCAGGATTCCCAAGGGAAGGGCTGAGGAAGTTCCTTTACACTGCGAGTGTCCTTCAGGGAATGAGGGTTTGGATCTGTTGCTCTTGAGGCAAACACTTCATCACAAGCTTAAATGGCTTGCTGGATTTTCTGACTGAGAGGGGAAAAAAAGGTGGGAGGAAAGAAAACAGCACTGAAGAGTCCAAAATAATAAAACAAAAAGGAAAAAAAACCAGAAAAGGATGACACACAGAAGAAATCCAGAGCTGCAAGGAGAAATAAAACGTTAGGTATTAAATTGGGAGGGGGAAAGGGAGAATTCAGATATAACTGTAGGAAAATAAGAGCAACACAGGCCAAAAACAACCAGAAATCAAAGACAATATATCCCTGCCTTAAACATGAATTAATATTCTGGTGAGTGAGGATAACTTATTTGTACTCCAGAGCCCATTCCATGTTTTCCTGACACGCACCCGGAATGCTTATGAGTGTTATTGTTATTATTGCCATTGTTGGGGGGATTTGCTGCTTTCTGGGGGATGACTGACACAGCAGAGCTGTCCTGTCCCCTTCTCCTCCGTGCTGTGCCTCTGCAGGATGAAATCAGAGCCTGGATTTCAGCCCCAGGGGTCCCATTTCAGCCCCAGGGGTCTCATTTCAGCCCCAGGGGTCTCATTTCAGCCCATTTCAGGTCCCACCCCAGCCCCGTGAGGTGCGGAGTCACCCAGGTGTGGTACGAGAGGCACCACAGCTCTGCTGCCTTTCTGATGCTGCTCAGTGATGCCTAAAGAGGCCAATCTAGAAACAGAGACTGGACAGGAGTAAGGGGATACAGAAAGAGTGATAAAGTACTGGAATGGTCTGCCCGGGGAGGTGGTGGAGTCACATTCCCTGGATGTGTTTAAAAAGAGATTGGATGTGGCGCTCGGTGCCATGGTTTAGTTGAGGTGTTAGGGCATGGGTTGGACTCGATGATCTTGGAGGTCTCTTCCAACCTGGTGATTCTGTGATTCTGGGAATAAAGGTGGATATTTATTTGAAAGGCCTTCAGAGGCACACCCTGGGCAGGCCAAAGGCTGCACCCAAGATGGACCCCGAGTCACGAGTTCTTCACACTTTTATAGCTTTGGGCCATTTGCATCTCAACCCGATTTCACCAATTAAACTTTAGCTAATGATGGAATTTCCCCTCAGCTTGCCCCCCTTCTCAAGATGCTGGGTTACACATTTTGGGCCTAGGCCGGGCTGGGTGTCCTTGGAGAGCAGCCTGGAGAGGCTTTGTTCTGTCTGTCTCAGCATGAGAGAGCAGCAGCTCCCAGGCTGCAGGACACTGCAGAGTTACACACTGGGAATGCAGAATCTGAAAAATATAAAAGTTAAAACCTAAGGCATCGTCAGCAGGAGCTGAGCAGCCACTGCTGCTCCTGGCACTGCCACTGGTGTCACCCGACCCGAGGT
This sequence comes from Pachycephala philippinensis, assembly GCA_013397055.1. Taxonomy (NCBI): domain Eukaryota; kingdom Metazoa; phylum Chordata; class Aves; order Passeriformes; genus Pachycephala; species Pachycephala philippinensis. Next base: position 56,639 of record VWZT01007243.1, on the reverse strand, counting down.
GGATGTCACAGCCCTGTGTGAGAGCAGGGTGTGCTGCAATTTGCTGCTCTGTTCTGCAGGGCAGCAGCAGCAGCAGCAGTGAACATCACCTGTCCAAACCCCACAGTGGGAGCAGCAAACGGGAGCAGAGCTCTGGTGCCTCCTGCTCCAACACATTCCCAGGGCAGCACGAGCTGTGGGGCCCTGGAAGTGGCACAGATGGGATGTTCAGGGCTGCAGCAAGGGAGGAGGAGAGAAAACACCCCCTGAGGGAATTGTTATAGGAGTGCAGAGTGGTTTGGGTTGGAAGGGACCTTAAAGAGCTTTTCATTCCACCCCTGCCATGGGCAGGGACACCTTCCTCTAGCCCAGGCTGTCCCTCGGAAAGGTGGGACCTGAATCCAGGCTCAGAGCACCCTGAAGTGCCTGGGGGAGCTGGCAGGGGCTGGCGGGGAGGTTTGATGAGTATCACACAGAAACTGAATTATTCTGTCAGAAAGATGACACTTTCTAGCCCTGTAAATTCGGAGATTATCCTGACCAGAAGCATTGACTGCAAGGAAATTAAAAAGAAAGTGCAAGGCTCTTTCAGTCAAGGTCTGAAATCCTGACCAGATTCCCATCCTGAGCTGTAAAAAACCAGGAGATTCCTTTTCCGAGCAATACAAACCACTGGGAGCCATAAATCTCCCAGAAGGAAGCTTCTTTTTCCCCTAATTTACATGTTATCTGCAGTCCTCTGTCTTCCCATTCCCAGTTTTGGCAGCGAGGTGTAGCAGTGATGTAAACATCAATATTTTAATGTCAAAGAAGAATACAAAATGAAATTGAATTCCAGTAAGTATAAAGGAAACCCAGCAATGGCTCTCCTATTGAATCCTCTGCAGATTCCAGATAATGGAGTATTCAGAGACCTCCAGCTCATAAAAAGGTGCCCTTTATTCCTGGAATTTGATGCAGTTCTCCCTTAAACTGTGATTATTTTCTGATTCTGTTACCAAGTGGATTTTGACACAGTGGTACAATTTCCTTATCTCTCTCTTAAAAGTCGCTGCACTGGGCTGTGGAAATGAAAACAGCAGCGTTTTCCATGTGGATCTTTTCCCATCTGTGTGATGTTTATTAAAAAGAATAAATCTGAGGGACACTTCCCAGCACAGCAGAATGGGAAATGCAGCTGCTCCCTGCAGGTGCTTCCAGCTGATAAATGAACCCCACTGCCTGGCCACGCACAGCAAGGGATTTTCACATGCAGGAAAATCAGCTGGAACTCCAAGCACTGAGCTGGAAACACGGCAGAGATGAGGAATATCTGCAATAGGTGCAAACTGATCCCAGTTCAGGCAGAAGCCATCCCTTGGCTGATCCAGCACCTCCCTGACCACTCATTCCCCCCAAAATCCAGCGTGCACACAAAGTTCCTCGTGGCTGGGGCTTGATGGGGATGGAAACCACCAGCTCAGGGGGTTTGGGGTTTTTGTGTTCAGCACAAGGGTCTCTCTCTGTTTGCCTCTTCCTTGGGAATCTCAGCTATGGAAATGTGGTGCAATTCAGAAATGCAATCCAGGAATCCCCTGCTGGCTGCTGAAATCTCTGCTGCTGGAGAGAAGGGAGAATTTGGCTCTCTCAGATCTAGAAGTTTCCAGCAGTTCCCCACGTTTATGAAGAGGTTTTGTTCCTATGGCATTTTTTTAGATATAAAACGAGGGTCCGGATTGATTCCCCACTTGACAGCACAGAAAAAATCACCCAAAGGCTTTTTATTTTTATTTTTTTAAATGAGTTTTAAAACCCCCTGCTGCCTACAGTCCAGCCCATTATTCCTGGAGGATAATCCTACATTAAAAGGGGAGTGACTCCCTGTTCTCACAGGCCTTTCCCCTCCCTTGGCTTATATGATCCTTGGCCACTGATGTGCAGAGTGCCTTTGGACAAACCGGGCTTTGAGGGCTCCGTTTTCATGTGGGAAATGCTCACTAATTTGAGATGGCTTAATTAATATTGCAGACCTTTGATAGGCTCAGCTGTGAGTCCCTCCAGAAGAGCTGGCTGTAAAGCAGATAAAACCATCAGCTGTTCCTTTCTAGTGAATTCCCAACCCTGAACAGTGGGATTGGGCTGCCTCGTTGCCTCCCAGGCTGCCATCCTCTGGGATCCTGATGACCTGGGAGTGTTACTTGGAGGAAATAAGCACAATTAGGGCAAGTTTAGCATGGAAGAAGCTCCTGTTTAATAACAGAGTTTACCAGAAGCTGCTCACTTTGCAGAAGTGCAGCACGAGATAATTGACCTTACCACAGCTCCGTGCCTTTGCCTTTGATTTGGGCCACACAACTGAATTTGTGGGCAATTACAGAGGGAGCATGAAGACATAATTAAAGGTTAGGGAGAGGTGGACACAAAAGGAATAGCTCTGGAATTAAAGTGCACTGACTCGCTCTGGCTGTGGGGACACAAACAAGCTCTCAGCTCTGCAGGGTTCAAAGGAGAGCTCTGGGGTTACCTGAGCAGCTCTCAGAGATCTCAGGGCAGCACAGACACAACAGTCACATCTCACTGAATGGATGAAAGAAGCATTTTTGGTGTTCTTTACATTAGAAATTACACTTTCAAATAGAGAAAATTGATTTTTGTGCTTTGAACCATGAAGTAGCCAAGACACAGAACTCCAGCCAGGCTCAACGTGGCTCACAGACTTTTTGATCCTCAGGAAAAAGCCCCCAGGGGTGGTGCATCCATGGACAGCCCTCTGGATAATGAGGATGCATCATTCAGGGTTAAAATTAACAAAGTGAGATTTAGGAGGTCAGAGCTGTACTTGATTTCATGTTATCATATCCTCTTCAAGGCAGTTCCAGCACGACCTTAGATAGGTCACTTCTGCCACTCATTATTTCAATTCCCTACCCATAAAGTGGTAATAATTATATTTATAGACCTCCAAGGAGTGCCACAAACCCCGTTCAGTAATGTACATTTGGAGATCTTCATATGGACCTTAGTATTTAGAAAGAGTTATAAGAAATCTTTCCCCAAAAAAGTTGGTTTTCAGGGCTTTGTGACCCAGCATAACCTAAAAAACCCCCAGCCCTGAAAGAATCCAGTGTGCAATGCTGAAATGGTTGAATTCCCTAGGGATAAATTGAGAATTCCTGAGCCTACAGCTGCCTGGAATGTGCAGAAGTTCTGCATTCAGGAGGGATGGATATGTACCTGTTCTGGGGTGATGAAAATGCAGACAAAGCAACACAGCTGATGCCTTACGTTTTAGCTTTTATATTTTCCAGATTCTGCATTCCCAGTGTGTAACTCTGCAGTGTCCTGCAGCCTGGGAGCTGCTGCTCTCTCATGCTGAGACAGACAGAACAAAGCCTCTCCAGGCTGCTCTCCAAGGACACCCAGCCCGGCCTAGGCCCAAAATGTGTAACCCAGCATCTTGAGAAGGGGGGCAAGCTGAGGGGAAATTCCATCATTAGCTAAAGTTTAATTGGTGAAATTGGGTTGAGATGCAAATGGAGCAAAGCTATAAAAGTGTGAAGAACTCATGACTCGGGGTCCATCTTGGGTGCAGCCTTTGGCCTGCCCAGGGTGTGCCTCTGAAGGCCTTTCAAATAAATATCCACCTTTATTCCCTTCCTCCTGTCCAGTCTCTGTTTCTAGGTTGGCCTCTTTAGGGATCACAGCACCCAAAGGGTGAAAAGCAAGGAGGAGAAGCCCACTGCAAAAGCGGCAACCCAGCAAACGTGTGTCAAAAGTGAATTATGGAAACAGCCCTGAACAGCCTCGGCAGCTGCACAGAAACATTTGGGTAACAAGGAACGCGCCAGAGTGCAGCAGCAATAACAGTGCCCAGAATCACTTCCACCAGTGTATATTGTTAAAAGAGAGTCATTTCAGTTCTCTCTTTGCGTCTGTAAATGGGAGCTGAATCGATGATAAACACAACCAGAGCAACGAAAAGATTTTGCATTACATTCTATTATCTGGCCTTTCCCCCTGCCTGGAAGTGGTGTGGAGATATTCCTTACAACTGAACTCCACGTGATCCTGTGCCCAGTGATCCGTGGTTTGTACGGAGAAACCGGGAGGCTGGGGAGGAACAAAAAGCCTCTCAGGTCACTGGTGATTCCCAGCAAGGTGGTAGGGATCTGGGTAGTTTCACATTTCACTGGAATGCAATTTCACTGCTGGGATCTCCCAGCACTTTGCAAACATTAAAGCTGAGGCACACACGGCTGTGGGGAAATCGCCAGGGGTGAGTCCTGCTGCTGCTCCAAAGGCAGAGAGGGGCTGAGGGGCTTTTGTGAGAAGGCAGCACTTGGGATCAGAGAGGGTAAACATGAGAGGAGAGAGGGTAGGAGTGATATCAGAGGGGATGGATGTGATATCAGAGAGGGTGAACATGATATCAGAGGAGATGGGCATGATATCAGTGAGGGATATGATATCAGAGAGGGAGAACATGATATCAGAGGAGATGGGCATGATATCAGTGAGGGATATGATATCAGAGAGGGAGAACATGATATCAGAGGAGATGGGCATGATATCAGTGAGGGATATGATATCAGAGAGGGAGAACATGATATCAGAGGAGATGGGCATGATATCAGTGAGGGATATGATATCAGAGAGGGTGGATGTGATATCAGAGGGGATGGACATGATATCAGAGAGGGTGAACATGATATCAGAGGGGATGGGCATGATATCAGTGAGGGATATGATATCAGAGAGGGTAGATGTGATATCAGAGAGGGTGGATGTGATATCAGAGGTGAGTGGTGGAGCAGCCCTTCCATCACCTCACCCACTCAGTGAAGTGTAGGAACACTCTGCTCTGTGTATGGGGCACTCAGTGCCTCTGGCTCTTCCCAGAAAATCCCATATTCCTCCTTCTCCCACCAGCTCCACCACAGAAATCCCTGCAAGTCCAGCGACCTCACCCTGTGCTTTCCCACTGGATTTAGAACCTGAGACTCCCAAAATGACCCCTGCTCATCTTTCTCCCTCTCCCGAGGTTCTCATAAGCCCACGAGTGTGTTTTAAACCCCAAATCCTGACCAGGCAGCAAAACAAGCTGAAATTCTGCTCATGTTCAGGCAGGCAGCCTCGCTCCCAGCATCCTGCCAAATGCCAACTGTTATTTGCCTCCTCCAAGGTTCTGCTCCTCTACCTGCACCTTCTGATTGGATTAGGATCCCTCACTCCAGAGCAGGGCCATTTGCTGCTATTCCTTCAGCAATTCAATTTTGCCCGATGTTCTGGGGAGCAGCCTGCCTGGAGGAGTGAGTCAGGGCATTATTTTACTTTTACCAGTCTGCTTTAAACAAATATTAGAGAGCAGTGCTCCCCTGGGTACCGTTACAGCAAACAGCAATTTTCAAGCAAGCTCCAGAGTAGATTGCTCCTGAGATGCTTCTGCACTTGCAGGATGTCTGTTATGCACTTATGGCACTTGTGAGAGGGGTGATGGTGGGGGGAATTTCACTGGCCTTGCACAGGAATAACAGTGTACCCAGCTAATAAACTCTGCACTTCCTCAGAGCATGCAGGGACTGCTCCACACAACTTTATTTTTCATTTCCTTTCAGAGTGCTCACGGTACAGCTCCCTCTGCACAAAGGAGGGGGCACAGTGGCAGGGCACAGGATGTTTGCTGTCCCTTCCCGTGACAAAGCTGGCCCCCGAGCCCTCTGTGCCCATGGGGACAGCCCGAGGGGCAGCAGCATCCCCCTGCTCCAGGCAGCATTCCTCAGCCCTTCTTCCTTATCTCCCTTCCTTATCTTTCCTTATCTCCCTTTCACTCCCCACCTGCCTTTTCAGCTTCTTCCCGTGGAAATTGTGAGGATTTCCATCCCAATCATGCCCTTCCATACCCCTTTCTCTCCTCACATCCCCAGAATATTTTCATCCCCTGGGTCCTGTTGGGGTGGCAGGGTCTGCCTGTCCCATCCAGTGGGGTCCTGCTGGGACAGACTCCCTGGAGCAGCTCCAAGAGGGGCAATTCTCCCTCAAAACTCCACGCAGGCAAGGAAATATCGTGTTTGCACATCTGTTCCTCCCATCAAAGCAAAGGGGAGGTGTTTATTAGACTCCAGAACCTGCAGCTGAGCTCTCCTACACCCAGGGTCTCCCCAGCACAGCTCAAAGGAAAAAGGGTTAAAAAATGACTCCATAAGGAGACCCTCACACAAATCAAACGTGCTTGTTCCTAATCAGCTGCTAAGCTGGGTGAAAGATTGAGTTGGGAGAGAATTCCAAGCGTTTCTGATGTGTCTGTCCAGAGTGAGAGCCCACAGTGTGGCCACTGGGCTGAATTTGGAGCTGGGTGCTCTATGTGCAGAACCATCCCCAAAATTCCAAGGCCCAGCTCTTCCCTGTGCTTGGAAGCTTGGTCTGTGGGGCACTGGGTTTGCAGGAGGGATGAGAGCATTCCTGAGAGTATGGGGAAGGGAAGAAGTGTTTGAAAGAGTCTCCAAATCAGGATCAGGGCAGGCAGCAAAACCACGAGCTGCTGCCTCAGATGTACTTCATTGGTATTCTGGAGGCAGCTGGGCTAGAGACTGCACAGAATTATTTTCAAACAGGAATTACAATTGGAAAGGCAAAATGAGAGAGATGGAGAGAGTTTTGGGGGCATTTGTCAGCTGAGAGCCTCAAGGTTGTATTCAAGCCGATGACAGAGTAAACACAAGAAAAGCTGAAACAAATGGTGCTCCGTGCATCAAAGCAACGAGATCCTGCCACAGATACTTAGCAGTAAAAGGCTTTTCATTGTGGAAAAAAGGGAGTGATTCCAACGTGAATCCGCGATGAATGGGAAAACAAAACTCTCTCTTGCTGAACACAGGCTGGCAAGGGAGTGAGGGTTGGGATAAACCCTGCCTGTCCCTCCAGATTCCTGCAGCTCCTTCCTGCAGCCCCATTCCCTCCGTGCCTGCTGTGGGCTGACAGACACGAGGCTTCCTCCTGCCAAATTTGTCAGCCTTGACCCGCCGAGTCTGATCTCGGGGAAATTCTATTCATTGCCGAATAAATAATGCATGGGCAGCCATGCATTTTTCATGCTAAGACTTTTAAAGGCCACTGTAGTGATGCATGTAAATTCAATTTTTCTCCCCCCCACCCCCAACTCCTTTCTCTGCACACTCAACTGCTAAATAATTATTAACATCTGACTCATGGCGGGGTGAGGGCTGCACCAGCCACAGAACCCACTGCTGCTCTGACACTGCTGCCTCCTCTCCACCCTCCAGAAAGTCGAGGAGAGATAATTCCAGGCAACAGCAGAGCTCTGGCTCTTTTCCTCCCCCTCCCCTGCTGTTTTTTTGGTGGGTTTTTTGTGGGTTTTTTTTGGTGGTTTTTTGTTTGTTTGTTTGTTTGGTTTTGGGGTTTTTGTTTGTTTGGGGTTTTTTTGTTGTTGTTTTGTTTTGTGGTTTTGGGGTTTTTTTTTATGAAGCCCTACAAAAACACATGTGCACGAAGTGGAGCAGAACAAAGGGAGCTGCTCGTGGCTTTGACATCCTTCTGGAAGCACATTAATCCCTCCCAGAGGAACAAAGCTGGTGCCTTTATTTGTAGCTGGTGGCCAGTGTGTGTCAGGGACCTGAGCTGGCCGTGGGGCTCTGAGTGACCGAGGGGCTGAGAGAAGCAACACTGCTCCAAAGGGCTCAGGAAACAGCCAGAAAGCGAATTTGGCGTGGTGGAGTTGCAGTGGGAATGTGAAACCCCTCCAGGTGAACTCCCTCTGTGCTGGGGTGAGATGAGGACGGCAGCTCCGTGGGGTTCTGTGTTTGAAACCCAGCCCAGCTTTGCAGAGCCCTCATGGGGACAGGGCTGGGGTGAAGGAACCTCAGGAGCTGAGCTCTCCTATACCCAGGGTCTTCTCAAAGGAAAAAGGGTTAAAAAATTTCTCTATAAGGAGACCCTCACAGAGTGAAACCTGCTCCTTCCTAATCAGCTGCTAAGCTGGGTGAAAGACTGAGCTGGCAGAGAATTCCAAGCATTTCTGATGTGTCTCCATTTCTCCCAGCTCCAGGTGATGTTGGTGACGTGGAAAAGGTCAGGAAAATCCCTCCTGGGCCACCCAGGCAGCTCTGGTCTCTTTTTTTTGGGAGCAGCTGAGGCAGAGAGGCTCGAAATCTTCCCTGACTGAACCAAGCCAGCCTTGCAGGGGCTCTCCAGATTGCTGGAGCAGTAAATATGGAAAAGGCAAAGCACTGAAATGCATCTCAGTCTCCATCCCCTGGGAATCAAGGTGCAAATTTACTCAGGGATCTGCTGCAGCAAAATCCAAGAGCCAGCAGGTACAAAGGGATGGAGAGAGGACAACACTTGGTGTCAATGTTGGCACAAAAAGATAAAACACCTGGATTTTGGGCACTTTCAGACCTATTGGCGGAAACAAAGTGCAAATAGAGTTGCTGCAGCTGTGTCTGTACTTGAATAATTTCCTCTATAAAGGTTTAAAGCTGATGATTTATGCCTGAATTACCCTGGTTAGTTCACACAGTAACATTTTGGGCTACCAACTCCCCAGCCTGGCAAGAAAAATGTAATTTTTCCTCACCAAAACTCTGTTTCTGCACAGAGCCAGAGAGATTCCTCAGATGCTTAAATGAGAGCTCATGCTTAAATGCTTTGCTGCCCTGGGACCCGGTTTTACCATTATATGCTTAACTTGATGACATTTCAGACCTAAAATCTGATGTGAAATCAGGGTGAAACAGACTGAAGGGTTGTTTGCTTCAGTGCTTTTTTTGGGCTCTTCTTATGAAATATGTGAGGCCGCTGCACAGGTCAGAAGAGGTGAGTTTGCTTACAAGTGGAGGACACAGGACTGGATATTTATGTGGAGAACAGCATTTTTATTCACAGAGAGAAGGAGTTGGGGAGGAAGGAGAGAAAGGAGGATGAGTGCTGAGTCTCTGTGTCACTCCCTTGTCCCAGGGGATGTCACCTGCCCACAAGGACCTGCTCGTCTGTAGTAACAGTGATGTGGAGAAAAGAAATTTATCCAGATGCAATTTATATTTATCTCTGAAGCAGCAGCCTGCACTGAGAGATTTGGGCTGAAGCCACTCGCAAAACACACGCATACACAGATGTAAACCCATCTCAAATTCTCCTCTCTGGGCTGAGAAATGTTGTGGAATACGGATGAGAGCTGCCTGCAAACACATCCTGGGAACGTGGAGGGGAAACCTGAGACAAATTATGGAAATGAAATGCCCATCTTTACAGATCAATGCCGGGGAGTCCCTGGTGGGGAGTGTATGGATCATTTAAAAGACTTCTCATCCTGTTCACTGGGATTCAGCTCTGAAGTGCCCTGGCTGATGGGGAGGGTTATTAATAGCACTGGCATTAGGGAATCAGCCACCTGTACCTTGTCCATGGACTCCTCTTGGCCTTTTTATTTTAGACTCATTCATAGGTGATGGATTTGCATTTAAATGAGAGTAAAACTGCTCACAGTAAGGGCAGAGAGGGAAGAAAGCCCCTTATTGATCCTGGTGGTGAAGCCTTCCCCTCAGCCAGGAACTGACAGCAAACGTGATAAATGGCCCAATCTGCCTAGAAAAGGGATCAAACTCCTTGGTTTGGAATCCTGGGCCGTGTCATGCTTTGTGCTGCTTTGTCCACATCCCTCCATCCCTCCTGGAGCAGATTTGGGCTGTGGTTTGTGCAGTGCGAGGGAAGGGCTCTGTTAACACCAGCTCTGCTCTGCTGGGTGCAGATCCACGCCCTGGGACCAAGCTGCCTCCTTTGAACCAGGCCACCCCTTTGCTAATGTGCCAAAATTCCGCCCCTGGGGCCAGGATTTGCAGGAATTTCACCCAGCACAGTTGCCAGTGTTGGTGATGAAGAAGCTGAGGACTGGGCTGGAGGAGCTGTTGAATAAATCCCAGCCACGCTCTGCATTTTGAGAGGTGTTCCTCACTCCTGGCCCTCAGAACATCTCATGAGCTGAGGGAGATCTCATTGTTCCTCCTCAAAAAACGGCAAAAGAGAGAGACCTGGGGAGATCAAACTGCTGCCTCCAGGTGAGGGTCAGAGGAAAGGCTGCAGCCTTCCTCCTGCCCGGGCTGAGGGGAGGATGGGTTGGAAGAGCAGAGCAGTTGGAAGAAGGGCCAGGAGTGGTTTGAGGGCAGGCAGGGGCTGAAAGCGCCACCCCATCAGGAAGCCACAAAAGGATGAAGCACCACTGAAGCTTCCAGCAAAAGCCCCATGGATTTTTTCCATCCTGCAAGGACCATAAATTGCAGGAGGTTCCCTCTGGTTGTCACTGAGTCTTTGCTCTGTGTGTGAGGGATGGGGTTAGAGACAAAGGGTGCTGGGGACACAGAGCACACAGGGACTGTGACAAGGTGCTGTGACAACACAGGCACTCCTCTGCAGGTGTAACCCTCTTCTCCCCAGTCCTGACACCTTTCAGGACCTTTCAGGTCTTGCTTCCCACCCCTCGAGTGCCAGGGGTACATCAGCACCCAAAATTCACGACAACAAGCTGAAAATCCCTCTGTCCCAGAGAAAACCGGCAGCAGGATGGAGCCAGACATGCAGCAGCATCCCTGGGTTAATCCTGATTTTTGGGTGTGGATGAAGAGCTCTGCCCATCCTGCTCCTGCTGCCCCCAGCCCCAGGAAAATCAATCCTCCTCTCCTTTTTGTCTGGACAAGCCTCAAATAGCTGCACCCTGTTGCTAGGCTACCTGGCTGCCTTCCACACATCCCAGAGCTGCTGGAAACCTCGCAGCAAATTGCAGCTCACATGGTGGGTTATTTTTATCTTTTTGGGAAGCGGGGGGGATGAATGGACAGTGGAAGGGAGGAAGGAAGGAAGATATTGCAGTTCTTGGATCCTCTGGTTGTTGGGTTATGACCAGAAAAGCCTGGAGAAGCTTGGGAATAGGAATGTGGGTGTTTCTGCTTCCTTAAACAGGTAGAAGATATGTGGGATCACAATGAGGTATCTGGCTGGCTAACGAATATCAAGTGTCAGCTTTTGTGCTATTCTGGATCCTCCATAATTTGTCTTGTGTTCTGCCACAGCCAGAAAAGAGCTGGGAACAGCTTCACAAAACGCTCTGGTGCACCAGCAACCCCGGGAAGGGCTGGCAAGGGTAGGAGAAGCTCCTGGCATTTGCAGAGCCACGAGATCCTTCTGTGTGGCTTGGGTTGGGATGATCTTGATGCCTTAGGTTTTAACTTTTATATTTTTCAGATTCTGCATTCCCAGTGTGTAACTCTGCAGTGTCCTGCAGCCTGGGAGCTGCTGCTCTCTCATGCTGAGACAGACAGAACAAAGCCTCTCCAGGCTGCTCTCCAAGGACACCCAGCCCGGCCTAGGCCCAAAATGTGTAACCCAGCATCTTGAGAAGGGGGGCAAGCTGAGGGGAAATTCCATCATTAGCTAAAGTTTAATTGGTGACATTGGGTTGAGATGCAAATGGCCCAAAGCTATAAAAGTGTGAAGAACTCGTGACTCGGGGTCCATCTTGGGTGCAGCCTTTGGCCTGCCCAGGGTGTGCCTCTGAAGGCCTTTCAAATAAATATCCACCTTTATTCCCTTCCTCCTGTCCAGTCTCTGTTTCTAGGTTGGCCTCTTTAGGCATCAATCTCACCAGGGAGAAGGCAAGAAAATGGGGTGGAAAAGTGAACAATGGCTGCAGAGGAATGATTCCCATCCCTCTGGGAACACAAGATTTTAGCCCCTTATCCTGAGCCCCCTGTGCCACCCAAACCTGGGCGATGCCGAGGGGTTCCTGCACAAGGAGAACTCAGCAGGCATAAGAGGAAATCCATGAGCAGCACTTTTCCTGTTCCAAGCTCCTTATCCATGCCTCTGCTAACTCACAGCACCGTGTATTCCCCTCTGCTTTTATCCCCAGGTGGTGGAGCTGAGGCAGGCAGAGCTTGGCTGAGGAAAACCACGGCTGGATCCCACCATGGGCCACTTTCCCTTGAATTAAAAAACCTATTGAATAAATCACCTCGTTTCTTCTGTGTTGCTGCCAGGACTGAGGGTTTCTGTACAGACCAGCAATAAATTCCAAGAAAATGGAGTTGCTTTGTGGTTTTCCCCAACCCTTTTCTTCCCATAAAACGTGCTGCCATCATATGAGGTGAGAAACCCGCTGCAGCTCCCATCACTATCACTGCTCCATGCTGGGTTACAAAAAAGCCTTTTTGACTTTTCAAGAAGGCTTTTCAGAACGAAAAAGGCTTAAAAAGGGGTGTTTTAAATCCCCACTCTTCTCCTGCTTTGCCTTAAGTGAGGTCCTCAGCTGGGAGGTGGAGGCAGAGCACCAGGTGACCTCTCCCTGGTTATCAGGGAATCAAGAGGGACTGGGAAGGAGTCATTGGAAATGGAAATGGCCATTCCCAGGTAGCAAAATGCCTCTCACAGCTCCTGAGATGCTGCTGAAAGTGGGGAAAAAGAGAAGGGAACACCCCCACACTGCTTAGGATCCATTTAAACCTCCCCCTCCCAAAACCTTTCCCAGTGCTGCCGGCAGAGCCCATTCCTCGCTCTCAGCCAGGGATGGATTCTCCCCGAAATCACCAATTAGAAATGAAATAAATCCCAGCCACAAAACACAGCCCAAAGCAGGTTTGCTGCCCTCGTTCCCTCTGTTCTCCTGAACATCAAGCAGCCCCCCGGGGCCGGGCCCTGGCACTCCCCACGGGAGAGGTTTTGTTGGCAGCTGCAATCGGGGGCTCCATCAGCAACACGGAGATTATTTCTATTTTCTCAGCAGCTGTTTGAAGGGAAATAATCCTGGAAGAGCCTAATGAATTAGCGTTCTGAGAGTTATCTGAACTAATGAGAAGGAGTGGAAATAGGCTGAGGAAAAGGGGCTGCTTTTCAAAGCAATGCAGTGCCTTTATTGGCTCTCTTCTGCTTTGGATGTTCAAAGCCTCTTTTTCCCTTTTTTTTCCCCCTACAGCAATTTATTTCCTGAGTGATTGAAGAACAAAAACAATTACAAACTGTACCATTTTCTTTTTTTCCCCTCTGAGCTTTCTCCTTTTCACTTAGTGAGATGCTCAAACTTCCTTCCCCATCTTCCTTTCCCCTTCCCCCTTCTGCAAGACCAGAATAATTAGGGACCAGACACAAAACCTAACCAGAGTAGCAGAAGTCTTCTGGGCTGTGCAGGGTTAGGTGCTGAGCCACAGCATGCTAGTGAAATCGAAATAAAAATGGGAAAGGAAGGGAAAAAAAAGAAAGAAAAAAAAAATCTTTCTGGTGCTTCTGAGATCAAAGGAGCAACCCTTGAAATTTGATGGCTGGGAACTTCTGAGAAAGGAGGTTGTTAAACCATCCCTGACTTCTGTGGCTGTTTTATCAGCGGGGAGACAGTGACATTGTTTGAACTAGATACTGACTTTTTCCCCACAGAGGTTGTGTGATGATTTCTGAGCGTGTTCCCCGAGGCTCAGGGTTTGCTGGGAGAGCTCAGGAGCAGGGGAGATGCTTCCACTTCAAACAGATTCCACAGGGGCAGCCCAGGAACGGGAGCTCCCTTCATGGCCCATGGGCTCAGGCCTTTGCACAGCTCTGGACCTCACACAATTCTCCTTTTTCTCTCCTTTTGCCTCCTCACCTTCTCCAGGGCTCACAACACAGCCTTTGCTTCCCTGGACAGCACAGCCCTCCCTCCTGCTCAAGTTTTTTCCTCCTCAACACCAAAATTATTTCATAGGAAGGCGTTGAGCATTTGTTTCTCTGCACATTAACGCTGAGAAAGCAGGGAAGGGTTGATGCAGGTATTGAGGGAAGGGTTGGAGTAAAAGCAGCCCTGGATCTGCAGCACCTCCCTGAGCAGCTGGGACTGATGCTGTTGGACACAGGTCTTCTTCTGGCACTGGCTGTGAAGGCTGGAAAGTGTCCCCACCATCTGCCACCCTGTCCCCAGCGCCCTTTGGCCGTGGCTGAGCTGCTGCTGTGGTCACTGCTTAATGACCTTCAATTAAAACACGTTCATTTAGCTGGGATCTGCTGTTTAAATGAGCTCATCTTTGCTGGAATGGCCTAAGGAGCAGCCAGAGGAGCCCAGGCAGGCAGAGGTGGGAGGCTGGCTGGGACCTGCTGGTGGCACAGGGTTTGTGGCCCAGTAGCAGCCAGTGGTTCCAGAGCTGTCCCTCACACGTCCCCCTCCCAGGATATCCCGTTATTTGCACTAAATACATTTAATTGTTCCTTTTAGACAGTCTACACATTATTTCCACCCCACACACTCTCCAGCTCGCTCACAGAATCCCAGCATGGGTCAGGCTGGAGGGGACCACAGAGGGTCACTGGTGCCACCTCCCTGCTCCATCCCAGAGCCCAGGGCACAGCAGGGTGTGCTCACAGCTCTGCAATATCCCCAGGGAGAGACCCCACAGCCTCTCTGGGCTCTGCTCATTGCTTGGGCACTGCCCAGTGCAGTTTTCCCTCACCAACTCTGCCCATTCAGGCTGGATTCTCCCTGTCCCACTGCTCTGATCCACGTCCCTGCTCCAGCCCAGGAGCTGCACACGTGGCACCATGAGGAAAAACACCCTGAGACCAGCCTTGGATTAGTTCCACACCCAGAAAGGAGCAAAGGGGCCATGTTACAGGGATTTGGGCAGGGAATTTCTGAGGGAATGGGGTCAGTGGGACAGCAGAGAGCTCTCCCATGCTGGGGGAGCAGCAGGACCTGGTTTGGCTGTGCCCATGTCCCGGGGTGCCACAGTCCCCCTCTGTTGCAGTACACCAGCCAGAGGGTAAAGGACTCAGAGACAGGAATGCAGTCAGTAGAATGGAATTATTTAATTAATAGAGGATGGGGTTTTATGTGTTTAGTTCTTTTAGTGTTTACCTAAATGGCAAGAGGTATTGGACCTCTAGCTAACTCCCTATCAGGGTGATTGGTCAATTCTCACATCACCCATTTCCCTAGTCGGTGTCACAACAATTGCAGGTGCAAGATAGCAAACTCGGTTCACAGAAACCTTATCATGTTTTGCATAGTTAAGCATGAGAAAGGGCAGAGCTCTCACGAACTGAAAACTTCTCTGCTAAAGCTTTTTATTACCATACCCCTCCTGTCCTGCCCTTTTGCCCACCGCTCCTGGAAGGCATCCAGAGGCAGCTCAGGGGGTTTTTCTGGCATGGCACAGACTGGCAGGTGGTGCAGCACTGATCTATTCACCAGCATTCCCTTAACTCCAGCACTGGGATGGGCACAGGCACCCCCTGGAGCTGCGGGATGAGCTCAGGGGGATCGTGGCCACTGGGAAATCTAGCATCCCCAGGCAGCTGCTGGGTGTGGTAGAGCTTTGTGAGGTCCAGCTCTTCTCCAGGGCACAAAAACCCCTGAATTACACCTCATCTGCCTCCTTCACCTGTGGGTATGAAAAAAGGCCTCAGGCTGGGAATTTCTTTACCCCTTGCAGACTTTGTGAAGATTCTCTTTCTCATGTGAAGAATTTAAAACAATGTTATAGTTTTGTAAATCTCTGCACCTGCACCTACTTCTCAAGGACTGTTGTGGCTTCAACCAGAAAAACATCCAGAAACAGATGTTTCAGAACTGGAGCAATCACCCCAAGGGGTGGGTGTCCGAGTGACCAATTATTTTATGCCATTCAACACACTTTCACCTATTAACATATAAAACTTGTTCAATCTTCCATTAAAACTCTCTTACTTCAGACAAAATCTGTGGTAGTGTAGACTCTGTCAACTTTACCTCCTTGGCAGCAACAGCGACATTCACCTGCCCTAATGATTAATAAAATCTTTATATTTTCTCTGGGCAAATTCTAGCAAGGGAAAAAAATCCCAGCAAGAGTCCATATGGAAAAGGATTTGGCGAGGCCTCCTTTGAATCCTTGTTCCCTGCTTCTGCTTTACTTCACTGAGGAAAGGAAGTTTCATATGCCAGAAATGCAAAAATAATACATGAATAGCAGAAAGTAGCTTAAATAGTTAGAAATTTGAGTGAGGCTGCTTGATGAAGGTTCATCACTCAAAATGAAACGTGTAAAGAAAACGCAGAGCAAAAGGAAGGGAGAAAAGTGGGAATGTAAATTCAAAGTTTAAAATTCTCGCCTCATTTCCAAATGGGGAATTGTAACGGTGGGGGGATTTGTTTAGAAATGGATTAATGTTATGTTCCCTGTCTCACTAAAATTATAGTTCTGAAATTACATGAAATATTCATGGAGGACGGGGAGGGAACTCACATCACCTTGGCTTTGCTGCTCGAATGAAACAAACTGAAGTGAGGAAGACTGAGGGAGGGACTGAAGAGCTTTTTTTCATTTCGGGAGAGCATGAGAAAAGAAAATTTCCCTTTCCTGTATTCAACGATTAAAATGATAATGGCTAAACGAGAACCTAGACAGAGAAATTTTCAACCCCTCTGAAATTCTCCGCAGCTTGCAATTACACACAGGCAAATTTATCACGGGTGCCAGATGGCACAGCGAGTATATTGGCAGGGATTTTTGAAAGAAAGGAGGAAAAATAGCTGGCCTGTTCCATGCCTAGCTTGCCTTCCCTTCTCCCTCCCACCCCCAATAACCTGTTCCTATTTTCTCTCTCGATGTAAATTTTCCTTCCTCTGTGTAAACCAGTAATTTGGGGAAAGAAACAATCGCATTATTTGCGGTTAAGCCTTCGTCTGAGATACCCACAGCTTCCCTGTGCTGCAGATGGGTGAAATCACTGAGTTCAAAGGCTTTTCTTGCCAGCAGCCCTGTTATTTTCACTGGGGTTGGGGTGAGAGCAGACCCTTGCTCTGCATCAGTGAGGTGGGCACTCAGGTGTCAAAAACTGAATGCACAGAAGACATTTCTTTGTGGTGACATTGGCAAAAAACCCCCCAAAATCCTGAATTGACAGACGATGTTGATTGCAGGCCCCCTCAAATGCCTAATCCAGATTTTTGCAAGGGTTAGGATCCTATTTGTGAGTGCCCAGCCACCAGCTGCTTCTCTTGTGTCACTTGTGGTCAGGTTTTCAAGCCATGCCCATCCCCTCCAGGAGCGCTGTGACAAGCAATCTGCTCCCTGTCTCCAAGGAGGCAACATTCCGTGGAGATTCTGGCCCAGATGGGCGATGTCAATCAGCTTTGGAGGAGCTGATGGTGCCCAGCCAGCTCAGGGCTGTGCATCTCAGAGCGATGAACGAAGCCGTGGCTCCAGGAGGGAGCTGGGCTGTCCTCAGTGAGGTGAGGAATCCATCTCACCGTGCCTCACAGAATCCCAGAATCAGCTCTTTCTATTGACACAAACTTCGATTCTCCGAGGTAATTTGAATTACTGCTTTTTGTTTCTTCGAGAGTGAATTGCCTGCCTGCAGCTGGAGGCACAGAGCCTGCTCTGTCTCTTTATCTGGGTGTCTATCCTGCCATCCACCTGCTTCATCCCACTCCACTGCTCCCATCCCATCATTTGGGGGTTGCTTTCAGAGCTGGGTGTCAGGTGCAGCATTTCCACATCTTTTTTTTTTTTTTTTCCCCTGAGAAGTGTTGACAATTCTCACTCTCAGGATATTACAGGTTAAAAGCTTTTGTCTTCCTGTGTGCACACACTGTGTGCTTAAATGAACATCTAGAGGTGGAAAGGAGGCAGGAAGGGAATGATGCAGTTATTTCAGCTGCCTTTAATCTCAGCCCTTGCACACAGCTCCGTTCAAAGGAAGAGCACTAACCCTGCATCACTTCAGATTTTTCATTGCTGAGTGGGCGGGTGGCTGTGGATTGATCAGGAGTAAAAAGGAGACTGCACAGGCAAGAAAAGGCTGCTGCTGCTGTTCAGAGATGTCCACAGAGCCCTGTTCCTCAGCAAGCCCTGGGCTGTGTGTCCACCTTCCCTTCTCGTTGGTGTGGGGCACTCAGGGGTTCCCATCACTCTTGACCCCTGCACTCCCCCAGTTTTAAATCCTGACAGGGGGAGTTCCTCCAGGAGCAGCAAACGGAAGCTGAATTCACAGATCTGAATGTTCAAGGTGGTGACTGGACACAGACCTGACTCAGGCACTGAGCCCCTGTTCCTCAGCAAGCCCTGGGCTGTGTGTCCACCTTCCCTTCTCGTTGGTGTGGGGCACTCAGGGGTTCCCATCACTACTGACTCCTGCACTCCCCAGTTTTTTCCCCTCACAGGAGGGGTTCCTCCAGGAGCAGCAAATGGAAGCTGAATTCACAGGTCTGAATGTTCAAGGTGGTGACTGGACACAGACCTGACTCAGGCCCTGATGGGGGGAGCAAAGCTGCTGCTCCTCAGGAGTGTGCAAAGCCACATGAAGAGCAATCACTCAGAAAATTAAACGCCTGCTTTGCTCTTTCTCACTCATCTTTTTCTCCTCACCATGCCAGCCCTAACCCCACCTTGTCAGCACCCTGCACTGCCTGTGGGGCCTGGGGAGCCCTGGGGATGTGTAAGGTGCTGTGCCACAGAAACGGGGCAAGGTAACAACAGATGGGGCTGCTTGGAGTCTGCAAATCTCCCTGCCTTGCCTTTGAGAGGAATACAGGACTTGTCTTTACACACAAGCTGTGGGGCTGCTGCTAGACAAGGCTAAGCACTATGAGATAAGGAAGACGATTGGAGGAATTCCATTGATTGATGAATTAAAGAGAATGTATCTTCAAACATACCAAAAGTCTGCCGACAAGGTGGGGGGGGTTATACAGTAGAAGGGAATTTTTAGGCATTCCGGGAAGTCTGTACCTCTCGAGTACCTCAGCCAATGGGGAAAGAGAGAGGGAAATGC
>VWZT01007243.1:2039-29932 GCA_013397055.1 Pachycephala philippinensis | reverse complement strand
AGCAGGGTTTGGTCATGGAGAAGAAGGGAAGAGCTCAGTTTTCCCACTACTCTGATTCAACTCATCGTTTTCAACCAGGATAAATCTACCCTTTCAACCAGCCAAAACCTACTCTTACCCCAAGACCACCCAAACACGGGTTTACTGCAGGTCTCTCAACAATTTAATGAGTTTTGGAGGGGACCAAGAGCAGTGAGGGTCATGCCAAGGAAATGCTGCTCCCTGTGTGTACCTGGCTCTGCTTGCACCCGTTGGTTGCACCTAAATAGATGGCTTTGCCCTTTTGCAAAAGGCAAGCTGCAGCCAAAGTCTGCCTGATGGATCCCTGCTGTAAGGGTGGAAAAGGGCACGCTGAAGGCACTGGATGAGCTGGCTTTGAATCGTAAAAGGTGAAGGACATTAGTGCTCCCTTGGGATTTGAACTCTGGAGGATTACACTGATGGAAGCAGACCTGTATTTTAATAAAAAATATACTTATTTCTGACGCAGGATTAACAGTTTAAGCCCCTCACCAGCATCTCCCTGTTATCATTCCTCTCAAGGAAGCTGCTTTTTCTCTCTGAGATGAGAAAATGTTTTTTTTTTAAAGATGGAAGAGGTTTTTTATGGAGAACTCAAAGCAAGGAGGTGCTCCGACTTCCATCTCCCTCTTCAAAGATTGTCAGTGCCATCCGAGAGGGCTCAGCACCCACCACCCCTCTCCCAGAAGCCCTTCAGCACCAGATCCCCTTCCTTCACAGCAATTGATATGTCAGAGAATTCAAATCTGAAATCAATAAACCTCTGAGAGCAAAGTCTGTTGTTCATAATTGCTTGGCCCTCGAATTACTCAGGATACTTCAGGATTAGGCAAACTAGGCAAGATTTTCCGCTCCTCTATTTCACTGGAGTTCCTAGAGGTGCAAATCTGTGCAGCATCTGCCCTGTAATCATTAGTAAAATAAATTAGAATGCTTGAAGGAGCAGCCTGATTAGGAAGTGAAGTGATCACTAGCAACTATTGTCAGTGTTGTGTGCTTTGTTCCACTTACAAGGCTAATTACTGTAACAAAGTGGATCATTTTAAATGGAAATTCTGGATGGCTGTCAATGCAAATGTTCATGATTTTTTCCTGGATGCATCACAACCGCATATGGGGAAACAAAGGACAATGGAAATGATCAAAACACAACTAAATTGAAGAAACTATTCAATAGACTTTTGTCGGAGCTCATTAAAAATGTGCATTTATCCTCATTCCTTTGGAGTGCTTTGTCTGAGGGCTCCTATCAGACTCCACAATCTCCTCATCTCTTTGCAAAACAAAGTCCACAAAAGAGCCTGTCCCACTTTCCAACTGCAGCCAGAGGAACCCAGTCCCCTCCCAGGGGAATCTGTGACCTCCTGTTTCTCCCAGTACTGAGGACTGAGCAGAAATTCCCTTCAGTCACACCCTAAACTCGGAACACAGGGACACTCCCACTGAGCAAAGCTCCTCAGGGCTGAATGGGGACTGGAGGAAATTCTGGGATTCATTCACATGTCCAAGAGTTGAGCCCAAAGCCCTGGAATCACCACCTGAGGCTGGGCAAGGTCCTGCTCCCGTTTTCACGGACTCAGCTTGGTGATGTGACAGCTGGGAATGTCAGGATCCAGCCAAATGTGGCTTTGTTTCCTTGGTTCATAAAGGTTTTTGAGGCAATTCTAACAAAATTCTAGCAAAAAAGATTAAGGAGTAATACAGTTTCCAAGAAATTCTGAGTGGGTTAACCTTGAGTGGTCATCAGTATTTTGTGGTCCTCACCCATCCACTCCAAAACTGAGTGTGTTTTTAACGGGGAATGTGCTCAGAGAAAACTCATTTCCATCTGACTAAATCCCTGCTGGCCTACTCACTCATTTTGAGAGGGGAAATGGGAGAGGAAAGCTGTACATTCAGACAATGCATGAGAAAGCTGTGAAATCATTCCCTGCCAAGGCAAAATCAGATTCTGCCGTTCTTCTTTCTCTCCTCTGTATTTACTCCAGTTTGAGCTGCAATGTTTACTCGTAGGAAAAGCACCCTGGAAAAGCTGCACGAGTATTACTCTGCATGGGAAATCCTGGCAAGCTTGGACTGACAGCTGTTTATTCTTTCAGTGAATTCACATATCTGGGGACAACACCAAGCACAGCAAAACCCCCACCTTGGGCCAGTTCTCGTCTAGGAGGGGTTCAAAGCACACAGATCAGACACGACATCCCCATTCCCACAGCTGATTTCTCTGGAGTTTAAAATATCACCATGCCTTCCCTTTCACAACCTTTTTGAACTGATAGATCTATTTTTTTTTGACAGATTGCAATCAGTCTCACCACTGTCTACCCCCACAAAAGCCTTCCTTTGTGCAAGAGATGCATCCAGTGCAGTCAGAGCTGGGGAAGTGGCACCCAGGGGGCCTGATCTGGAACCAAACAGCAAAAATGCAAACAGATTTCTTGCAGAGGTGCAGAAATCCCAACTCTTTAGATGCTTTAGGGTTCAATCCACCCTCACTGCATCAGATATGCTGCAGAGGCTCACACCAATTGTGCCTGCACAGCAAATCTGCTCGAAACCTATTGGTCTTACTCTTTTTTAGGACGTGCCAGCTTGGTTTGTCCCCGGATAATTGGATAGAAGTGAAACAAAAGAGCTGATTTGGGCTGTTTCATCCCAGGCAGTTCTGTCTTTATAAAAAGGGGGAGAGGAAGGAGGAGAAGACATTAAACTTTATCTTAAATGCTCGGTGTCAGACGCTTTCCAGGCCACCAGAGTGGTGGTGTCAGTGGTGTTTTAGTGGTCTGAGCGTGATGTCGAGCCAGTAAATGAGGAGCAGTCATTGTGAGCCCTGTCATTGTGTGCTGAAAAAGCAGTGTAAGTGGGCTGAGAGTCAGCCTGGCCGTGCCAGCAGAAAACAAATGTTTGTGATAAATTGCAGCTTCGACTGGTGTGGCTTTCAGTGATGGTACAAAATGAATGTGACTCCTCCAGCACGGGCAGCAGTGGGGAGCAAACAAATCAAGGGCGTGAAGGGCGATCACTGAAATGCCTGATTGGCTTTGCAGGGCTTTCTGACATCTGTGTAAATCCACCGACTTCAATGGAGTTACCTAAGGCAGCTGAGGGCGCGGGGAGAAAACATTTTTGTGCTCTGAAAACCAGTAAATGGAAATTATTAGGGAAGAAAGAGTAAAATAGATGAATCCAAGAGAAGTCAAACTCCTTGTCTTTCCTAGAGGAGCTGCATAAGGCACTGGTTTCAGGTGTCTCTGTTCTACACCAGCAGACTTCCTGGGGTGAATTAGCTCTGATTTTAGCAAATTAGTGATTTCTAAAGAGACTGAGGGCAAAGAAACCTGGGGAGTGTCAAACCTGGGAAAAAAAAGATCATTACGCCTTTGTCCTAAGCCAAATATTTGCTATTCTCAATAAAACATTATTCTGCCAGAATTTGCCCTGGGTGAAACTCCCGTAGTCACTGGGACACCGAGGAAAATGCTTTTCTAAAATTCATTTTGTGGGACCACGTTGGGCTGAGTGCATGCTCTGCTGGGCTCTGCCTAATTGAGTGAACAGAGACAAGCTCTAGCTCAAATCCATCAAAAAGAGGGGTTTGGGTGATATTTTATCCCTGCTCATCATTTACAGCTCAGGACAGTGAGCTAATACAGCACAGAGACTTGCCTCATATCTTCTGGTCCTCAAGAACTGGGAGGTACAGGACACGCAAGGCCTACAGACTTTGTGGAGGGTTAGTACACCTATTTTGATGATTTCTTTAAAGAGAGCAAGAGTTGCTGTGATTTGCTGCTGCTCCTTGGCCATATCTTTCACAGCCCTGCAGACTTCACAGCAGGAAACTCAGGAGGCTAAAATCACTCAGGAAGAAGCACCAGTGAGCAGAAAAACAGAATCACTGCCAGGCACCATGCCGTGACCATGGCAGGGGATAATTCCGAGCCACTGTGACCTCAGGCAGATCCCTCTGGGATTCACGGGCGTGTTGGTGCTCTGGTTAATTAGCTGAGGTATTTTAGCAGTGCTCCCAGCAGCATCCCCTCCTCGTGGCACTGATTTGGTCGTTGTGTCCCAGCCTGTTCTGCTGTGACCCGCGAGGACATCACACGGAAACAAAAAGGTCACAAATCCTCCCCTGCCATCACCAAGGAGACGTGGAGTGAGTGCTGTTATTGAGCTGAGCGGGGTGGGTGGCTCTGCACACTTGAAAATGTTCTCAGCAGGGCTGGGGAGGAGAAGGGGTGCACAGGTGAGCCCTGGGGTGGGGACCTGCCACCATCTCACTCCATCTTCAGGCTTCACCTCCCTTCCAGCCAACACGGGGCTCAGAAACCTAATTATTCTGGAAGGCACCTTTCTAATCATCTGGCACGAAGCCTGTGATGCATGTTGAGGGTAATTATCACTTGCTCCCTGTCCTTAAATGTCTCTCACAAATGCCATCAGATGAAGGAGAAGGCGCTGAGGATCCCCGGCACGAAAACAAAACGCGCCGCGAAAGAAGCGGCCATTTCCACGTCTGTCAGAGAGAGGAGCCTGAGAATGCATTTTGTTTGTGCAGGGATATTTTTAGGCTTCGGAATTATGCAAATTGTTCTCCTAAATTACACGCAGCCCTGTGATAGCAGCTAGTGGCAGTTGCAGCTGTCAGTGTCATCTGGTGGTGAGCGCCCAGCGAGCCGCGGGAGCGAGCCTGGAAATGGTTCTGAGCATCAGGAAATGGTTCTGAGTGTCTGGAAATGGTTCTGAGGGTCAAGAAGGGGTTCTGAGCATCAGGAAATGGTTCTGAGAGACAGGAAATGGTTATGAGGGTCAGGAAATGGTTCTGAGCATCAGGAAATGGTTCTGAGAGTCAAGAAGGGGTTCTGAGAGTCAGGAAATGGTTCTGAGCGTCAGGAAATGGTTCTGAGGGTCGGGAAACGGTTTTGAGAGTCAGGAAGGGGTTCTGAGCATCAGGAAATGGTTTTGAGCATCTGGAAATGGTTCTGAGTNAGAGTCAGGAAATGGTTCTGAGCATCAGGAAATGGTTCTCAGTATCAGGAAATTGTTCTGAGCATCGGGAATGGTTCTGAGCATCAGGAAATGGTTCTGAGCATCAGGAAATGGTTCTGAGCATCACCACAGCACCAAATATCTGCTCATGGATGGGCAAATCACACATGGAGCTGATGGGCCTGATACAGGAAGGGAGACAGCACTGAAAAGGGGCCTCTCCACTGATATCTGTCCCTGGGACCTCTCACTGCTGGTGTTATTCCACATGCTGCTTCTCTGTGACTCCGGGGGGTTTGGATGCCATTACCAACACAAAGCACATTGAACAGTTTTATTATCAAGGTCAACAGAGCCATTAAAATACTCCCAGGCATCAATCCTCCACTCCTAATGGAAAGCAACACAAATAAATCAGCTGACTGTTTAAGCAGCTGGTGGAGAGGCAGGAGAAGGACTGGACAGGATGGCAGGTTTGTCTCATCTGTTTGGTTTTCAGGAGGCAAATCTTTGGAGGGTATAAATCTGTCTGTCCTACAGGCAGTACAACAGAAACAGAAGTGTCAGAGGAAATGCTACAGAATTTTGCTGAACAATTTGTCTGAAGTGGCTTTTTCCAGGGACTGCTGGGGACTGCACTCCTGAAGGAATTGCCTCCAAATCTGGTGTCCTGGGACTCTGCCTCGCTCTAGAGCTGGAAACGGGCATGGGGCAGTGGTTCCTCATTACTGCCCTGCCCAAATTCCCCCCGAAAGGCTTTGGCGTGGCCCAGAACCAGTATTTAAGGGCTGATGATGAAGGAGGAAGTTTGTTTCTAATCAGCCAAAGTTCCCCGGCTGTTTTACCCCCAATGGCAATCACTGCATTTTCTGTCTATAAAACCTTCTCTATCACTGACCTCTCCTGAAGAAAACCACGATGAAAGAAAGAACAGAGGCAAGCCCCAATAGAAGATTAGCATTAGAGGTGGTTCTTGGTGGAGGTTTGGTTCCACTGAGCTCAGATTTATCAATGAGTAGCAGGAATTGGAGCACCAAAGATCTGGAGCAGCCTGTGACACCCCACAAGCTCAACAGCACTGCTGGCTGAAGAGATTGGGGGCATCTGAACATCCCTTACTCATGGTTTTATCTGATCATGAGCCTTTGTACAGGTTTTACTCGTGCTCTTACCCAGTTCTTAGCCATGAGCAATGAAAATCAGCCACCTCCACTTTTTTCTTTCTCTTTACAAGAAGAAAACCAGAAAAACCAGCAGCCCAAACGAGACAATGGAAGAGAAAGGGACGTAAATCAGCAGGAAATATTTTAGGGCTGTAGATGGGTAACTGGGGCTGGAGGGTCAGCAGCAGCAGATGTTGGGAATGAATGGGATGGCAAACAATGGCTCGGGAGGGATGGGCAGGTTGTCGTGATAAGTCTTGTGGATAGTTTACTAAATTCTCTTTACACTGTAAACATTTTGTTCAGGCGCTGCTAAAAAGATTTAAGAGAACTCTGTAAAAATGTTCTCTGCTCTATAAAATGCTACTGCTTTGCCTTTCTTGTCTGGAGAGCAAAATAAACGAGAGCTGCAAAAATACTGCTCCAACCAGCACCACACACATCATTTTTCAATTGTTGAAACAACTGATCTGTGTATTTCTCTTCTTTGTGATGGAAAGAAATTACAGGGAGGGGGAGACAACACTTTGGAGGGTCCTGAAGTGCTGTGACAAAGGGTGTCACTTGGGATCTTCTTGCCTCCTCCTGTGGCTTAATTGTATGAAGATGCATCATGTGGTTGCAAAGCTTATTAGCAAAATTAATTCACTGTGCTCTATTCATTTGTTACAATCCTGACACAAAGCCACGGAGCATTTTGCATCTGGAGCTGTTTGGAAACAAAGCCACTCTCCAAATACTTTCCTTGGTTGGTTTTAGCAGGGTGTAAATCGGATGTGCACGGAAACCACAGATTCTCTCTGTGGTGGGGTCTCCCTTTCACGGAGAACAGATAAATGTACAAATAGCAAAGGAATGAAGAGCAAAAGGGCAAATGAGAGGCCTCACCAGCTCAGGCTCAAAGAGATACCTGGCTTTGCTGTGATAACTGATCTGCACAGACATGAGACCACCCCTTCTTAGGAGGGGAACACAAGCGGGAAGCCCTGACTTCCCAAATCCAGGTGTTTCGTAACCACAGGCAATCCCACAGATGTT
Organism: Pachycephala philippinensis; assembly: GCA_013397055.1. NCBI lineage: Eukaryota > Metazoa > Chordata > Aves > Passeriformes > Pachycephala > Pachycephala philippinensis. The sequence goes on along the minus strand of VWZT01007243.1, from coordinate 22,718 downwards.
CATAAACTCCTAAATCAAAAGCCGTGGTGCATTTCTGGGAGGATGTTGGCTGAAATCACAGATGGATGCAGGTTTTCTCTCCTCAACACCAGGACACGTCTGTGAGCTGACAAACCCCGTGGTTATCACACCTTGTGGGACTCAGAGATTCACCCAATGAACGTGAGCAACCAATGGAAACTCTGGGGAGAACGACAGAGCTCTGCTATTGATGGGAGAGATAACAGGGATGAGGGTGGAGATGAATAAACCCTCTCCTGCCACGCTGAGCAGAAATCCAGGCTCAGCAATTCACAAGACTCCTTATCTCAATCAAAGTCACTCTTTTTTTTCTGTTTACAGTCTAAGATTTCAGTCAAATGTTTCACTTCCAGGGTAACTTTTTCATTTGGAGCCAATCAAACCTGTGATAAAAGCAAGCTCTGAGCACTGCATGGACCTTGCTCCAGGATGGATTCTCCTAAACTGCTCGTGAGGTCTCGCCCTGGCAAATTCCACAGGACTTTTGCTCCAAAGCCTTTAATGGGCTCTTGTGCAAGACACTCCTCCTGCCCTCAATTAGCTCTTTGTGTGGGCATTTATTTATCTACAGACACGAAACCACGGCCAGACCCCCAGATAACATCAACGAGCCCAACTCCCTTTTTACCCAGCCCAGATCTCAGAGCTGCAGATGCCAAACTCCCAACTCGTGGGTGGTTCCCAACCCTTGGCTGTCATTTTTCTGCTTCGTACAGTTCTGTGATTTAATTGCTTTTTCAGGCATTTGTGTTTTAGGGATATTTCTTTTTTTCCTTCTAACAACTCCAGTTGCTCTGGGAAGAGTCAGTTGTCATGACTCCCTGCTTTTAAGGCTTCTGCTGCCACGTTGCCTGACAATGAGAGGAACAGAGGACCAAAGCAGACAGGGGAAAAAAAAAGCTTAATTATAGCCCAGACTGCCTCTCTCTCTAAGGTGAAGGGAATGTAAATTATAATTCCTGGATACAAAATCAAATAGAATTACTTATCTCTTGAAATCCCCACTGATCTGGCCGCTGCAGTTAAGCAACCAACCTGCTGCCTCATTATTCCAGTGACACACTGCTGCAGGAGAAACTCCCAGGCACAGCAATAAACCAGCAAAAACGCAGGAGATGGCTCAAGATTTCCCTCCTCTCCCTTTCCCAGGTGGCTTTCCACATTTCTCTTTTCAATTAAATCATATCTGGCACCTTTCCCCTGGATTCCTAACGAGTTTGTTTTAGGGAGAAATATGACCAAGTGACCCTTGGAACAGCAGAGAGTGGAGAAATTAGAACGTGGCCAGAGTGCAGCAGGGAAAGCCTGAATCAGGATTTCTGCTTCCTTGAACAGGTTATTTTCTGGAGAGAACTGGAGGCTTCCAGTTCTCCTGTTGTCTTTTGGACATAGAAACCTCTCTAATTTTGATGCTGTGTGGACAGGGGTGGTCAATATTGCACATGGTTTACTCACACAATGGAATAAATCCATGGCTTATCTAAGCCTCTCACTGCAGGAGGAATTCACAAAGCTGGAGGAACAGAGAGGAGCTCATGGCAAAAAGACCACACACTCCTGATTTCTCTTTAAGCCAGCTGGGCACGGGAAAAACTGAAAGGATTAGGATAGAGAAAGAAAAATGCAGCTGGGGGGAGATACAAGGGGTCTGGAGAAGATGAACAGGAAACAAATCTACCAAAATCCCACGGCTTTGCCCTTCTGATGCTTGGTGGGGGTGCCAGCTTTGGTGGGACCCGAGGCAAAGGCTGCCACCAGAGCAGCTTGGTGTGAGGGAGGGAGAAAAACCCATTTGCCAGAGCTCTGAGAGAAAGCCCTCTGCAGGGGAGCTGTGATTTCGACCTTATTGAATGCATTAGCAAGTGGTTGGAAAACTCAGAGGACGGCACACACTGCACTGGATTTCGTGACAGTTCCATTGCGGGGCTGGGAACGAGGCACAGGAGGATTCAGGGGATGATAAACTGCAAACATGAAATACAGCAGGGGAGCTGCAGCCTCGAAACACAAACCAACCCTCCCTGGGAGCCTTCGGTCATACTTTCAAAGCCACAAAAAAAATGCCAAAATCCCTTCAGCCACGGGTTACAAACGCATGGAGAGGTGAGGGATGGGTTATTCCCAACCTCTCCTATGGGTGCAGGTGAGTCCCCACTTCCCATCTCCCCTCCATCCCATGCAGAATGTTAAATAATAGTATTAAATAAAGCACCTCACAGGCCACAGCCAGCCCCACACCTTGAGGGAACCCCCCAACATTGCTCTGCACCCCCAAANCTGCTCTGCACCCCCAAACCCTTTGAGGGAATCTCCAGCACTGCTCTGCACCCCCAAACCCTCTTTGAGGGAACCCCCCAGTGCTGCTCTGCACCCCCAAACCCTCTTTGCTGGTTCACAGTGATTTGTGAATCAAGCCCACTTTGTAGATCTCCACGTGCTCAGCACTGCAGCTCTTTTTATGGGAGCAGATCCAGGGATTTAGGAGAAAACAAGCTTTCTCCTTTCACCCTTTGCAGGATATACTTTGGAGGCAAGGAAGAAATGATAAGATCTTGGGAAAAAACGGTGTGAGGTAACTGTGGGCTCCTCCCCACCCCAGATTGCAAAGGATTTTCTGCACGAGGCTCCTGCAAAAGAAGGATTTGCTGCCCGAACTGGTGCTGGGAAGATGCTGTGAATGGTTTGATTGCCTCTGGAAACACACAAAGACACATCTGAGAGTTAAACAGGTTAAAAACCTGACTCTGGCCACCTCTCTGCACCTCTGCCCACCCTGAGACCTGAGGCAGGGAGTGATCAAACACACCACACGTGCTCACATGGACACGTATCCCTGCTCACACTCACACATGTGTGCACTTGTGCAAGGCAAAATTACTGCAGAAAGTAACAATGAGAAATATCTAGCCACGGTCTACGTTCCTCCCTGATTTCTTGCCTCCTCCTAGATTGCATAATCCACTTTCCCAGTGGCATTAACTGTTCCTCAGGCATCACCTTGGCAGTTTAAACATGAGGTGGGTCTAATGTATTCTGCAAAGAAGCTCTTCTGCAGAGCAGTCTCACAAGGGAACATCTGATAGAACCAAACCCCCTATTTTTTTTTTTTCCTCCTATCAGTCACAGTCCTTTTACTTCCAGTTCGTACCTCAAAGAAAACGAAAGAATTAAATCAATTAGCTCCTGGTAATGGGGATTATCATTTTATCTGTTTGACATAACTCTACCCATGCAAATGAGACTCTGCACCAAAACTTCTTGGCCACAGCTTGGATTGTTGCAGCAGAGCTTGAGGCACAAAAATACCCATCAGAGGGACAGAGAGACTAAAAATATCCCTCAGGACAGCCTGGCCACGTAAACCATCCACTCAGCTCAGGAAATCACACAGCATCCACAAATTCCCTCGCAGAGGATCAGAGTGAAGGAAGGAGACAGCCCAAAGTATTGATGTTGTGTAACAAGGAATGTTTCTATGGAGACTTCCCAGCCACTCTCAAAGGAAGGCACAAATGCTGTTTCTTTCCTGCTGCTGAGCAAATTGTGGATGGAGTGTGGGGGGGCTGACACCTCTCGTGTGATCCCAGAGATGGAGCAGCCATGGTACCACAGCTGGTGTTTCTGAGGGGAAAAAACTGGCGTGGAGCACCTGCACCACCTCCCCAGGGCAGGCAGAAAATCAGCCCTGGTAATGCAGAGCAGGCTCTGTCAGAGGAGTTTGGGGACCTGGCAGGGAGAAGATTGAATTCTGGGTGTAATTCATTCTCACCATGCCAAAAATACTGGTCTCACCGGGACCTCACCTCCTTTTGTACATCCTTCCTTTACCAGGAGCAAAACTCCCCCGTTTGATTCATCCGTGGTGGTGGGTGGGTAAAAAGCTCCTAAATGGCTCAAAATTCTTATTCACAGCTCCCCAGACAAAGCAGATGAGCAAAGAAAGCATGGTTATTACAAATCCAACATGATTGCAGGAGATCTTCCTCAGTACAGAGTGGTCCCCTTGCACTGGACACAAACCATGACGTGGCTTCTGACTCCCTCTGGCCTTTTGGCTGAGGCAGCTCCGGTCCTTTTGTGTTTGGGGCCACAACCAACATGTTCCACCTTATAAAAGGGAAGGAGGAGGAGAAAAGCAGGACAAAATCATCCAGAAAACAGAGATGTTTTCCCTGAGATGTCCCTTTGAAAGGCCAGAGTCATTCCCACCCCAGGGCATTACAACACAATGGGAAGTGCAGAAGCTCCCAAATCTCCAGGATCCTCCGGATGCTGCTGTGATGCCTAAAGAGGCCAACCTAGAAACAGAGACTGGGCAGGAGTAAGGGAATAAAGGTGGATATTTATTTGAAAGGCCTTCAGAGGCACACCCCGGGCAGGCCAAAGGCTACACCCAAGATGGACCCCGAGTCACGAGTTCTTCACACTTTTATAGCTTTGGGCCATTTGCATCTCAACCCAATTTCACCAATTAAACTTTAGCTAACGATGGAATTTCCCCTCAGCTTGCCCCCCTTCTCAAGATGCTGGGTTACACATTTTGGGCCTAGGCCGGGCTGGGTGTCCTTGGAGAGCAGCCTGGAGAGGCTTTGTTCTGTCTGTCTCAGCATGAGAGAGCAGCAGCTCCCAGGCTGCAGGACACTGCAGAGTTACACACTGGGAATGCAGGATTTGGAAAAATATAAAAGCTAAAACGTAAGGCATCAGTGGAAAAGGGGAGAGAGCAAGGAGGGAGCTGCAGACCCAGGCAGAGGGGTGTGAACCTCCTGTGGATGGAGACTAAAACACATCAAACCAGTGCAAAGGGCTGCAAGAGCCCTTTGGGAACGGTGTTCACACACACAGGAGGCTGACAGGGCTGAAACAGAGGGCCAACTCGGCCTCACACAGAGCAAAACACCCTAAAATCCCTGTCAGGTACCTTCACACATCCCTGTACCCACTGCTACCTCTCAAGAGTTTGGCTTTCACAGGCAGGTTTGAGCTTGCCCAGCTCCCCAAGGTAAGGGCACTAAGACACAGAAAAATCTGCTTCCAGACCCCTGACACCAGCTGCCCTCCCTCAAAAATTTTAAAGTGGGAGGTAGAAAAATGAGAACGAGACAAATCTACTCGGTTTTGACCTTGGAAAAAATTTTCTGGGTGGCGTTTTCCCCCTCTCCCAGCCCTCAGTGTGTTTATCCCTTCTTGGCTTGCAGGAAGGCACGTGAGTGATGCAATCAATTTAAAGTCAGTTTGGATCAGCATCTGAACTTCTGGATCTCAACTCCAGAGCTCAGGAGTGTTTCAAAGCCCTGCTCATTCACACATTCCCATACCCACTGCCACCTTTCAAGAGTCTGGCTCTCACAGGTTGGTTTGAGCTTGCCCAAATCCACACAATTCAGTGCACTAATACAGAAAACCCTGCTTGGTATCAAACTCCAGGTTTTACAGAAGCACAACCTTAAAAACAAATCAGCCTCCATTGAAATAGATCAGAAAAAGCATTTCCAGAGAGACTCCCGACCCACAATTTGCTGCCACTGAGGCTCCTGGGAATAACACATCTGCAGTTCAGTGTATTTTTCTATTTTGCCTGGGTGGCAGAAACGAGAGCGCCTACTCAGCCAATTCCTTGTGCTCGCCGTGCTGCTGGAACACTTCATCTTCACGACAACTGTGCTTTCTCTCTGTGCCATCATACGTTTATGTGCATTAACCTTGTGCTAAATTCCAAAGGCTGCAAGCAAGCACCTAAATCACGCTAATTAAGACAAATTACTGGAATGCTCGGAAGAACGCTGGGAAATGCATTTTGCTGCACGGCACAGTAATGAAAACAAAGCTCGGTTCCATAACGCTGTTAAGTGTGCTTGATTCCAGCCCTTTATTTTCTCTGGTCTCTTCTGGTTTCCAAAAATCTCTTCTTCACCCTTCAAGGATAAAATTTAAATTAATTCCCCCAGCAAGAGCTCAAGGAAAGTTCATCCTCGCTGGAAGCTTTAGGAAAAGTCAATGGAACAAATCCATCCCCAGGTACAGCACCTGAGCTCTGCAGAGCTACACCAGGATGGGCACAGCTCAGCTTGGAGAGATGAATTCTCCTGTATTTCCTGACCTCTGTGCTTCCCTGGCACCATGAGTGGGCTCCAAGGAGGCAGGAGCAGCCCATTGGGATCGAGACAAACCCCCCACTGCCAGATTTGTTTCAGCAGCTTCTTCGTGGCCTCTCCATGAGGGAATTGGGTGGTGGGAAGAAGGCAGGAATTCAGGAACAGTGCAACAGCACAACAGAAGTGCCCTACTGTTCTGTTCCCACTGCTGCAGGGATTTATAAAAAATTAACTCTGAATTTGCATGTGCAAATGTCCCTGGTAATGAAAGGAGGCTGCCACAGCGGGACCTCAGAAATGGAACCCACACCAATTCCATCTCTTCATGCTGTCAAAAAAAGGAAAAAACTTCCCATTCCCAGACTATCTGAGCAGTCCATCACCCTAAAAACCTTAAATGAGGGGGAAAGAGCAGCATGAAGGGGGAATGCACCTAAGCTTTACACATGGAATTATAAACAGGATGGCAGACAGGAAATAAAGGGTCCCTGCATGCAGCAGAAATTAATTTTCTCCTAGAAAAGGCCCCTCTAATTATACTTCTATGTCACCTTTTTCTCTCTGCCACATAATCAAACTTGAAGCTGCTGCTCTGGAAGTGAACTCTTTTTCTCAAATGCTGGGAGAAACGTCTCTAAATTATCATCAGAAAGAAGATAATGGATGCTGACTGCTCCCTGAAAGTAATTTTTGAGTTTTCTTTTTCCGAGCAGGAGCTAAACAGTGTCTAGTGATGTTCATTAAGCACTCAGCATCCTCCTCTGAAGAGCTGACGTCAGTTTGCAGCCTAGGACCTGCAATTATCATCCCTTGCCATTGAAGTGGATGCTGCTTAGTTACAGCACGCTGGGAAGCCTGAAAGGATCTGGCTGACACCAGCTGCCCTCCCTCAAAAATTTTAAAGTGGGAGGTAGAAAAATGAGAACGAGACAAATCTACTCGGTTTTGACCTTGGAAAAAATTTCCTGGGTGGTGTTTTCCCCCCTCTCCCAGCCCTCAGTGTGTTTATCCCTTCTTGGCTTGCAGGAAGGCACGTGAGTGATGCAATCAATTTAAAGTCAGTTTGGATCAGCATCTGAACTTCTGGATCTCAGCTCCAGACCTCGGGAGTGTTTCAAAGCCCTGCTCATCAATACACAGTGGGAAAACAAAGCTTTTCCTCTGTCAGGAAAATCCCCAGCAAAACTCTTTGCTGTCAGGATGGGAACGGAATTCCAGGAGCAGTCTGGGGGTGAACTGGTGAAAAAGACTCTGAAGGTGACCATGTAAACTCCGTTTTCCCAAGTTTTCTGCCATTAAAGCCAGGAGCTTTAATCACAACTGGATAAAACCACGGGATTAAATGTCACCCTCCTTTTGCATGTGGAGCCTGGCCTGTTAAACAGGCACATTGCCCCAAACCAAGTCGTGGGATGGAGCATTGAAAGATGACAAAATAAATTGGTTTATAGCTGCTGGGGGTGGGGGCTTGGCGTGAACATTGAATCAGAGGCTCGTGCTGACTTTTACCTTCCACCTCGCATGAGCTCAGCCATCCTTCTTTGGTGACACTTCCCACTAAGGACCCCCATTTGTTTGATGAATATCTGAACTCCATCAGACATTCCTGCTCTTGTTGTTTTCTAACCATCTCACTAACATTTTGTTGCTATTAACTTCAATAAATTACAGCCTGGTATTTGCATTCGTTGCACTGAGCCATCCATCACTAAGCTTATTTTTTTGCTTGTTGGGTTTTTTTTGAGAGAACCACAATTATCCAGCTGCTGCAAGGACCTCACTCGCCACCTATTCTGTATTTTGCACTATTAGGGAGGCATGAATTTAAACCAAAGCATTGCTTAGGGCAGAGGGGAGGTGTGTCCTTTTCTTCCTCTGCTTTCTCTTCCAGCAAACCCCACAAACACCACCAAGAGCATCAGAAAATGCTGGAAACTTTGGTGGTAGAAATTAAGAGAACAGTTCCAAAGTTGTTTATCTGCCTAATCCTGCAGGATTTCTTGGGAGGATGATCAAAGATACCTGAGCAATGGAGGTGCCAAAAGGTATCTGATGTTTAAAAATCCCTCTGGACATCTTATGGATGGCCCACCGTTTGATATATCGTGTCAGACACATCCCCCCCGTGTTTCAGACTCAGTAGAGATGACATGAATCACTTAATTCTCCATTGAAATGCAGGATCTGCTGGGTGGAAGGCAGGATATGGATTTTCTTTCAGGGCATCTCATGAAAAGAAATAAAGAAGAACTCCACAAAGCCCTGAAATTACAGGTGGAATGCAACAAAGCAGGATGAGGCTGGCCAGGACAATTTATTGCTGGAAATTGTGCTCTAGAGGGGACTGGTTTTGCTTTGACAGGACCTTGGCTTCACCAGCAAGCCCAGGGAAAACGACAGAAGGATGGAAAGAGATGCTGATTTTCTGGTACAGGGCAGTTTTTACCCAGCTCAGTCTGAGAACTGAAATTAGTGATGCTGGGGATGATTCATCCTCTCGCATCCTGTGGATCATCAGGAGGTCGCTTATCAGTGACAAAGGTCTGTGATGGGAGCACTGCATCAACCAAGCCTGAAACCTCCTCCCCTGCACACCCAACCCCAGCAAGAAATTCCATTTTAGGAATGAAAACAATTAGGAAGAGCAGTTTTATTTCCTGGCAGGTTATTTTTAGCCCGCTTGTTGGGCGTGACCTGCTCCATGGCACTTCCCTGTGCGAGGCTGTGCTGCCAAAATCCGGGTGACAGAGACACGGGAATGGCAAGGGTTGTGCTGAGCTGCTCCCTCATTTTCTGCACAGCCATTCCTCTTGAATCACCCTGAATGGGTCAGGAGACACTTCAGAGACAGAGAAGTGGGTATTGGCTTTATTCGGTGCGCCGGGTGTGGGGGATCACTCCTCCAACACACACACCGGTGCTCCCTACAACACAGTATTAAGGGTTAAAGCATGAATATTCATCACATTCCTTGGGACAGGTGTGGTTATACAAATTACTTCTCAGAAGTCATTATTATCATTAGCATAAGTGCCACACATGTGTTGTGTGTCCTGGTGGTCACACTGAAGAAGGCTTCTCTTCTCCATCAGCGGTGTTTGTGATGAAGATAAGTAGTCTTCTTCACAAGGCACTTTTCACCTTTCTCTCTGAGGCATTCGTAGTCCTTTTGAGAAACGATTCAGCGGTTTCTGAGATGATCCCTGTCCCCTCTATCTTGACAAGATTAGGGCGAATCCGGCTTTTTAGGTTTTGGAATTAACATTTGCTGTTGGAATTAACATTTGCTGTCTCCTAATAGCTAACTGTGCTTACATGAGTTAGCTATGGACTGCTCCTTCTTCACCGTGCCCTTCCCTCACCACGGGTCGCTCCCGCTCTGCTCAGACAGAAGCAGCAGGGAGATGCCAAGCAGGCTGTGTTAATTCAGGTGTTCAGCTCTGAAGCAGAGCCGGGCACATGACGAAGCTCCCTGGGATGATTTATGCTGTCTCCAGGCGCCTTCTGTGGAGACAGGATGTGTAATAGACTGCAGGGAGGTTGAGCTCAGTGTTTTGTAAAGAGATCGCCTGTGTCAAAATCTGTATTGTGCCTGAGCGCCGCGAAGGCAGCTGAGAGTCATTCAGGGAGCTGGGGAGCTGCTGTGCCTGTCAGCTCCTGAGCATGGAGTGGATCCAATCTCCAGCTCACATCAGCAGCCCAAAAGGATGAATTAGGCTGAGCTGGTGCTGAGCAGCCTCTGACAGAGCATCCGAGCCGAAGGGAGCATCCTGGGGGAGGCAGAGGCGTGCAGGCTGTTGCTCTGCTCCTGTGCTCCTTGCCCAGCTCCCCGTGTGACACAGGCTCATTTCAGGCTGCATTACACACAGCTGGCCCACGAGGGGACAGGGGATGGAGCGGGGATGGGGGGTGTCACCTCAGCCCAGAGACAGCCCTGGAGGGGGTGCTGCCTGCCTCGATTTACCCCAGCCACAGACAGAGATGCCTAAAGAGGAAAACCTAGAAACAGAGACTGGACAGGAGTAAGGGGATACAGAAAGAGTGATAAAACACTGGAATGGTCTGCCCNCTCAACCCAATTTCACCAATTAAACTTTAGCTAATGATGGAATTTCCTCTCAGCTTGCCCCCCTTCTCAAGATGCTGGGTTACACATTTTGGGCCTAGGCCGGGCTGGGTGTCCTTGGAGAGCAGCCTGGAGAGGCTTTGTTCTGTCTGTCTCAGCATGAGAGAGCAGCAGCTCCCAGGCTGCAGGACACTGCAGAGTTACACACTGGGAATGCAGGATTGGAAAAATATAAAAGCTAAAACCTAAGGCATCAATAGGGATGAGATTTATGGATCCCTTTCTGTGCCAGACCCTTCTGTTCCACCCCAGAAGTTTGCTGGGATGCTCTGCAATGGAGAAAGCTGAGCTCTGGGTGCTCTTTCCATCCACATCCCTGGGATGTGCCTGAATCCCTTCCAAGGTGAGCCCAAGCACGAGGAGTTGACTGCAAATCCAAACAAGAGCCTCAAAATCTCCTCATGCCAAACCCTCCAATGAAACAATCAAGGTTTTTATCCCAACACCAGCACCCACAGATGCCAGCAGAGCATCTGCCCAGTGAGCACCAGCCTGTCCATCCTGCCAGGAGCTTTCTGCAGGCAGAATGAGCCCGAGTGAAAAGGGCTGAGCTGTGAGAGCCAGCAGGGCCAGAGGGTGCCCAAGTCACATTTCCTATCCCAGGGAGGTCTCTCCATGCCTCTTACACACAAACAACCTTCCAAGTATTGTCCTAAAACTCCAGATTTTTGAGCTTTCCCTCTCCTTTGTCACCGGAGTTCACAAAAATGCTGAAACTGTTGTAATACTTCAATTGCTATTCCTCCCTGCCCATTTATCCTTTAATTTACAGCTTCCTCCACTTGCATTCTTATTTCAATCTTTTTTATCCCTCCAGCTCCAGAATGTTTTCCAGCTTTTGTATCTTTTTAATTTGATCATCATCTTCCTGTTCTATATTTGTGCTTGCAAACAGACACCTGCGTGCACACCCACACTGCCTGACTCAGTCTTTGTTTTGTTTCCTGGGTTCGTTCTGCACTTTCATTTGTCTCTCACCCTTCTTCAGTCCCTCTTTATTTTTCCTTTTTACTGCTGGAGACTTAATTTCATTGCTCACTTAGTCAGTGGCTCCTGTCTCTGGTATCTCAGAGCCTCCTGTCTCCCAAAACCTTCCTGAACTCCACAGATTTCCCTTTATTCCTTCTTTGCCCCTCTCTGTGATCCAAGTACAGCAACTTCTCTGCCTCATTAGTTTCATTTCTCTGAGGACACACCACAGTGGTGCCCCTCTTGCCCATCCTAACAACAGAGTAGAAATTGCACTAAGGTAATCATGGAATATCCTGAGCTGGGAGGGACCCACAGGATGATCCAGTGAAGCCCCTGTCCCTGCACAGACACCCCAAAAATCCCACCCTGGGCATCCCTGGGAGTGTTACCCAAACTCTCCTGGAGCTCTGGCAGCCTCGGGGCCGGGACCATTCCCTGGGGAGCCTGGGCAGTGCCCAGCACCCTCTGGGGGAAGAACCTTTCCCAAAATCCAACATAAACACACCCAATCCATCATTCTGCTGACACTGGCAGTGATTTCTGTGCCTTTCTGTGCTGCTCAGCCCCGGGATGGAGGAGAACAGGACACCCAGCTGTGAGACTTGCACTTCCATCACCCTCATTTCCAGGAGTCCTCGCAGGATAAAACAGCAGCTGATATTAAAATGTCCCGTTCACTTCCACTTGCCATTCAGCTGCATAGCAACCACAGACTACCTTTGGCAGACTTACTGAACTATTTTTAGTTCAATTACTTGCTCCCCTGACTCAGACTGCAGGGTCTGAGCTTACCTTTCATGCAATATGTGCAAATGAACCTCGTTTGCACTCGTTCTGACCCATGCAGCTCATTACCAGGAAATTATTTCAGGGACTGAGATACAAACTTCTATATTTGCCCCTCATGTCTGACAGATTTTCAGGCTAATTTTGTTCCCATCTAGCTCTCATAGCCCAAAGTTTTATCATATTCATATCCTTGTCATCTACTTGGGTGACAGAACTCCCTGCAGGTGGATTCACCAGCTTGAGGAATGGCTTCTAGCAGGGAGAGCTAACGATGGTGTGCCAGCACAGTAAATCTGTACAATCTGAGAGGGGAAGGCAGCAGGAAGCTTGTTTATCATTTTTGGGGGCTGAAAATAAAGCTTTTCTCAAGGCCTGCTGCACGATCTCCAAGTGTGGCTGAGGGGAGGTGTGCGAGCAAAGCTACAGCAGCCTCTGGACACTGCCCAGAGCAGGATCTGCTCCTTGTGCTGGGTCAGAGACTGAGGGGAGGACATGGATTTGAGTCTAAATTATCCCCCACATTCTCATTTCACCGAGTGGAAGGGCTTTTCAGAGCTGGCACCACAGACCCAGGCTCCTCCCCAGGTTTCTTTACAGAATAACTCTTTGCTCTCTCACCTCAGTGACCACCCCTGGGGTTAATGCCAAACTTCAGCAGGATGAGGTGAGAACACAGATTGGTGATAAAGCCAAGCCTGAAAGATATTTGCACGTAATTTTGATATTCCAGAATGCAAAGACGTGAAGGAAACCCAAACCTGGTTTGGAAGCCCTGGTGTGCCAATATTAATTCTTAACTCACGTGAATGGCTTCCATTAAAGACTCTTCCCAACACTGAAGTGCATCTCCCCTAAGGAAAAACTCCCTGGAGTGCTCAGCTCCCCCTCAGAAATCAAGTATCCACCCCAAACAATCATCATGGAATCACAGAACGATTTGGGTTGGAAGGAGCCATAAAAATCACCTCATTCCACCCCTTACCATGGGCAGGGACAGCTTCCACAATGCCAGGCTGCTCAGAGCTCTCCCAGGACTGACTCAACTCTCCTGAAAGCCACAAACTCCCCAGATGAGGACTCTGGATTTGTCATTGATGTTTGCTCAACACGACTTTAACCAGCAGAGTTCTGCAGAATAAGATTCCAGAGCACAGATGTGTCATACTTGGACACAAAAAGAACCACGCAGACCCTTGTCAAGAGAGAAGCAGAAAGCGGGGGTCAGATGACCCCAAGCTTTTATGATGTATGTTCTTAGAAACCACCGTGGATTGGAGGGAGAAATTACCACCCCTCAATCACACTGGTCAAAGGGAAAATCCATCAAATGTCTCTGCCTACGAGAAATGGAATGCAAACAATAAAGCATGGTTAGCAAAGCATGGCTGTGTTTACAGAAAGTGAGTGAGAAACTCTTACAGAAAATGAAAACATCGAGGAACTGCAAAACTCAGGTGTCTTGAGGTGACTTTGGTGTGTATTTTATATTGTTTTAGTATGAATTTTGTGTCTGTTTGTGTTTTTAAAATTGGGTGTGAGAGAAAAAAAGCCAGATGAACTTTTTTAAAGCAGTTCTGAGCTTTAAGGACACTGTTATTTTACTGTGTGCTTCTGCGGGAGTGGAGCGGAGCAAGCACTTTTCTTGGGTTTTTTTTGGTTTTGTTTTTTTGGAGAGAGACGGAGAGTCAAACTTTTGGGTTTTTTTGAGACTTTAGTTTACCACATCAGGGCAACACAGATGAGCTTTTGGAACTCACATTCATTTTCACCTGTAGGAAACCTGACCCCTCTCAGTGATTCCCCACGGGGGGGATGAGGAGAGGGAAGCACTCCCACAGGGTTACTCACCCCTGGACACCAATTTGAGCCTGGAAAAAACCCCTTTTCCCCAGGTGCTGCCCACAGAAAGCAGCTGCAGGACAAATTCACACCCAATGCCTCAATTTTTTGCTCCTGCCAGGGAAAGATTTGGCTGAGTTTACGTAAACAAAGCCCACTGTAAGGCTGGTTTTTAAAACTTCAGTCAGCTAAAAATGCAGACGTATCATAAGACTTCTAAAGTGGTAATTTTTTTTTATTTCTCCTAAGAAAAAGCAGCTTAGGGATTTCCACAGTCCCCAGTTGTGTCTGAGCATCCTCACACTCACGGCTGCTTTCTCAAATCTAGCCCTTAAGCTTTCCAAGTGCTCTTATTTTTATCCCAGAAATAAGAGAAAGAGGGAGATTTACCGGGTTAAACCTTTAATTCCTAGATAAAAGGCTTCTTTCCCCCTTTCTTTCTTAACCCTTAATTCTTTCTTTCCATTATTTTCCCATTCTGCTCCTCAGCCCAAGCGAGAGGCATTTAAATGCTGCCTGTTTGCTTTGTGGAACGAGCAGATTTCACCTTTGCTTTGTTTTCCAGGAGCTGTGGTATTTGTTTTTGACAGAGATTTCTGCAGGCATCAAAAATGGGTGTGAATCCTGACAAATTGCTGCTCCTTCCTTCTCGGGCTGGGAAAGGTCTGGGCCAGCAGTGCTGCTCCCAGAGATGCCCTGGAGCTGGATGGGGAAGCCTCTCCTGCTTCCTACCTGCATCCCCAGCTCTGACTCAGCTCACAGCCACCCTTTGCCCCTGTTTCAGAGAATAAATTGTCAACAGCACAGCTGGAAAATGTTTGGGGTTTTTTTTTTGAGGCAGCCAATAGGTCCAAACCCACCCTTACATTTGCTACCTCCAGCTGTAGAGCTGTTTGCACTCAGTGATGCCCAAGAACACTTTGCCCATGGTTTGTTAAGGCTGACTTTTAGTGATTGGGGTTATTTAAAAGTGATTCCAGACAGGAATTAATGATTTCCAGTAGCCAGAACACTGCTGCCCATAGCTGGACTGAACCACGTGGCCTTTCTGCCTCCTCCCTCCCACTCCTCAGGTGAAGGGGGCTGCACAGACTTCAGATAGAAGGTAAGGATCAAGTGGAGAGAGTGCAAACAAACACAGCCTAAAGGTTGGGAAAACCTGATCTTGAGCAGAAGATTAACGAGCAGAAGTTTAAAAAATTGTATTACAGGCTTCAAATATTGAAGAGAGCTGCAATGGCAAAGGAATGATGCATTTGTATTTGTGCTGGCCAGGACAAGAATCAGCTCAAATTCCTGCAGGATGTTGTGGGTTAGGCTTTAGGAAAAGCTTTCAGTGGTAGTAAAGCTGCAGAGAAGACTTCCAGCAGAGGCTGTGGAGGATTCTCTGCTGAACAACCTTCAGCACTAGGCAAAGAGCACTCTGCCCATGCAGAGCTAGAGCTAATCCTGCCCTGAGACAGAAGGATGGATTATGTCATAATTTCAGAGTCTTTCCAGCCCTGTGCGATTATCAGATTCAACAATGCAAATTTGAGGTGAATACATGTTTCCATTATCCCTGTTTCCATTATCCATGTTCTCCCCCCGCCACGCTCCCCCAGGCTTTTCCATCTTACAGATCTCTTAATCTTTTTTTATCCCTGACCTTTCCTCTTCCTTCTAAAAATTCTCTGCCCAAACTGCCTGATTGCTGTCCTCTTCCTCCTAGACAAAAATTTGCTTTCTTTAACCTGGTTCAGGTCTCAGTTGCAGTTCAGGACCCTACAATCAGTCACAGAAACTCCTCCCCTGGCTGCCAGCAGAGTAAATCCTGCCAGAACCTCACGATGGTGAGGTTCCTCGTGCTCATCCAAGGAAAGGCTCCATCTCCCCGAGTTTTCCTCCCACATGGACACCCACACCGAGCTGCTTTTAACATTGGGAGAGAGGAAAAGCAACCAGCAGCTGAAGCCCTGGCAGAGCTGCTCCTGTTCCTTGTGGGTATCAGAGGAACCCTTCCCTTCCCTTCCTCTGTGGCCCCGCTGTGATTAACTGACCCTGCCCTGCTGCCTGTCAGCTGCGAGATAGGATTTAGATAATGTTATGTGGCTGAATGGCAGAAATTGAGCTTGAAGCCCAGACAACATTGCTTTTGCTCATGTGTTTGTGCAAATCTCCCTGCTGTAGCCTGGAAGCAATCTCAGCCTGCCTCGCAGTGCAAAGATGATACACGTTTAATCTTGTAGCTTATTACATTTTCACCAGATATAGTGCTCTTGCTATCAACAGATGCTGGTAAAGTGGGGGGGCAGTTTAATATATTTTCCTCCTTAAGTGTTTATCTCCCTTTATTATGTGTCCCAGCAGGTCAGATTCATTTTCCTGAGCTCTTTCCAGGCTTAGTGTGAGGGCACTTCACATTTTTGCCTCCTACCTGTGACCACACCACCTCCTCAAGTACCCTGGGCCCTGAGGCTGCCTGGGCTGCACACAAAATACCCAATTCCCATTCCAAAATCCCCCTGTTTTCAGTTTGCTGTCCACACTTTGGAGTTCAATTCCTTGCCACTGTCCTTTTGGTCAGCTGTGCCCAGCTCTTGTTCAACCCCACACCTGGAAGCACTCAGTGAGACATTCAATGTTGTCTTTGCTTCCTGACATTTCACAGCAGGTAAAATTCCTCTTCCTCACTTATCTGCCAATGGACACGGTTAAATCTCCCAGCTAAAAATTAAAAGGAAGCGTGGACATCCTCCCAAACTGATTGCTTCTGCAAACAGCACATTTATTGTTTGTACAGACATTTATGATTCAAGCCCATCAGCATCCATCCTGACCAAAGGTCCATCCTGGATCAAGCCTGGCATGTGAAGGTTCACAGCCTCACAGATTTTACATGATAAATACCCACAAACAACTTTAAGGCATGTTTTCCCCTTTCCTCCCAGGAATGTGCTCAGATACTGCAAGCTCAGTGTGTATTTCAGAGGAGCTCGGACATATTGGGCTGCATCTGCTGCTTTATTTTTAGGAAGATGAGCTCCCATAGATTCGCTTAGGAACAGCACACGGAGAATTATGTGAACTTTACAAAGAGCAGAATATTCCAAGTTCTGTGCCTGTGAACCCCAACAGAGCTCATTCAGGTGAATTACTCCTTGTAAAACTCACTCTGACCCCTTCTCCCTGAAGGCTGGCATCCAAAAGTCATCCTGGTGGTGTGAAAGGTCTGTCTTAAACCAATGTGAGCCTCCAGGAAACACAGAATTAAGGCTGACACCAGCTTTCCTTCCCATCTTTGCCTGTGTTGGAGCAGGGATGGTGTTTGCAGGCAGCAGAAAAACCCAGGGGCCGTGTTCTGAGTGCCTCTGATGCAAACAGGGACATCACCAAAAACAGCTCAGTGCCAATAGAGCTCTCCACCATTTCTCTGTCAGCAGCTTAACAGACAGCACAGGAGCTGATGGGATTTTGAAAGCAGCTTAAGCTCCCCGTTCCCACCACGACAGGCCCTGACTCCAGCTCTGATCTCACAGAGGTTTATTTTGTGCTCGCCTTCGAGGGCTGCATTAAGAGCCATCAGCTCAGCAATGAGTTAGAGAATGCACAGAGCCACACACCCTGGAAATTCAGCTTTGCTGGTTTGTTCTGACACATCCTGCCCCTGAACTGAGATGAACTGCACTTGTTTGGAACTTGACTTTGCTTATTCAGAGATTAAACCCCGTTGTCAACTTGTAAAATCTATATTGCAGAAGCAGTGATAAAGAACACTTCCCCTCCTCCACGCGGCACTTTTGTCAATCCATCTCTGCTCTGGCCAGATAAATCACATTACACAGGGAGAAGGCAAATCTACCCAACTACAGCACAAATCTGGTGAGATTTTCACAACTGCTGAGGGGCTTTGAAGGTGGGGGAGCTGGACTGTGGCAAGAAACATTTATTTCTCTCTGGGGAAAAAAAAAAATCAATTGTACGGAAGGGTCCTCATGAATGAAGACAAGGAACCATTGGTCTGGCTCACATCTCAATGCATTTTCCACTGAAGAGCTGTAAAGGACCTCAGAGGAGAAATCTGCCTTTGGGACTAATCAAGAAAAGATTTTTTTGGTAGAAATATAGGTCTAATTGTACAGGGTGATGCCAGCAGCATGTTTTCACCTAACAGAATAAACTAGTCCTTACTTTAAAGACCGAGCTGGTAGCAAATCACAGATTCTCTTGGAGCTGAACTGACCTAATTAGGTTTTTTTTGTGCTGGTACTGAATGAACTTGCTCAAAGGATGCTTGAATAAATCAGAATTTCAAGACATACATCCAGGAGGCTCACTAGGCCTAGTCCTGGCTTGCCTGCCCTCATCTGTCTTTTAGCAGAAGAGCTCCTGAATCCTGGCAGCTTGAAAATGGGGAGGTTTCTGGCACTGAGTGTAATCAGAAGCTGCTGGAGGGCTCAGGAAGATGCCCAGGGGCCAGCTGGGCACTGCCTGTCCTGGGCGAGGAGGGCGATAGCCCCATCTTTTGGTAAACCCGAATTTCACATCATCTTCCTCCTTCCCACATCTTCTGGGGAGAATTGGGGACCCCCACCCCGCAAAGCCCCAGAGGGGACTGAAGCAGGGCTGGGACAGACCCTCCCATGGCACCAGGGGGATTTTCCAGAGGAAGGATTGGGGATAAAGCTGTTTTCTCTAGGGATGATCACTGGACAGAGGCTTCATTAATGAAATAGCCCAGAGACAGCTCCTTGCTGTTGCCTCCTGGAAATTCAGCAGGACCTTTCCCCACCAGCTACTCCCTAAAGCTGTGCTTTCTGCAGCCATTTACTGGTGCACCAGTACAAAACTGGGGTGAGAACAGGCAGCTGCCACCTCAGGTGCTCTTTGTACCCCCAGAACAGGTTACAGCAATAAATCAGTCGTGTGTGTGATGGCATATTTGTGTATAACTCTCTTAACCAGCACTGTTAGTGGGACAAATCGGGTGAAAAAATGCACTTTAATCCCCAGATGGTGCTGATATGAAGTTCTCATTAGCTGTGCTCCAGAGCTCTCCACACTGAGGGGAAAGGTGCAGCCTGGAGTGCAGCAGGTGAAATGTGTGGGAATCAGAGGAGTAGAAACCCCCACAAACACTGATGAGTTTAATTTACAGCCTTGGAAAGAGCTTGGGTTGATGTAATAATAAAGGTATACAGATCTTAAGGAGAAAAATTATAGACCTATGTTTCTATAGTTATAAGTAAGAAAATGTATTGGGTGATATGGTGAAGGGTTTTAAGTATGATAATATGATTTTATAGTTTAAGTTAAGAATTTAGATGTTATAACAGAAGTATCTGTGTGCTCACAGTGAGCACAAGTTATTGGTCAAGGAACAGACACAGTGCAGTAAAAAGTACCAAAGGTGATAGGTTATAAAATCAAAACAAAGTTTTGTGTTAATTGTCTATTGGACTGAAAAGTTATAAATTGCCATGGAACTCTGAAATTTGTGACTTTCTTTAGTTATGGCGACTTGCTGTTAAACCTGTAACTCCTGAGACTGATCCTCGTTTGATTTTTCAAGTGATAAGTCACAAATAACAGAGTTGGTGCCGTCTCTTGGATCAGGCTCTGACAGAGAGAGCTGAGCACCGAAAGCTGAACGCAGAGATTGGTGCTGAGGAGGAGCAAGAGGTCGGTGCCAGGGGAAAAGGGGAGCTGGGGATAGATCCAGGAGCAGCTCTGGCACAGGGAAAGGGGTGAGGGAGGCAGGGATCCGTGGCCCTGCTGCCAGGAGGAGGTGGCTGTGCATTAATACCTCTGTTTGCAGCAGAGACACACCACAAAGAGGAGAGAGGGCAAGGCTGTGAAGGATGAAGAAAAGGCACAGAAAAAGCAGCAAAGGTGTGGGATGAGCATCTCCCCAGCACCTGAGGCCAGCCCCAGCCCCAGCCCTGGCAGGGATCAGCTTCTCTGGGCTGGGGCAGAGCTGGCTCCTCTCAGCCACGGCTGCCAAGCGCTTGGCAGGGGAGGAAAGGAAATTGCTGATGCTCAGAGTGAGAGCCCAGGACAACTTTCCCAGCCAGGCTTGAAACAGAGCCAGCGTGTCAGATAAAGTGACCAGCTGGGAGGCAAAACAAGGTAAAAATAAGAAAAGCATCCCTATCAGGAGGCAGAACAGTGGGCAGCTCTTGTTTCTGCTGCTATTAATAATGCATGGAGACTGCTAACAAATCTACCATTTTCACACCACTAATTGCAGAAATGTTTGCCACCTCCCCAGGGCATTTCTCACACTACCCTGACACTTTATTATTTTTCCTTCCTCCCCTTGGCTGCCTCTCTTTCCCCTCTTCTTTCCATGAGGATTTTTAAAATGGCAGTCGCTCGCCAAACCAAAGGCTGAAGGATTAACCACCATTAAAAAGGTTTTAAATCCTGAAGTGGTGTGTTTTGTACAGTGCAACCTAATGTAAAGAAAATATTAATGTAATTATGCAATGGGGACTTGCACAGCACCTTTTTTTTTTGCCTATAAATGCCTGTTAAGTTCAAATATTCCACCAAAACTCTGGGTTTCCACTGCAAGATCTTGAATCTCAAATATTGCTCGACAGGAAGAAATCACCTCAGGGTTTTCAGGATTTCACTCCCTCAAAACATTGACCAGCTTATCAAAACTCCTGAGCATCACTAAATGCAACAGCTTTGCAGAAACTCCTTGCTTATCACCTGAAGATAAAACTTTTCTGCAAAGGTGCATTGATTTGGGAGGAAAGACAGTAAAAATGTAAAATATATTTCCAGAAAACTGTGATGCTGACTGAATGTTTTTAGGAGCAGAAGTGAAAGGGGGTGCTGATACACCTA
>VWZT01007242.1:25058-59826 GCA_013397055.1 Pachycephala philippinensis | reverse complement strand
ACCGCCCGCACCGCTCCCGGTCCCGGTTCCGCTCCCGCTCCAGGTCCGGCTGCCGCTCCCTCTCCCGCCCCCGGTCCCGGTCCCGCACCGCCCCCGGTCCGGCTCCCGCTCCTACTCCCGGTCCGCACCGCCCGCACCGCTCCCGGCCCCGGTTCCGGTCCCGCACCGCTCCCGGTTCTGCTCCCGAACTGCTCCAGCTCCCGCACCGCTCCGGGACCGCTCCGGGACCGTTCCCGCCCGCCTGGTGGATGCTCGGCTGCCCCGGGCAGTGCTGGACCCTCCCGCCCCAGCTCCCCCGCAGCCGGGGCTCTCTGAATGAGGTTTTAGGGTTAGGGAGACCGGGAGGTGCTACAGGCAAAGGATGCTGCTCTTGGCTGGCTGTGCTCTGCCTTCGTTCTTGTGAACGGGCAAACAAATCCGCGTTAAAATGGAAATAACTGCGGGTAAACCAAGTGGGAGGACACCACAGCAGGAATTGGCTCTGGCACTTCTCCACTGGTCTCCCTCTGTTTTGTCCCTGTTCTCCACCTGTGTGTCAGGAACAGCCCAGCCTGGCTCCTGGATCAATGCTGTGCCTGCAGGGATGCTCGCTGCAGCCCTTCGCATCTCAGCCCATCAGAAAAAAATTACTGAGAACAGTTTATCCATGTGAGAAACTGCTCCCAGCCATCCTGCCAAGGTCAGTGCGAACTGCTGAGCTGGTGCTCTGCTGAGAGCCACAGCTGGGTCTCACACTCTCACCTTTTCCAGGCAATGCAGGACACCCCGGGGAGAGGGAGCACCCAAGCCCTCCCTTCCCATGCTCTTCTCCCTGCCCTCTCCAGGGACACATCCCACCTGTCTGCCCATGTGCTTGCTCCTCACTTAACTAGAAAAGAAAACCATGGACTTTCTCCAGGTCAGACAGGATCCACATGTGTATGAAACCTGGGTAGGGATTTAATTGAAGCAGGTTTGTGCACGGGACTCTGCAGTGTTTGGTTTGGTCACCACCCCTCAGCCAGCCACTGGGACATCCTTCATGGGCAGAGGGGTCTGCTAGTCCGTTCTCCAAGCGTGAAATCCCAGGGAAGAACATGGTTCTGATGCAGAGTGAGGATTGCAAAGAGACAGCTCCTCTTCCTAGCTCCAGTCTGAGGGTGTGCTCTGGCTCAGGGCTGGGGGCACTGACTGTGCTGCTCCACCAGCAGTGACCCAGCTGCTCCAGGTGCCACCTGCACGACTCATCCTTGTCCAGCCTCTCCTGTGGCACCGAGTGAGGAGTTTCAGGGTGCTCTGCTCCTTAATGAGTCCTTATGAATTCCCCTCTGCCTGGCCCAGCGTGACAGGAGGATTCACTCTCCCAGCGTGGGTGGGATGCAGAGGTCTCTGAGCCCTCTCCTTTGGTCTGCAGTTGCTTCATCCTGCCCTGCTGTTAGCTCTCCTTGGAGGGATCATTGTGGGAAGCGGAGCAATTCTCCAGTTCCTTTGTGATCCCCACTGGGCATTGCTCCACTTTGATTTTCTTTCTTCCTCTCATTGACTTCTTAGATCCTGTGAACAGCAAGATGACAGCAGGAGTTAACCCCAGAGAAATGGATTTACACTTCTGGAGTCAGCATGGCCTCATCCCAAAATAGAGACAGCGCAGGAGGAAGCAAAGCTCAGCAAAGCAAAGATGAAGAGAGACCCCTCATGTGTCAGATGTGTGGGTATCCAGGGGAGGCTGTTGTGATCCTGAGCACAAAACAACACGTGAAGCAGAAATAGGCAGAGAACTGACCTGCTGCAGAAGTGTCCCTGAGAGGGTACCCAGAGCAGTAGGATGCATTCTGTGGATTTCTTCCCATTCCAGTGTGGTTCATGGCCCACACCACATGCTGAGAGAGCTGCTACGCCTCTCCATCACCTCATTCCTGCCACAGCTGCACCCACCCCTCGCTTGGGACATCCCCATCCAGTCCTGGAGGGTCGCACGTGTCTGCCCTGGGCTACACAGGGCAGCTTCCTCCCCACTGCTCCAAGTGCCTGGTTTTGTACAGCAAATCCTCTTGTCACCCAGCTGTGATGGTGTCACCTGAATGAGCAGGGCCCTCTGAAGGCCGGGGTGTTAAAGAAATTCCCTTCAAGCTTCTCTCCACATTTATTGTTGGGCCAACCCTTCCCTGTTTTTACCACCACTACAGAGCGTGTGAGCAGCAGGGTTTTCCTGAAAGAGCATTTTTTAAGGCCTGACAGACAAACTGTCTTATCCTTGCCCTTATCAGGAGCAGTTTTCTGCTTATTCACCTGTAGGAAACATGGGTACAACACATTCCTCTGTCAGCAGGGAAACCTCCACTGGAAGATCAACAGAGCTGGCAGAAACCTTTCTCTGAACGTCAATAACTCACCCCTGGGAATTTGGCCTTCCCCAATCACCGCCTCCCTGACCAGATAAGCAAACACAAGGGACTAAGCTCTGTTAGCTTAGGTGCTTGGAGTGCTCTCCAGGTCACCCTGCCCAGGCTGCCCTGGCTAACCATTAGCAGGGGCTCCTCTGGCTAGAGACACAAGTGTTGCCAAAATATGACTCAGAGGAGCATGGAGGAGAACCCTCCTCTCCCCTGTCCTTGGGCATTTCTCACAGGAGTCCCTCTGGAGGAAGCAGAAGTTGTAGCCCCGAGGTGATGCCCCAAGGAACTCCTCCTCCCTACCTTTTATCCAGGGATCCTGTCCTCTTTTTCTCTTCCTCTGCTGCACATGAGCTTTGTCTTTGGTGCAAAAGTATTTCCCGTCAGCCTCAGCTTCTTGTAGGATCTCATCTTCATACTTCTCCTACACCGAGAAGAACAGTCAGTCTATGCACTACCCTGGCTTTCCCAGGGAGCTGGTGGCATTGCCAGGGACCTTTGTGACCATTGCTATGGTGTGATGACAAATGCTATTGTTCATAAACATTCTCAACTGGCTGGAAAGAGTGGCACTTCTATCCCTCAGCAGCAAGTTGTGTAACAGGGTGGGAATGAGGTTTGGCACCTGGTGCAGGAAGAGCCATCACCTTCTGGAGGGAGCTTGGGCTGGGACAACGTGTCTCATGGCTCTGGGACCCGGCAGCCTAAGCTGATGGCTGAGGAGAACAAACAAACAAACAAACCTCGCTGTCCGTCGTGTCTGGCTCATCCGATTCTTGCTTCCCAGACTCGGCATCATTGTCATCTAAAGAAACACAAAAAGAAGGGTTTTGGCTGGTAGGAGGCTTGACAAGCTCATGAGCAGATACAGAGCCACTGGCTCAGGCTCACAGAGCCACTGAGGCAGAGAGCAGCTTCAGCAATAAACTGTGTTGTGCAGCAGAGGCACTGCAGGCTACATGGCCTGAAATGAATGTTTAGGGGTGATCCAACAAGACTCGATTGGGAAACCAGCTCCCAGGAAAGCTGTATCCATAGAACTTTGCTATGCCAGGGTCACAAGAGCTTTCCCAATATCTGTGGCTACATACAGGTGGGAAACTGAGGGGTGTTTAAACCTCAGACTGCACCTTCCTATTTGAGCCCCAGGAGGGGAGAAGGGCATTGGGGTGAAGAGGCCAAAAAGGACAATCCTCCCATTTGCTGCTGGTGTCAGTCAGTGGCTCTTGGCAGGGAATGTGTGCTGAGGAGCAGAGGAAGGAAAAGCAGGGGAGATCCTTCCCTTCCCAGCAAAAACATTCTGCTGTACACAGCCCCTGGGGCTACACAGCCCCAGACGTGTACCTGCACACACCCGACCTCTGCACAGGCTGCATCTGCGTGGGTTGGGGGCCCAGCCTTGCTGGTGGTGGCATCACCCTGTCTGCACACACAGCAACACACCGGGGCTGGCCACGGTGGGCAGAAAGAGCTGTGGCCTCTGCTGAGGGCCAGGGGCACCCCAGAAGCTCAATACTTGATGCTCATGACACCCAGGTTTAGCCAGGGTGGAGCTCAGCAGGGCAACCCCCCTTGCTGCCCCTGTGGAGGTGGGAGAGCAGATGATGCTGCTTCCAGACACTTCTGGATTCCCTGTAGCCTCATCCCATCCTCACCTTATCCTTCTGCAGGTTAAGGTTCACTAGAAAGTGTAGAAGTATTTGTGTATTGTTTCCTGGGCTTTGTGTCAACCTTAAGGTGAGAACTGAAGAAAGTCCTGTATTCCCACACCCAGAATGTAATCAGCTGAAATTCCTCTGCCGTGATGATATCTCCTTAGCATGTAAATCACAGAGGACTCCCTTTTTTTTTTTTTTTTTTCCACCGTGAAAAATCCTGCTCCAGAGAGTGTTCCCAAACCACTCCGACACGCCCAGACCAACTAATCCAGGTGAGCTCAACTTTCTGGCCAAGCCAGTAAGGCTGGCCCTGAGCAGCTCCCAGCAGACGTGCTTCCCACTCCGATCCCCATGGCTGCTGCTTCCCACCCACCTAGACAAACCCGGCACCTGTGTCCTGCGGGGGTCAGGCAGGGAGAAAGCCTGGGAAGGGCTCTTTTGGGGGATGGAGCAGGGAAAGGGAGGAAACCATCCTGATCTACCTGCTAGAGGCATCCCTGGCTCCCTGCTCAACCCTGTGTGCTGTGTCATCACAGGACACACTTGGGAGCAAGGGGACGGGGGTGGTTTTCCAGTGCTAGTCCTGCAAACCTCTTGCATTTTCCCCACCTCTGCTGGGAAATTCTGAGCTTCTTCTTCCCTGAGAGGAGCGGGTAATGCTGGAGCAGCAACGTTGCCTTGTTGCTGCTTATTGTGGAGTGGGTTTTGCCACGAGGTCGGAGCTACGCTGACTCTTTAGCCCTTGGAGGATTCCCTGGAAGGTGGCTTTGCAGGTGTGTGCAGAGCCCAGCAGAGAGCTCTGGGCTGGGAAATGCCTTCACTGAAAGGCACCTTTCACTCTTGCCTTCTCAAATGTCACATTTGCCTGGGGCTTCTTACCTGCTTCTCCCTTCTGTGCACTGACATCCCGTCTCATCCCAGCCTCAGGAGGGGCCTCCGGGTCTCTTGGTGCGGAGCTGTTTGTCAGATATGCCCGTGAGAGGGCGAGCTGTGGGATACAGGGAGCACAAATGTCACCGGGCAGGAGAGGGTTGTCGTCAGCCCTCACTTGGTGACTGTGACACCCACAGGGACGAGCATCACAGAGATGTTCCTGTGCACTGTGCTGTGTTTGCAGGGAGCCCAGCACTCCTGCAGCACCTGTGGGAGGGGGCACAGGCACTGCCTGCCCTTGGGCCTGGATGGAAACCCTGTGGTCACCGGAGGGGAGGTGGGGAATGAGAGCCAGGACTGAGCGATGTGCAAATTGCCTTCACACGTCAGAAACCCATCCTCCCGCAGGACATTAACGCTGGTCACACCGGTGCCAGCAGCAGTGCTGGACACCCTGGGGGTGGGTGAGGGGCTGCCAACACGAGCTGTACTCACCCCAGCTGCATCCTCCTCCTCCTCCTCCTCCTCCTTGGCAGCAGCAGGCAGTGGCCGGGTGGCACTGGGCCAGTGGTAGGGGCAGCGCGGCTCGTCCCGCTGTGCCCTGTGTGTCCCTCCGGGGCCGCGGGCTGCCGGGCTGTCCCCGGGGCTGTCCCGCGGGCTGCCGCAGCCCCGCAGCTCCCGGCGGCAGTGCCGCTCCGTGTCCCTGCCGCGGCCGGAGTCGGACAGGTCCAGCGGCGCGTCCGCATCATCGTCCCTCGCCTCCTTCACCTTTGCTCGGAGCTCGGAGCGCTCCCGGCTCAGCCAAAGCTCCTTTTCTCCCTTCCCATCCGCAGCATCCTCCAGGAAGGAGCTCTCCTCCTTGCATCCGAGCCACGGGGACGGGGGCCGCTCCCCGGGCGGGAGCTTCGTGTCGCCGTCCGCCCGCGGGCCGGGCTGGCACTGCTGCAGGAGGAGATGCTGCAGCCGCTCCCGGTGCTTCAGGAGCTGCAGCTTCTCCTCCAGCTGCTGGTCCCGCACGTACACCATGGTGGCAGGCAGCTTCAGCAGGGCGGCGTGGTCTTCCCAGCTGTCCCGGGAGCGCGTCCTGCCGTCGGCAGCTTTGGTCCGGAGCAAGTGGCCGGGGAAGGTGCCGCCGTCGCGGTCAGCCGGGGAGCAGGGACCCGCCAGCCCCAGCTGGTGCAGGGAGAGGTGTTTGTGCAGCAGGCAGAGCTGCTCTCTCCGGGCACTCAGCTTGAGGTTTTCGTAGGATGGAGGAGCCTTGGTGGAGTCTAGTTTGCTTGCTGTTAAATAACTGAAAGAAACGTGGAAAAAAAAAATTAAATTAGCTATATCACATTAGCAAGAAAAAAAGAAAAGAAGAAAAAAGAAAAAAGAAAAAAGAAAAAAGAAGAAAGAAAAAAATAAAGGAAAAAAGAAAAAAAATCACATTAGCATTAGAGTTTTCCCGTGGTTTCCCAGCTCTGCAGGGATGCGTGTGGTCTGTCCTGCTCTTTCCATGCCCTGTTGCAGCTCTTGGCCAGTACATCACGCTTGTCTTTGGGTTCTGTGCTGGGGAGGAGGGTCCTGGTGGCCAGGGGAGTCAGGCAGTCAGCAGTGGGTCTCCACACAGGGCAGGAAGCCATTCCCATCCCACCATCCAGCAGCAATCCCCTGTCCCTGGGCCACGGCTGCTCAAGGCAGGGGCTTGAGTGAGGGTAAGGATGCAGTGACCTCTCACATCAGCACTGCTGCTGAGATGTCACTTTTTGAATAGCGTCTTACAGGTAGCAACATCCTAACTACCCTCTTGGGGTTTCTCAGTGCCTGAAGACCCCCAGGACAGAGGAACAGCCCACGCGCCCCTAATCTTTTACAGAGACTTTTACAAGACTTTTACAGCCGTCCTAGGAAGGTTGGTGCAGTGCAGGAACCCGCCCTGCAAACCCAGTCCCAGGTGCTGCTGGTTATTTGGCAGCTTCCATGAGTGCAAGCTGTTCCTAGGAATGCTCAGCAGAGCTACTCACACCCTGGGAAACTCGCTGTCTCTACAGACGAACTCACTGGCCCTGCTCAGCCCTCTGTGCTCCCGAAATCACCGGGGAGGATAAGCCTGGGAAGTGCTGAGCCCTGCAGGAAAGTCCATTAGAATAGATAAGTAGGAGCAGGAATTGCTGCCTGCCTGGGACAGTCCTTCTGCCTGGATGTGGGGGCACCTGCTTCGCTTTGTGGGTCTGTCTGGGGAGCTGGAATAATGAGAGGCTGGTCTTGTTGGGCTGGATTCCTGTCATTTTTTACTGGTGTAAACTGGAATATCCCCCCCTCCCCAGGGCTGTGGGAGAATTTGGGAGAGGAAGGTGGGCAGACACGGTGAATACTGGCCATCCATCCATTGAGGGACAGCCGCAGTGGGCCATGGATCAGGCCCACACCACCACCCCCAGTGGGTACTCACGCCTCCAGGCTGGGGCTGTGCTCACGCTCCGGAGGGAGGGGAGTCTTCCTCGCTGGGGGAGACACTGCTGCCCCTGAAGGACTCTTTTCCAGGAGGCAAGGTCTGGAGCCAGGTCTCACCAGGGCAATGGTTCCATGCAGCTGGTTGGAAATCCTCTGGGACGCCTGTGGCAGAGGGGAGAAAGCCCAGGTGAGCCATTCTGCAGCGTGTCCTGTGTTCCAGGGAGCCTGGCTGAACTGGGACACATCTCACCAGTGAGAACAAGAGAGACAGCTCCTGAGTGTGCTGCTTGACATGGTTCTGATCAACAGCTCCATCAAGTTTTTATTGTTTTTTCCAGGAAATTTCCCCCCCATGCACTCTCTGTTTTCTGGTTGCACTGATTTGTAGCGCAGGAAGTTTTGCATCTCCTCTCAAGTCATGATTCAGTGGCTCAACCACAATAAGACCCCGCAAATTCCCTGTCCCCTAGTCAGGCCTTTATTCATGCAAGGCTTTATTCATGCAAGCACCTGGCACAGGCTGGTTTGGTGGGTGTATTTCTGGTGGAGAACCGGGGCCAGGACATCTCAGTCTCCATCAGCTGTCATGAAAGTCTTGCCACATGTTCTGACTTGACTTTCCCCTCCCCCCCTGGAGATGTCACCAACGCTTCCTGTGATCCCTATTAATTATCCCCACAGCTTGCCTGCAGCCTCACCAAAACCCCTTTTCACCTGCTCTTTCAAGTTTTTTGTGGAGGTCGAGTAAGCAAAACCTGTGCCAAAACAGAAGGATCCGTGTGGGTGTGGACATGGGCTCGAGTTCCCATGACCAGGAACAAGGTCCAGGTCCTGCAGTCTCATCTCCCAGTGTCACCATATCACTCAGCAGCTCTCGGCTGACACCCTCTCTGTGTTTGTCCTCACAAACACTGGATGCCAGGCCCTCTGAAAATGCCAATATTGATCCTACTGCAGATGGAGAGACATCTGTGGTGCTCTTGGGCAGGGCTGCTGTGGTGCATTTGTTCTTGGTACCCACAACTCCCACCGTTTACACATTCTCCAGCCTCTTCCAGCCTTCACTGTGCTCCAGCTCCCTGCTTGCCCAGCAAATGGAGAGCTGGCTCTGTGGCTCAGGATAAGCTACACCGAAATGGGGCTCAGCACGATCTCCCCAGGGGCTTCACTCCTCAGAGTTTTCCCCAGTAGGACCTCTGAGAGAGGAACCAGAGCGATGAGCAGAGGAATCAAGGATGCTGGAAGTGTGACCATGGAGTGATAAACACAGGAGCAAACGAGGATGGGCATGGTCACAGCACGGACAGGAGCTGTGCCAAGCTTTGCTTGCAGCAAGTGGCAATCTCTGCAGAGAGGATGGATCTGGCTTTTGGTAGGCGCCTTCCTTGACCCTGGCAATGACGAACTGCCCAAGTCTGGCTGAGTGTTCCACCCCCCAAGTGCCTCCTACTCTTTCCCCATCCCAGTCTGCTCGTCTTGACCCAGTTCAGATGACCACAGCAGTGGGGAGAAGGCCCGAGGACATCAGGCTGCCTCTGACAACTCACCATTTCTGCAAGGCTGACTTCTTGGAGGACAGTGCCTGGAGAAGTCCTGCTGCTTGGAGAGCTTCTCTGGAGCTTCTCTGGAGGCTTTTCTGCAAAAAAAGGCACAACCAGCTACTGTGATGGTCCCCAGAGCTGCTGCAGCCCTGCCCTGCAGTGTGCTGGAGCCTTGCAGCCTCCCAGGGATGCCACTGGCTGGTACCAACCACCTCTCAGTGAAGACTTTGAGCCAAAATTGCCTTCTGGCTCAAGCCAGCACCTGATGGAACGTGCCCTTTGTTGCATGTGTGGGTGGCAGGAAGGGAATGACATGGTCTCTGCATGAATTGTCTTACAGAGAGGGCACCCAGCACTCTTTTGCTCCAATTCAGAGCAGGGTGTTTCTCCCCTGACCTGCATTTCCCCCCCATCAGCTTTCCTGCCCATGGCAATGTCCATCTGAGCTGCCAACAGCTTGGTCTTTGCTCTCCAGACCCTTTCCTGGGGCAGTTTTGCACCATGGCTCAGTCACTTTTCACAGCCCCAGGTCCCTCAAGGCTGGCAGGAGCTGGCAACACCCACCTTCAGTGAGCTCGAGGTCTGGCACATCCTGGTGGGCTTCTTCTGCTTCCCTGTGCTCTGCTTTCTCCGTGCTGACACTCCTGCTCACTGGGGACACTAAAGTCAAAGGGGAGCTTGGTGTGGAGCAGCGTTCTCTGGAGGTGACTCCTGGGGTCTTTGTCCTGTCCCTGTTGGAAGGAAAAGGACATGAATGAATGAGGAGGGGCAGGAGAAGGAAGGTTTTGGAGCCACTGCACTGAGAGCTCTGAGCCTGATATATAAATATACATATTTATGTGTGTGTGTATGTGGATATACTGGATCCCCAGACTCACCTCCTTCCACTGCAGCTTATCAGTGCCCAGCTGCAGTCTGGAGCACGGACAGAGCCAGCACGACAGCCCAGGGTGAGATTGCCCCACTTGGTTGTGGGTAACGTCGCAGGAAGCCACGATGTTGGGTAAGCCAGGACCCGGCTGTGGCTGTTGCAAAAGCCCTGTGGGAACCTGTCCCTGGCTGGGCTTTCAGCCTGATGGAGGGGTGGGTTCAGCACAGGGATGTGGTGTCTGTGCCCTGTCACCAAATCAAGATGGGGCTGATGCTCTCGGTGACACAAGGGAGTGACTGAGTCTTGGAGACACACACACAGTCCTGGATGGACTCTGATGCTGGGACGTGGATGTTTGGCTGGAAATCTTCCTATCCAGCATCTCAGGGGAGAGCAGAGCAGAGCAGGATCACTCAGTGCTCACCAAGCCCAGCCCAGCCCACAGCTCTGGAGCTCCTCAGCCCTTGGAAAGCATTGGGGAGTAAAAGCCAGAGTTTCTCTTTAAGCGGATGGTGCTCCTGTGCTCCAAAGAAAACACATTTCTAAACTAATCCCTCAGTGCTAATTCCTCTGGACTTTAAACCCTTGAGGAATGAGCTGATTTGTATATATTGGCCAGCCTGGCAGGTTGCTTGGCTTCCAGCACAGCGCTCTGCTGGGCTATGAACCTGCCTCTTTAACCCCATCACAGTCCCTTGTGTGTCACTCTCCGTCCCCCAAAACAACCCATCTCCTGCAGACTCACTCTGGCTGCTGCAGGAGGGGAGCTGGTGCCATGGAAAAGCCATGGAAGCCCAGGCTGAGGTCCTTGCAAGCTGCCCAGGGCTTTATTTCCAGGAGGTTAAATATCTTTGTTCCCCCAAAATGAATTGTTGGATGCTGGCGAAGAGGGAAGTGAGCAAAGGACAACAAGGATTTTGAGACCGTTAGGGATTTTTCCAAGTCTAACATATACAGGAATCCACAGGAATTAGAAGCTAAAATACCCCTGAGGATGCCACAGTCTGGCATCTGTGGGGATGCCCTGGTCATTACCAACATCCCTTGTGAAAAACAAAACCAGGAAAGTGCTTACTCCAGGCTCCGGAGCCTCTTCAGTTCTTCCTTGAGAGCTTTGTTCTCTTCCCTCAGGCGATTGGTCTCGTTTGCTGCAGGGACAGAGGTGGTGCTGTGAGCTCAGACACTGCAGGAGAGAGCTGATGCTCCTCACAGCTCACCGGGGTGCCCGAGGGAGAAGGAGGAGGGAATGGCACCAGGTTTTGGAGGGATGCCGGATTTCCTTCCTTCTTTGTAAACATGTTGGGGCGAAGGGATAAAAGGCAGCAACTTTCTGACTCAGGTTGCATTGGGATTGGGTCTGCTCGCAGCTCGTCCAGCTCAGGGGCAGAGCACGACCCCGACGAGGCAGGGGTGAGTTTGACACAGTGAACATCCTGCCCCTGAACACCAGGGTGAAGAGTGGGAGCTGTGTTAGGGGGAGGGCTGGGGGTCTCGGAGGGATCAGGCAGAGGCCAGAGGGAGCTGTGAGCACCCAGCACCGGGTGCTGCAGTGAGGAGAACACGAAGAGCATGGGTGGGCTCCCAGGCACGGTGCCTTGCCTTGCTCCCGCTCTAAAGCAGCACTCGGGGAGCAGTGGCATAGCAGGGGAGATAAACCAAGGGCTCTTGGCACCTCTCCATCCCTCCTAAATGCCTTATCTCCTTTACCCCCATGACCCTGCCCGGGCCGGTCAGATCCCCGGGGAGAAACACCCCGCGCCTCAGCGGTGCTGGGAGCTCTGCCAAAGGCTCAGGAGAGGATCCATCACACGCGTTGCTTGATTTCATTTACCCGTGCTGAGCTGCTGCTGTGACTTTCCTGTCTTTGCCAGAGTGCTGCTCCTGCCGTGCCAAATGCATCCTTTTTCCAGGCAGCTGACACAGCCTGGAATCTCTCATTTTCCTGGAGGTGCGGAGGGCTGCAGCCCCCAGCTCTGCTGATTTGTGTGAAGGGTTATGTCTGCTGGGGGGGACGTGAACTGCCATCCACAGTCCTGCTCCCTCCCTTCTCCCCATCCCCAAACCCTTCCCAGATTCCTGCTCACCATGAGGGCTCACGTGCAAATATCTGGGAGTGGGATTAACTGAGCAAAGGCCCAGCCTGCCAAAGCCGAGCTTACAGCAAGTGTCAGTACGTACAGAGGATGAAGATGTGCTGCAGGCTCTGGAAATGAGAGGTCTCGTACTCATTCTGCTTCTTTTTGGCCAGCTCCTGGGTGACCATGCATCTGTCACAAAGACCAGCTCGCAGCCTGGAGGAAGGAAACCCCACAGCTTGTTACCACACGGTTTCCATGGGAGAAACAAGTTCCTGCCCTCCCCACGGAGAAGTGTGAACACCCAGAATCACCCAGAATCACCCCTGCAGCCCAGCCCTTGCACCCCTCCAGATCCAGTCCCACCACCACCAGCCTAGGAAAGCTCCTATGCACATGCCCAGGCTCCTCCAGCTCTCCCAGCAGCTGTGCATGGGAAAAATAGAGGTTCATGTGCTACATCCCACTCTGGGGAAGACAGCAAATCCCCAACTCTCCCCCTAGGAGGGTG
Source organism: Pachycephala philippinensis (assembly GCA_013397055.1). Taxonomy (NCBI): domain Eukaryota; kingdom Metazoa; phylum Chordata; class Aves; order Passeriformes; genus Pachycephala; species Pachycephala philippinensis. The sequence continues at coordinate 47,492 of VWZT01007242.1, read as the reverse complement.
CAGTTGCTGCCACTCAGCAGCGCCCTACTGAAAAACAAATCCTACCTGTTTTCTAAAACCTTTACATTTTCTTTAAGGACCTTCTGTTGTTCCCTTAACTGGTGATTTTTAGCAAATAGCTCTTCAATTCTCTGAGCATCCCTAATTGAAGAAACAGAACAAAGACAAGAGGGTTGTTAGATTTCTCCCTAAAACCCGTGCCTTCATCCACAGTTCCCTTTTTCTTGTGTGTCAGGAGGGGAAACAAATGTGTTGAAGGATGCTGCCCTGTGACACCCTCCTTGGAGTCAGCAGCTTAATTCTTCCCACTTACTGCTTCCCAAGAGGGCACGAACTGGCTGGCATGAGCATCACCTGCCAGTGGGAAGGCAAACTGGAGCTGCACTGGGATCCCCCAAGCCCTGCCTGGAGCCAAAAGGCTTGAATTTGGCAGTGCCAGAATGGCAAATGGTGCTCTGTAATCCAGCAGTCTCGGAGGATAACTCGGGAAGTGTGAAATCGCAGTGGTGTGAGCACCCCTCTGCCCCCTGCCCCGGCATCGCTCACCGGCACTTCTCCGTCGTCAGCTCCGCCACCTTGCTGTGCAGACCTGGGGCAAGGAACAGACACAGAGAGCTGGGTGTTTATTGCCAATTCCCCGGCACTCAGAAGCAAACGGCACTGATGGAATTTCAGGGAGGTGTGTGGCTTTGCAGAAATCTCATCCGTTCACAAGCCTTATCTCCGATAAGGAATAACACATTGCACGTGTTCAACGCTGTCACAGTTTAACACGACTGGGAAAGTTGTACAAAATGTGAGCTCATTTTGTATCCCCGCTATTTAATGAGTCTGCATTTCCTTCCCAGACCCAAAAAGTCTGGTTTGGTTTTGTTTCTACTTATTTCTCACTGCAGTCCGCATTTCCCAGGTGGGCAGTATTTTATAGCTCTCAGGGTTGGAAAGCATCTTGGAGAATATTTACAGCTGAACGGCTTTGCTTGATGGATCTGCAGACATTGTATCCTGTCAGGTCCATTTTATGCAAAGTAGATGTAAACATGTGGTTTAAATTGCTCAACAGTTTCCTCTAACTCTCACACGGCTTGAAATTACACAAGAGAAGAATGAATTCATAAGCCAGAATCATCCAAAAGTGCTGAAGTTTTGTTCATAATATTGATACTGGGAATTATTCTAATAGGAAAACAATTGGACTTGGCACTTGGTTGCTTAATCTAATGGGTTTTATTTTAATAATGTATGACCTGAGAAATAATTTATTCCCTAGAGGAATAAGCTATCCAACCTGACTCAAACATTTTCTTTAGCAGAGCTTCATCTCCTGCTGCTTCTGTCTTATAGATTATTGCATCTTTCTGCTTTCCCTTTGATCCTTCAGTATCCAAATTCACCCCAACCCTCACTGCTTGGGGCAGATGCCCAGCAGGTGTGGGTGTCACCTCTGCAAAGCTCCCAATTCACCTTTATCACAGACCACGACAGCAGGGGCAGGAAAGGAGCCAAATCCCCCGTGGTTAATGCTTGCAGCAAGTGGGATTCCTGCTGGGACTGAGCACCTCCATGGCTTGCTGTCCAGGAGCATGGAGTGCAGGAATGCACTCTCTCTTCTGCTGCTTCTCATCATTCAAAATTACTTTTTTCTCAGTGTGCCAATGAGAGGTACCAAGGTGCCATCAGAGGGTGCTCTCCCCTGAGGCACAGGCTGTGACCCCATGTCCCAATCCATCCCCGTGGGTGCTGCTTGCTCAGCACTAATCCCCAAATCTCCCTGATCCACACCTGCTCCTCCTCCCTTCAGGTTACACTACAAAGAAATGGATCTTGGCCAGTTTTTTATAAGACACTTTGGGTATCCCTACCTTGGACCTCTTTCTCGTGGATTTCCTTGAGCTTGTTCAGGAACTCTGCAAAACTCTCTGTGGTCATGTTCAGGGCTGAGCCACACACCAGGCTCTGTCCTTTTGCTTCAAATTATTCAGGTTTCAGCCTAAAATAGAAAAAGTCCAACAAAAGAGATGTGTCTGGTGCACGTGGTGCTCTGGAAAGGACAAAGCCCAAAGCTGGGAAGGGAAATAATTTGCTAAACCATGGGATGCATTTTTGTCCACCCTGCCTCAATGCTGAGCATAGCAAAGAGCATGTCTTAGATACCAGGAGAAGCCCAGCTGGAAAATCAGGCTTTTCCTCTACTTGTTGAGCTGTTTAAATTGCATTTCTCTGGGATGAGGTGGGGCAGGGCATCTTCTCAAGCACAAAGAAGGGACTGCAGAAGTCATGTTGGGACCACGTGGGGACTGATGATGGGGAAATCCGCAGCATCCTCGAGCTCAAGCTTTGGTGCTTGAGCCTGATGGACTCATCTCCTGCTGGGATGCTCCCATGAATTCCTCCTCCCTCTGGCCCCATGCACAGCTTTTACAGAGGCAACATGCAGCACTCGGCCACCCCACTGTCACTGCCCAGGCTTCCTGCATGGCTGTAGCCTCTTTGAACCCTTGGGAGACACCCAACAGAGCTTTTTCATTCCATTTTACAGAGAAACCAGGAGAGGTGGTGTCCAGAGCCAAGACTTGCAGGAAGCTGGCATGGCCACAGCACCCATAGGGTCCTCTGGAACCACCAAAGCCACACTGGGAAAGAAGAACTTCATGTGGAAGAAAGAGCATCTCCACAAGGGAGCTTTCCCCCCAGAAACCATTCTGGGTTAACGAGTCATGGTGAGTAATCCCAATCCCAACAAAGCACCTGGACACTCGGCTTTCAACCACGAAGAGATGACCGGGGAAAAAACCTCCCCTCTGTTGCTGGGAAGTGAAGAGTGGGCTGGGACTTGGCCTTTGCAGCCCCACGGGAAGGGTTTGTGCTGGGCTCCAGCGCTCTCCCAGCCCGGCTCCCGCCCGTGCCTTTATCTGCATGTGGAGCAGGGATGTGCCAGATCGCCTGCATATGCAAGATGTGGGCACGCAGAGCTGGAAGAAGAAAGTTTCCCCTAAAGCATCTGATTTTCTAAAGAAATGAGGCACGCGCCAGCAAGCAGAAGCAGCGAGCTCGGCACGCTCGGATCGGAGGAGCAGTGCCTGAACACGAACCATCCCGGAGCCACTTTGTTTGGATTTTGAGCAAATCTGACGCAAACAGAGTAGAGATCTCACTCTCTGGGGAAACAATTAAAAAATATTCATTGCTCCCACTTCCCAGGGCGTAACCCACCCCTTCCCAGGGCTGGGTGATCTATCCCAGAAAATAAAAGCACGGTGTGGCTCGTTCAGCTCGAGATCTGCTGCTGTGAAATGGGATTGGGAACTGATCTCAGCCCCGAGAGCCACAGCTGAAAAACCAGCCAGGGGAAATCACGTGCAAAACAGAAAAAAACCCCTCCTGATGTTAATGGGATGCACTTCCAGGATCACTGAATCCTAAATTTGGCTCTGCCCTGGGCAAAGCGCCTCCCCAGGGCTGAAGGGAGGTTGTGAGAGCAACCACTGCCATCACAGGAGTGACACCCCGAGCGCCAGCTGGGAAGGCTCTGAAGCACCCAGGCACTAATTCCCACTGCATTCTCCAGTGCTGTAATCTGGGAAGGGATCACACCTGGGAGCAGAGGAGCTGGTGGCCGCACGTGCTCCTGCTGTGCTGCTGCTGCTGGATCAGGTCCTGCCCACCTTGTACTGGAGGTACAGCCCTTTCCCCAAGGCTGCTGTCTCCGAGGGCTGCACCCAGCATTTCGGTGGCTCCAGCCCAGCCATCCCGGGAAGGTGACACCCCGGCTGGGCCCGGTGCCAGCCCTGGTGCTGCTCAGGGAGGGAGGGAGGGAGGGCTGGCATGTGCTGGGAGGTGGGAGGCGCGGGGGCAGCCCAGGTGCTCGGTGCCGGATCCGGATCCCTGCAGCCGTGACTCAGTGCTGCGGGCGCAGCCCGGCAGATCAGGATTTGGGGCTGGGCTGTGGGCAGCAGCTTTGCCTTCCGTGCACGGCTGAGGCTGTGGTGCCACCAGGGTTGGGGTTTGCTTCTGATTCTCTTTTCCTCAGAGCCCTCAGGTCAGTGGGGACCTGTGACCTGCTGCGGCTCCCATCAGCCAGTTTTGGTGCTTTTGGGGTGCCAGAACCCATCTCTGCCTGCAGATGGAACAGCCACTCTATGGCAAACCTGGCGAGGACCTCGGGTCTCGTCTGTGCACATGCATGGTAACAGTGATCCTGCATGAGCATCATTCCCAGAATTCAGCCTTTTCCTGCAGCAGAACAGCCCCACCGACAGCCCAGCCCCCCCGAGGGGCTCAGCTTTGCTCCCTCTCACCCCGTGTGGATGGGTGAAGGTGTGAAGCCACAGCTCCCCGCTCCTCCACCCTGCCCCAGAGGATTTATTGAGGGAGATTTATTGCTGAAGCCTAGACCACAGAGTCCCTCAGTGCGGAGCTCACTCCCTGAGACAGGGATTTCATTTACAGCCCTGAGCCCTGTGCAGAGCTGTCACTGTGATATAGAGCCCGTGGTACTGGATGAGGCCCTGTGGCAGGGCTGGAGCAGCCCTTTGGCATCCCACAGGGCCGGGAGTATTTCACAGTGACGGGTGCCCTCTGCAAACAGAGCCCCAGTGTCGGGGACCAAAGGCAAACTCCTCATCCAGGCCCTAAATCTGGAGGGTTTGGGAAGTCCAAAACCTGGGGTAAAGCTGTTGTTCCCGTGGCTTTGCTCACCTGCTCTCTGCATCCCTGGATGCTCAGCTCAGGGTGGGGCACGGGGATGTCCCTGGGATGTCTGCTCTCATGCACGGGGCTGGGGCAGCCCCCAGCGTCTCCTGGGTGCCAATGGCATCACTCCTTGGGCAGGATGCTCCTGTTGTGGCTGGGGAAAGGAAAAGCAGCAGGGAGGTTGTTTTCTGTCCAGTCTGAGGGGGCTGGGGAAGGGGTGGACCTGGGCAGCTGGCTCTGACAGCACAGCCAACCCCCATTCCTTGGTCCTCAGGGGGTTCCTAACCTCTCAATACCATCCCCAGCACTGCCTGTCACACTCACAGTGAGCCACAGCACATCCCCACCCTCAGCTGTGTCTCCTTTCATGAGGATAAAGCAGCTCATTAGCTAAACAAGATTAAATCCAAAAAAAAAAAAAGGCAGAAAAGAAAAAGGCAGGACTGTGACATTCTGACACTGTGGGATCAGTGAAGCTTAATGGATTTACCACCAGATATTTCCCCATCAGCAGTGCTGGAGTTGTTCAGCTCCGGGCTGGATTGATGTCACGCACCTTTCTCTGGGCGATTGTCGGGCAGAGCTTCTTTGACCAGCCAAAATTTCTTTCCTTGGCTACCCTACTAGATTCCTGGTCTAATTTTAGAATTATAAAACAAGTTTGTGCTCAGAAAAACTGCCTGATCACTCATGGAAAATCTGCAGTGCCAGGAGTATTTCACAGGCCAGCGTGGAGCTAATGCTCTTTGCTGATGTACTTTGCTTGGCGGTTTGAAGAGGGCTTTTTTGGTTTGTCGAGGGATTCTTTTTTTTTTTTTTTTTTGGGTATTTATTTATTTGCATGACTTAACACGGCACAGACTGCCCTAAAATGGAGCCCAGCTCCTGCTCTCCACCGTGCTGGGTTTGCTGTGGGTGCTGCACAGGGGCTGCCAGATTGCAAAATTACCTCCCAACAAGGGAGACAGGAGGAGCAGCCTTGGCTCTTGCCTCTCCAGGGAGGAGGATTTGGTGCCTTCCTCTACCTCGCACAACCTGAAAATCCTCCCCGGAGCAGGGCAGCTGCTCCGTGCTGCTCCACCAGCCCAGGGGCCGGTTTGCAGCCAGCCCCAGGATTGCCTGTGCTGGCTGAGGGGGTCCCACGGGTGATGTGGAGCTGCAGCACGGCTGTGACCCGCGCCGATGGCCCTTTGGGTTTGTGAGGACTGTGCTGGTCACAGTCCCCTGAACCAGTCCAGCAGGATCAGCAGCAGCAGGGAGATGCTGGCCCTGCTCACGTGTGCACAGACGTGTCCCACTGCAGGGAGAGGAGAGCTGAGCCCTCCGAGATGCAGCTCCAGCCTCAAGTCACAGCCTGCACACTGATTTGCTTCTACCCCATAAAGTCTCTGTTGCCTTAATACAGCACAGCCCTGGTGATCACAAACCCAGCAGCTCGATTTCTCCCCCACCACACTGGCCCTGAAGATTCAGCTTCTGCTTCTCCAACTGCTGTGGCAGTCACCAAACCCTCAATATGGGTTTTCTCCCATTACCTCAGTTCTGCTTAAGAGCCCCTATTCCCCTAAGAGCCCCTGTTATCCCTTGCAACAGGGACATCCCTCCTCCCAGCCAAGAGTCTTGGCTTCCCTGGGCTTGCAGAGTCACTAAAACCAGAGCTATTTTCCCTTTCCAATACCTGAATATACCCAAAAATCTGACTTTGGCTTTTACATAGCAGGGTGAGCAGTTTGGGGGTCTCTCCTTGCACCATCCCCAGCTGGGAGGGAGGTTTTGTCCTGCCACTCCCCAACTCCTGCTGCTTTGCTGAGGTTTAACAATAAATATTTGTTCTGCTCCCCACTTGATAAGGAATGACATTTGGACCCACCAGCTGTGCCATGATGCTCCCCAGAGTGCGGTGGGCTTTGGGCAGATCTGTGGGCAGGCCTCTCTGCCCACAGCAGGATTCAGAAGAGGATTAAAAGTAGCCACTTATCTGCCTGTGCATCTCGGGGTAACCACAGGTTCTATAAACATTACTCAATTAGCACCTCAAAATGCTCTGGGAAGTGGGTAATGAGGCATTATCACGTTTTTTTGGGTGTTTTAATTGCGAAGTGGTGAGGCTCAGGAATAGCTCAAGGCCCTGTTGGGACTGGAGGCACGTGGTCACTGCCCATCCAAAACACTCCCACTGCCACCCCCAGCTCCAGAGCCCCTGGCTGGGCAAAGTGGCAGGAAAATACCCCGGGAATCTCTGATAGAGGGTGGTTATCACCTCACTCCCTGCTTGTGACCCCGTTATGCTGCACACGGTGCCTGGAGAGCAGCTCGGTCTCACTGTCTTCTCCTCCGTGGCAGGAGACCTCCCCAGAGGGTCTCCTCAGAGCCCACACTGCTCCTGACAGGGGGAATTCATCATTCCTGGTGCTGCATGGGAAAGCAGGTCTTGTGTGGGAGAAGGGGCATGAAGATTCCTCTCAACCACATTTCCATGAAGTGGCACCTCTGCTCCTGCTGTGTGAGGGGTGCACGGGCATCTTGAGTAAAATAATATCCATGTGTGGGAAAAGCAGATCTCTCTCCCCTGGATATCCCCAGATGACGAAATCTTTGACAGGATTAGCTTTTCTCTTCAGCACCATTTAGAAAAGGAGAAATGTGCTAGGAAGATTCTGCAAAACCCTCCTGGGTGTTCAGCCCTGCTGCAGCACCAAGGATGAGTCTCACCAGCTCAGCCCCACGTTGTGCTGTCCAACAGCTGGGACAGACACAGCTGGGCATTTTTATAGACTGAGGCATCTCTGCATGTCCCAAATGCCTGGTGACACACTGCTGCTGGGGACACAATGCTACCTAGGCTAGGTTTTGAGTCCATGCATCAGTGTCCTGCATCCTCCGGGGGAGGATCTGTGCCCATCTCCCCTGTAAGCGCTCTCAGGACATTCCCCATCGTGGCACTGTCCCAGCAGAAGGGACAAAGAACAGGAGATGCGGACAGTTCAGCCCACAGCAGCAGACCCCTGTGCAGGGAGGCAGCTGTGTGGGCACAGCCTCTCCCCCGCAGCAATCCCACCATCACTTCCTTCCTCCTGGGTTTAAAGCAGGGAAGAAGGATGCCAGCCCTGGGTAGCATTACACCTCACGCCTGCGGCTGCTGGAAGCCCAGCCAGCTCCAGCCTCTCTCAATATTTCTGCTGCCTGAAGGAACGTATCTGGACAACCCAGGAGGGCACTGTCAGCACGTCCCACAAGGGACACAGTGGGGATGGAGGTGGGGGACAGAGGACCACCAGCCGGGTAGCAGGGGTCACCACAACCCAGCCCCAAGCTGCCACTGAGGGAAAAAGGAGCAAATTTATTCTCAGCTTTGGCAACAGAGATGAGTTCAAGGTGTGAAATGGAGTGGGAGACCCACGACTCCATTGAAAGTTATTTACTGCCCAGTGTGTGCATGTCTTGGTCAGGTCAGGGCTGCCCGAGATGCTGCAGGGAAGGTGGATCAGGTGGGAAGGGGGTGATGCCTGCCCAGTGCCCAGCACCAACACCCAGTGCTGCCTGCCCAGGATGGGCACTGCTGCCATCCCACACAGTCCCACAGTCCCCCCGACAGGGCCACAGCTCTGCTCCCCGTGGCTGTCACACTGCTGGATGTGTGCTCAGAGCAGTTTTCTGTTCCTGCCTCTGGCCCTCGCTGGCCAGATGCAAACGCCACTGGGCTCCCCGGTACTCACATAAACTCTGACACCCACAAACTGCTCTGACCCTCCACAGCTATTTCACTCCACCTGAGTAGAGCTGGATGCCGTTTCTCAGCATTTCGGATCGCAGGGATATCCCATTACCTTTCATGTTCCAGTGGAAAACGCCAGAGGAAAAGTTTTTGTCAGCAGGAGAGCCCCGAGGTCCTGGCTGGGCAGCGGTGCCCAGCCCAGGCAGGCTCAGGTCCACTCCCCACCTACCCCTCAGAGCTGCCCCTTTGCCACAAACCATGGGCTCCCCGCTGCTACACAAATCCAAAATTCCTCCTCGAACTCTGAGAGGGGACAGAAAAACAAGCAAACCCGTGACACACAACCTCTGCCCATCAGATGGGAGCTGGACCGGGCTCCATCTGCCAGCACCGAGTGACAGCTCTCCCGGCGCTCTGCTGAGCGAATTTTGGTCAGCCCTCCACGCGTGGCTCACGGCAGCTCCCTTCCCAGCTACACAACACTGCCCAGGATGCTGGGGGACAGAGAAAAATCAGCGCAAGCACAACACTCACGTTGGAGGACTGCTCCCGTGTCTCTTCCCCGGCTCCTGGAGCTCAGTTAGGTCGCGATCAGCAGACGGTCATCTGGGACGCGGGAGACAGGAGTGAGCAGTGTGGGTGAACTTGCACAGACAATAAGCCATAATTTTTCCTTGCAGCCTGACTGGTTCTACTGGTTTGCGTTTCTTTGCCCCGGCAGCAGAAAGGAGGCTCAGCTCAGCTAAAGCTGCCCGACAGGTTCTGCTGCAACACAAAAAGTGGTGAGACCAGTATGGTGTGAACCCAGATAGAGATTTGATTGTTTTCCCATAATTACGGCTCAACCCGCGCTGTTGGTTGAAGTCAATCACATTAGCAAACAGACCCTTTTAAATAATTCATCCAGTATTAAGATGGGAAGGTTTTTTTGTTTTATACAACTTGGCACTTTTTGAGATGAAGAGGAAAAAAAGAAAAAGAAATGTGACAGCAGCAGCAGCAGCATCCTACTAAACAAGAGTGGCACAGCCCAGGGCACACAACAGCGCCCAGCCCAAACACTCAGGAGAGCGAAAGGGATGCGCCCAAATTGGCACAAATGTTGCTTCAAGTGCAGGGTGAAAGCCCATGGTCCTGGATTTTCTTCTGGGGGCATTTTGCCGTGGCTGGGGATGCTTTAGGGACCAGTGAGGAAAGGCTGGGTGACTTGGGTGCTGATCCTGGCCAGCAGCCCTGGCTTAGCCCGGGTTTCCTCCCAGCTCCAGCTGCTGACACAAGCAGCTTTCACCCTAAACCGTGGGCTGGTGGAGCCGAAGGCAAAATGGACACTTCCTGAGCCTTTGAAGTGCAGCAACTTCAGCATCCCCTGGGGAAAATGCTGGCACGGATTCCCCTGCCCAGGCTGGGCAGGGACAGCCTTCCCCCGCAGTGCTGCAGACAGCAGCAGCTCCCAGGAAAAAGCGAGAGATGCTCTTGCTCCCCATCAGCCTGGCGCTGGTAAAAAGGAACAGAAAGTTGTTGCCTGCGTATCTGGGGCCCAGAGAGCACATCCTGCTGTGCCAAAAGCTGCCCCGCGAGCGGGGCCCTGCTGTGCTGGCACAGCCGCCTCCGAGCGCGGTCTGGCTCGGGAAGGACGCGTCCCTCTTGCCTAATAGGACACGTAACGTGAGGAGGGTGGTTTCCCGGCGACATTTCCAGGGCCAGCGGATAGGGAGAGCTCCCGTGGAAGGGGATTTGGAGCACTGAGGCTGAGCTGCTCCTCCTCTGAGTCATCCTATCCCCAGAGCTCGGTGCCCAGACCCTCTGCTGGTGTGAAATCCCCTCCATCCAGCAGCAGCGATGCCACCGCGCTGCCTTACACCCCAGCTGCTGAGCTGGCTCCTCAGCCATCCCAGCGGAGCACGGAGCATCCTTGGCAGCGTTTCCCTGTGGCAATCACATCTCTCAAGCGGTGGCTCCGAGCCTGGCTCCCGCGCACGGACAGGTCGGGCAGGCGGGAGCAGCCGGGGCTCCCAGGAATGCGGCTGCACACCCATGCTATGGAAATGGGTGGCAGGTAAACAAGCAGCTGCTCGGCGAGCCGTGGTCCTGGGCAGACCTGTAGGGACTGTTTGGTGATTGCTCTACGTGCACGAAATTCCTGACTCATTCCTCTGCAAGAGGGACACAGCGCAAGGTTAAGGGGGTGTTTCCATCCAAGCCTTCTTCTGAGCCACCTGCAATGGGCAGAGGGAAGCTCTTGGCCTTAATTTCCCCTCTTTCCTTTTGAGCCGTTTGTTTTACTGTCGGATATGACAATTAGAGATCGACTGCTTGATACGGTCTGGTACCTCAGGCTGATGCTTGTGGTGGTGGAATTAATGGCAACCACGTGGAAGAGAGATCCTTGCTCAGACCAGCCTGGTGACATCGTGGGAGGGGCAGTGGGGTAACTGGGAGGTGTGGGGCTTGGGGAGATCACCTGCAGCAGCCAGACCTCCCTCGGGATGTGGGGCGTGAGCCATGAGGGCACTGACACCATCCCACACCTGCCTCCAACAGTTCAGTGGCTGCTCCGTCTGGAGCATCAAGGAGAGAAACACCAAAGGAAGGGCTTGGTGGGAGCAGCTGCTTGTGGGACCGAGGAGGCTTGAGGCAGAGCAGCTGTCTGGAAGTGTTGTGCTGGTGCACAAGAAGGCAGAATGGATATTTCTGGGAATCATCTCCGTATAACCTCCTCTTGTCTCACAGGTGTCTACTGATGATCACACAGATTGCTCACAGAAACCAAGGGTGGGCTGCTTCCTGGCTGAAGAGTCAAAAGATCTGGGCAGGAATGGATTTCTTTACATCTAGGGACTTGAAAAAAAATTAAAAAATAATTTCAAGCCCTTTTTCTAGAAGAAAAACTATAAAATAAGGAAAGCAACACAACTCCATTGATGCAATGGGGAGACATTTGATCAAGACTGAGACAGGTCTTGATCACCCAAAAGCAAAGGATAAGAACAAGTCAAGCTTTCAGGAAAAGCTGGTCACCAAAATTAAGATCTATTATGGATGCAGCTTGTCCTTTGCTCCACAGGATCAGCAGAATGGAAAAAATCCCCCAGGTGGTTTCATGGTGCCATGGCCAGAGCTGGAGACCTGCAGCATCCCTGGGCCAGGAGCTGCCAGCCTCATGCTGGGCTGAAATGGGCTCCTGGGCCACGGATGTGGGTGGAGGATGCTGTTAAAGCCCATTAGGGTGCTGACAAAAGCATCATTAGCGATAACTCATGGGCACGAGGGATCAGGCTTCTCTGGGCAGCGTGTGCCAGTGCCTCACCAGCCCCACAGTGAAGGATTTCTCCCTGATAATTAACCGACCCCTGCCCTCTGCCTGTTTGAAGCCATTCCCCCATGTCCTGCCACTCGTCACGTATCAGCCTGAGGGCGCTTCAGAGCCTGATCCTCTTGGGCTTTTCATCAAATCCCATCAGAGCAAACCCAAAAGAGTTCCTGCAGCAAGAACGAGCACAAGGGAACAGCATGGCTGGGCAGGCGCTGCCCTACAGCAGACACAGAATCAGAGGCAAAAATATAAAGGGGAGGTAGACCAACGCTGCCAGGCGGGTGCTGCAATGAGAGAAGGAAATATTCCCTGTATCAGCAGCCCCATCCCGTCAGGAATAGCGAGCGGGCTGTGGCAGGACACACACGGCAGGCAGCGCACGCAGAGCAGGCAGCTTCCACCAGAGGCTGCTCGATGGCTTCGAAACACCTCCTGCAGCTGCCTGCACAGGACACAGCGCCGGGACATCACCCGGGGCACGATTTGGGAGCCCGCAAGCTCGGAGGGCTCCCGTCCAACCGGTGCTGGACCGGAGAGATGGAGCATCATTACCTGCAGGACCAGGGCGAGGAGGCTGCTGGCTGCTTTTCTCACCTGGAAAAGGTGGAAATGCTCTGTGAAAGTGAGACAACGAGAGGCTTAGCTAAACCAGTAGTTTTCTGGTGTTATAAGCATTTAAATTACACAAAATAACAAAGGCAGCCTGCCTTTGTGGGCTGTGGTTGTGCCACTTCTCCCTGGATGTATGTGGGGTGGCGCTGGGTGACACAGGGTGCAGGTGAAAGGGAGATGCTTTAACTTTGGGGGTCACCCACAGATGCCAGAGATCTGCACAGAAAAACCTACCTTTAAAGTCCATTACTAAAAGATACAAAACCAGATCAGCTGGGAAAAGGGCAGCCAGTGTGAGGGTTTTCTCTCAGCTGGAAGGAGAAGCAGATGAGTCCTTTCCACTCTGGCTTAGTTTTCCTTCACCTTCTCCAACCTACACCATCTGGGCTGCAAACGCCGTGGGTGTGCAGCTCTTGCCTTCCAAGGTGCTGGGAACGTGCAGGAGAGTACAAAGACATCCCCAAACTGGGTGGCAGCTGTTCTCAATGAAGTGCAAAGGGGTGGTGGGAAGGTAGCTGTCGATGTCAGGCTTTGGCACAACTTGTCTGGTCAGGAAACATGCTGTAAGTTTTTGTCATCCCACCTAAATTCACCTGTTCCTGTTGCTGTTGCTCACGTTTTCCCAACAGACAAATGGCTGAATGTTTTTATACCCTGCAAAAAACAGTCTGTGTGTGTGGATGGTGTGGCTCGCAGAGCTCAGGGTGCCTGGCTCCCTGCTGAGGATGCTGAGGACCGGGTGGGTTGTGCCAAAAGTTGAAACGAACACTTCTTAAACTTTACAAAAATGTTCTTTTTTTGACTCATCCGTCTTCATGCCAGCTCTCAGCCAGCAGCGGCTCAGCCCAGGCTGGGGAAACACAAATGAGTTGTGCTGCTGGGGTTCTTCTCTTCACCTCTGCCTTCCCCTCCTTCCGCAAGGAGGAGATTAATGCAATTAGGGTTTTGTCACCATTTCCTCTCTAAGATGAAAACACGTAGGGGGAGTTCACAGCTGGCTCCCACTGCCCAGGGATGGAGGACAGCCAGGCAGCCCCTCTTCCAACTTGCACTCCCTTCCAGGCTGCACCAGGATGCCAATCTTGCCCAAAATTTATCTTTTTTTGTATGGGGAGAGGGGATCCAGGTCTGTTTTCCAAAGGCTAAACCAAGGAGGACCCCACTGTCCCCTGACACATCCTGGCTCTCTTTTAAGCGGTCATGACCCGTAGTTTGAGAAACTCTGCACTTAATAGTCCTTCCTGTCTCTTACTCCTCCATCTCTGCTCTGTCTCCTGCAATATCCATTTTCCCTTGCCCCTCCCTCCTCCCCTGGCCAAAAAGAAGTAAAAAATTAAGTGTGAATTTCAGAGCAAAAGATGTTTTTGTGTTTTTTTACAGAGATGCTGAGAAGTGAAGGAAAAACCTTTCCCATAAATTATAGTCCCATGAAAATGGCTCAAATTGCACAGAGTTTGCAAATTACAGAAGATGCAAATGTCAATTGAAGAAACTCTGGCAGTAAATATTTTTCACGACTGCTTCGTTAGCAAAGCTTTTCACTGGAAAGGCTCCTGCTCTCGAGAGCTGGGGAAGGATGACAGCTCTTAGGCTTTAAATGGTTTACCCATAACACACAACTATGTCATTTATCCCCCTGTAATTAATTAATCAATAATATCTCAGTATTAAAGACAGGAAGACTTATTTTGAACTTCATTTCTGGCGCAGATCCTTGGAAAGAAAGATGCTCCATAGCTCTCCTTGGCTCTCCTTGGCTCTCCCTGATGTGTTATCTCCAGTGTGGCAGCACCTGACTACCCAACATAGGAACCCTGAATGGGCCAGAGTTGGTTTTTTTTTCTCTGTTTCCATCTTCTCTCTCCCATGATGGAAAACCAGCAGCAAAGTGCTCATGCCACAGTGAAAAGCAGGAATGAGGTGATCTGCCTGACTCCAGTTGAAATGGGAAGAGCAAATGTCAAACCAGCAGCGGAGCATCTAATCCACTAATCCATCACTGGTTTTTCACCAATCTCTACCTATATAATAATTTTGTTTTAAAGAAAAAAACATAGAAAATCAAATTCTTTGGTTTGCAATGGTGGCTGATCAACTTTTAGGCAATCTACAGTAGCTCTCAACCAAGTTAGGCTGCAAATCTCCCTCCCTGCTCTCAGACACTTCCCTGGTGTGGCACTGTCAGCGTGGTATACACGGCTGTGCCATGTCTGGGATTTCTGTCCCTTCCTCCTGAGCACAGATAAAGACAACATCATCCCAAGTATTCAAAAGAAACTTCTGCAAAATCCTTCTCCAAGTGTGAAAACTCCTTTGTGGAATGTGGTAGATTTGGGCCAGCTTCTCCCCCACAAGGGCTGTGTCCAACTCACAACCTTCCTGGCACGGGTTTTGCAGGCTCCCCTTGCCCTGGTGTGGGATGGGATGGAGCAAACATGCTTGGCACACTCCAGGGGTGGCTGGAGGATGCATCCTGCAAACCTTCCCTCTCCCCTACCTCTGCCCATCCTGCCTGGAGGGCTCTGAGCACACCCACCCCAGGAAAACCACTGCAGCCACACGCTCCTGGGTCCCCTCCAGGAGCCTGCCCCTCACACAACTCCTTTTGGGAAGTATTTTAGCGCGTTCCTCGCCATCACCTGGTAAAAGCAGCACCCGCTCCGTGCTCTTTGCAGCAATGAAAGTGAACCTAGAAGTGAAGGGCTTCGCTGCCTGCCCCCGCGCTGGCCTGGCTGCTCCCAGCCCCATGATTTATGCTTTGATTTGGGAATGCCTCTTCCTGCCAGGTGATCACATGGGCCCTTGCCTGCACATTATTTTTGCATTTGCTTTTGCTTCCCTTCCCTCCCCGCTCCCCCCTCAAAATGGTTTTCATTTTTATTAAAGCAATTTATTCTGGCGGTTGCCAAAGGCTTATCGGGTTCGGCACACGTTCAGACAAGTTGTGCCTGGTGATTTTGGAGGTGGGGGGGTGTGTTTGGGGGGAAGAAAATGAATGAAAGCAACTCCAAAAAGGCAGTTGAGCAGGGCTGGAGCGAGTGTGGCCCAGCTCCAGCACCAAGATTTCGGCTCCAGTTGAGGGTGGAGGTCAGGAGCAAGACAGTCTGCCTGGAGCTGGGGAGGACCAGAAAGGGGGCAAAGGGGATGGGGAGAGTATTTCCAGCCCCTTGAGCTGCTTGCCAAATGGCCACTGCCAATCTGGAGCTGTTGGTATTTAAAATGGCACGTAGAGAGGCGTCCCTCCTCCCTCCAAGGTATGTTAACGAGCATCCTGTTAAGAAACTCCTTGAAAACTTCAAGGGAAGACAAATCCTCCTGGTTGATAAATTAATTTTCTCTCTGTGCTTGACCCGTCAGTCTGTGCTGCCAGCAACGTTCCCATTAGCTCTGGCGGAGTTTGCCAACATTTGCTGAGATCCAAGACCCATAGAAATCCACTGGAGCCTTTCCATGGGTCTCAAGGAGCTTTGGGTCAGGTCTTCTGCCTTTGGGATGAGGTTTGGGGTCTGTGCATTGGCTGCCTGCGCGGAGCCTGCCGGTGAGTGATGAGCTGTTGAACAATGTCTTCATCTCTGGGCAGGGCTGGGAGGAGGGATGGGGATGCTAACTGGAACCAGCCTGGAATGAAGTCATTTGTTTCACCACGCTGTTTCCCTTCTCCTGAAGCTTCCCAGGGAGGGAAGTGGAGCTCCCAGGCAGCGATGCCTGCAAAACCCCACGACTCTTGTTTCGTTGTGTTAAAGCTTCACAGCCTCCGAGGACGTCAGCCACCTCCAAAGATCACCCCACAACATCGCTCCCACCACAACAGACCTCCCACTGCTGCTTTCCTGCAAACACTGTGGCTCTGCTGGGAAAGGGTTGTGGCAGATGCCAGCGGCATGAGGCAAAGCACGGCCCCCGGGAAGGCTGCCCTGTCCTGGCCAAAGAGAGTGAAACATCTCCGAACCGACAGTTTTCGAGCGCTCCTTGCGAGGCAGCTAAACACGGGTTTTATCAGCATATGAGAGCTTGCAAAGATAACACTTCAAAGGAAACACGTTCTAAATACACCTTTAAAAGCCTTAAAATGTAATTCCATAAATGTTTGTGTTACTCGGGCAAGAGATAAAGCCAAGTGGTGTTACTGAATTGTAGTGGGGCTCAATACCTGCAAACTTCCCTCGTGTCCCTATCAGATGAATGGTTCACTTATTAATCTATATCTGGGTGCAGTGGAGCCCTTTCCTTTCTCCATAATCTTTTTCCCCCATCTCTGTGTGCTGCTCTGACAGGACCCAAGCATGGGTGTGAATCCCAGCAGGATTGTGTCTCTGGGTTGATGCAGAGACCCTGTCCCCACAGCTTCACCCCACTCCTGAAGAGTAACAAAAACCCCAAGTTTGTGGAGAAATAACAATTCTCACTTAATTGATGCTGCTGGTCCTACAGGTTTGAAAGTGGTTGATCCCTTTTTCCTGTGCTGTTGCTGGATCAGGACTGTGATGTCTCCCTGTCCCAAAGGATGGACTGCAGGGGCCACGTTTGGGTAGGTTTAGATTAGGGATTAACAAGAAATTCTCCCCTGTGAGGGTGGTGAGTCACAGGCTGCCCATAGAAACCATGACTGTCCCATCCCTGGAAGTGTCCAAGGCCAGGTTGGATGGGGCTGGGAGCAACCTGGGATAGTGGAAGGTGTCCCTGCCCATGGCAGGAGGTGGAATGAGATGAGCTTTAAGGTCTCTTCTGACCCAAACCATTCTGTCATTCTATGATTCTATGACATTTCAGCATTACAAAAGTTCTAGGAGAGATTCCTGACATCCAAGCACAGTGGGGTAAAAATATTCCATTTCAGGATTTTTGTTTTTATTAAAGAAATAAAGAAAATCAGAAAGACAGGACTGAAGCAGCCTGAATTCAAATCCCTCACAACACCGTGATCAAATGAAAATGACTCCCACTCACGCAATTCCAGAGAGCCTTGACCCTGCCTGGGGCAGGGGTGAAGGAAATCCCTGAAATCTCTGCTTTTCTGTGAGAGCTCTGCACTGCTGCCACTGCAGGCAGCTGGTGACATTGCTGTGGGTACGTGTTTACACGGGGTTCAGAGTCTGGGTGGGACTGAGAGAGTTTTCCAGTTAATTTCCCTGCAGTTTGTTTGGTCCCTGCCATGGTTATTGGGGCAGGCAGCGCATCAGAACAAAGCATTGCCCTGACACCTTGGGAAATGTTGAGCCCTGGAAGCATCAATCCCAAAAAGCTATTTTAGGAAGCGAGCCCGCCCACGCTGGCACATGTGCAGCCCTCCAGCTGTCTGGGCTGGCAGCAGGATTTGGCCATTAATGGAAGATTTCGTGCCTATTCACCCAATGCATCCTTGACTTCAGCTCAGCAGTTTTCCTGCAGCTCAGAATGGGGGGATCTGCCCAGGGCCCCAACAGCCATCAGTGCCCAGAGACACCTAGGAGCCAGGTAAAGGGCTCTGAGGTGTCCCTGAGGGGCTGCACAGCCTCTGAGGTGCTTTTCCTGGGTGAAAATCAGAGCTGAGGCCAGAAGTTTTCCAGCAGGGCCTCCAGCCCCCACCCACAGGCAGGTCCCTGGCAGCACTAATGGTCCAGGAGTGGAAATCAATGGTGGTGCAAAGGCAGAACAAATTGATCCAAACCCTTGCCTGATGGACAAAAATTTTCCAGAGTATCATTCAGTGCACTTAGTCTTGAATACTTAACTAAATTCTGAAGGTGTTTTCTTCTTTAACCCCCCCACATTCACCTTTCTCTAACCTGTCAGACCACTTTTCAATGCTCTTCTTTCTCCCAAAAGAAAACCCTCGGGATTTCTTTGGATGTCAGAAAGCAAGACTTTGAATATTTGCGTTTGATCCAGAAACACTTCACTCACTCAGCCAAAGGAAAGGCATTTGCAATTTTCTTTTTGCACTGCACAGTGCAGAAAGATGTTTAGAGAGAGCAGGGTGAAGAGTGGCCCAGGGTGTGCCACATCCCTGGGACCTTGTCCTGTTGGAGCCACCACCAGGACCCAACAAAACCCAGCTGTTTTCCCCCCTAAAACCCACACAGCCTCTAGGAAACCTTGATGATGCCGTGGTTTGCAGGGAAGGCTGCTCTACCCTGCAAAAAACGTCTCTGGAAGCCCCGTGAGCAAGGGATGGCAGCTGGGAGCCACCCACCCTGGGGGCTGGGAGATTGCAATCAGGAGTCAGCAGAGATGAGGGATGGCAGAGGAGAACTCCTGTGTTTTCTCTTCAGGAGGTGTTTTCTCTCCTTTATCTGGTGCACAAGCCATCCAGGCTGTGTGTGTGTTAGCTGTCAGTGCCTGGGACACTTCACATGTTCCCTGCTGCTCAGCATCCCGGGGCAATCCCAGAAAAGGCAGCGGCTGCAGCAGCACCACCGGCAGCTCGAGAGCTTTAGCCAGGGTTGTAGGCATCCATCCTTCTCCAAAAGTCTCTTTTTGAAGCCTAATTCTGTGCTTGCTCGAGGGCTCCTGTGGCTCCTGGTGCTCAGGATGAGTCCCCAGCCTGTGGGGTTGACAGGTCAGTGCCACAGCTCCGTAAACGCCAGTCATTAATGGTAAATAAAGGCTTAATCATTTGTGTAATCTTCCCTAATTACCAAAGAAAAGCAACTGGGCTGAGCCCACCCAGAGGCTGCGGTGTCAAACACTTCTCACCATGGTGATTGATGCTGGGTCCCCAAAATTCAGACTGATAGGAGCAGGTTGAGTGAATGCTGTTGGGCAGGAGAAGGCACCTGGAGGGGACACATCAACCCAGGGCTTTATTTTCAGCCCAGAGCTCCTCGGCCCATGGCTGGGAGTGGTTCCCACCAGGGCAGTCCATCATTCTGGCTGGAACTGTCCACTCATGAGAAGAAAATACATTAAAATGCCACTCCTATTATTTTCGCTTTTCTTTCAGGCCAGGATACCCAGTTTTATTGCAAAGAAGCTACTTTTTATCTCATTTTACCTGACAGTTATACACTTTTCTTCCTACAAGAGCCAAGTGCTATCCATGGCTCCTGCCCAGGATTTTGAGTCTGTGTCCATTCAGTCCTCAGTGGAAATGAGGGACAGATTTCTTCAGCTGTGTGACATCTTTGCAGCATGAATTGCCTCATGTTTTACAGCCCTGACTTGCAGCTTGCTGTGCATGCACGCTAGAGCTGATAATTTTTTGACTAACAGTGGTATTAAATCATCAAATAAAAACTAATGAAGGAGAGAGCCAGAAGATGTGATGATGATGAGGGGGAGGAATTCAGAGTAGCAGAGGGGGCCAGGCATCATCCATCCAGGGCTGCTGAATTTATGTGTGTGTTAATTAACATTTTGATTCATTAAGCTTGGCTCGTGGTACGGATTCATTGATGAGAAGGCAATTTAGGAGCTGGTGCCAAGCAGAAGAAGTTTCTCCATCTCCCATTCTCCCCTTCTTGTGCTGGTGCAGGGTAGAAGTGGATCTTAAACTGAAGTGGAAATAAAAAGAGGGTGTAAATGGGAAGGTTTGAGGGGGCAGGGCAAGAGTGGAGGCACTTGGGAATGGCCACAGAAACACACAAACAAGGCTCCTGCCCACATCAGGTTTTCTGAGACATGGCCATGGGTAAGAGAGCTCACCAAAACCTGGCATCTGGATCCCCCAGCCTTCAATTACACCTGAAAAAACACTGTACCTCTTCTCCTGGGGGCTATTACATGGCATAAAGAGGTTACTGCCACAGGGAGAGTGATGACCACATCCCTCATGTGCAGCCAAGTGCTGAATCACCTGGGTCACCTTATGAGATGCCATCCGTATTTGTTATGTACATTTTACAGAAGGAATATTTCCAGGATGTTTTAGAGAGCATGAATATCCTTTATATGTATTGCTTCTTTTATCCCTTTGCATAAAAAGCCAGGTGCATTTTTTTTTGCCATGAATTCCGGGCACCCGGGACTGTGAAGAGAGAAGAGTTATAGCTCCAACATTTCAGAAATCTCTAAAATGCACCTGTAATGGTCTCCTCATCCATCACTGCACTGTTATTTTAAGCTTCAAAACCCTGGGACATCCCAAAGCTCCAAGTGAGCGTTGCATGCACTCTCTGCACACCCTCCTAGAAATTAATAACCACAATTAAGAAGATGGACCAGCTTCTCATGGGTGTAAATCAGCCCAGCACCAGCCCAAGCCATCAAGCCTTGCTGTTGTACAGCAGCAGAAGGCTTGACCCTGAGATCTAGACAAGGAAATACTGATCCAAGAACCAGAGGGAAATGAATGATTCTTCTTGAGGCACTTCAATACCTTCTCCTCTGTGTCACAGTAGGAATTACAAGGATTCATAAACGCAGAAAGTAACCTGATTAATTCTACCTCAACTTCAAGAAACAATAGGGTCAAAAGCAGAAATTGGTAGTTATTGTGGCCATTCTGTTTTGCCCAGTGCCTGGTGCCCAACATTTTTATTGATAATGCTTTTCCTTCAGAAAGAAAGCCCAGCCAAGTTACTCCGCTGGCTCACTGTACTTTTAAGAAGTGCATTTGGCCTCATGAGAATGCATCAAAATTTTGATGTTTAGCAGAAAATAAAAATATTTGCACTCAGTTCATTTATAGAGCTGCACATAAAATCCTCCCCCTCTGGGCATTTCCAAGGAAAAGACTGGAAATAAAAATATAAATTCTAAACAGCAGTAAAATGTTTATCGCTTTGGGGGTTATGAGTGTTCAGCTTTTATTACTACGAAAATCAATTTACTGATCTTGGGTTTACTGCAAAATCACGAAAGTGAAAAGCTGAATTCATTTGGTGTCCAGGGCTTTGCTGCTTCTCCCTGGCAGTGTGCAGGGAGAGATGTGTCCTGCACATCCCTGTTCTCCTCCTCCTCCCCACCAGGGCTCCTCTCCTGACCCCAACAAAGCTTCCCTCCCTGCCTGGCTCCCCACCTGAGCCCCTCTCACTGCACCTCTCCAAAGAAACCAAGAGTCCAGCCTGAAAAAACAAACTGAAAAAAAAAAGGTAAATGGCCAATTTCCTCTCTCAGGGGTTTTGGTTGTCTCAGGAGCCCCCCACGAGCTGCAGTTTGGGATGGGGGTGCAGGTTATGGCTGAGGAAAGGGGCTGCTGAAAGCAGCCTGAGTGTGAAAACATTCCTGTGAACTTCTCGTGCGGATTATCAGCTGGAAAGTGCAAATCTGCATGTTCAAAATAATATTGTGATGTTGTGTTAGTCATTCCAGTGGTCAAAATAATAAAATAATAAGAAGAAAGAAAGGAAAAGTGGATGCTTAGATGTCACTCCACTGTGACACTTCACTGGGCGTCATTCAGTGCAACCCAACACTCCCATGTAGCCACTCCTCTATTTTCATTTCTGGAGTTTTTAAGGCAAAAAAATCAATGCATGTTTTAACAGATTTAGTGGAAAGCAGTGCAAAGAGTTTGGCCCCTCAGCAGTGGCCCAGAAGGGACTCATGGTAAAACTTTGCAAATCCTTCATAGTCTGACACATTCCTCTCCCAGAGTCCCAGCTCTCAGTCAATCCAAGTATTTCATACAAAGAGAATTTCAGCCCTGCTGATAATTTCTGGGGAAAAAATGTAGCAGAAAAACCATTTTTTCCTCCAAATATTGAAGGAGGGTTGGGCCAACTCTACAAACAGTCAAAGCAAATGTTTTGGGGAGTGATGAGGAGGATGAAAGCCGCCAAACCAAGTGAGTCAGCAAATAGCTGGGGATAGCAGCAAATTCCAGGAAGGAGAGGAGCAGGAGAGTGTGTTTGGGGTGGGAGGGTGAGACTCCCACCTGATATTAATAGCTTTGGCCCACTATCCGTGCTGAAATGTGATCAGAAAGACATGGGAACGAGGTGTGCAGGAGGGAAGGGCTGCCAAGGTGCCCTCTCAGTACCCTGTGGCAGGTGGGACTCCTGCCCTTTCCCCCACACCTCGACACTTCCCCAGCACTCCCACCCCGGGTGGATTTTCCAGCTCTTGCACCTCAGCAGCCTCACAAGATTTATCTCTCTATCTTGCAAAAGATGGAAAGTGCTTGACAATTGTTCCGGGGGTCATCTGATAACCCTGTCAGGCTTAATTGTGCCTTAATCAA
>VWZT01007242.1:0-25030 GCA_013397055.1 Pachycephala philippinensis | reverse complement strand
GCACAGGGCGGGATGAATCAACTGAGTGCAAACGCCACTGACAGACCCCACCAACATGAAAAGCATGAGCTCACAAATAATTCATTAAAAGTGTGCACGTTGGAGAGGATTCATTTCCATTTCCTTAATAAAAAACAAGGGTGTCTTGTCTTGGAAGGCAGCAAATGAGATGGGGAAAGGCTTTAAACTGCACCCCGAGGCACACGGATGTGCTCCTCCTGGCTCGGAACACAGACACCCAGATCCTGCACGAACAACCCCTCTGCTGGCAGCTGATGAAAAAGGGGAGCGTTGCTACCTTTCCATGCTGCTACCAGCACCCCAGCCCTACACAGTGTGAGCAGTGTCCCGATTTCCAGACTCCTTTGACAATTAACACCGGGGCCTTTATTTATCAGCAAAGATTTCACAGCAAATATCCCTATTCACCCAGCTTTCCAAGCCAACAAGGACTCCACAATAAATCTCCCTATTAATCAACTTTTCAAGCTACTGATTGCCAAGAAGAAAATTGTAGTTTATACGTAGATTATTTAACAGACTTGCCCAAAGCCACCGAGCCCTCGCTGCTCCCTCAAGCCATGATAAGAACCACGATGACACCGAGCTGACACCGTCCTTTCCCACACAACTGCTGCAGAATTTCCATCAGAGCGGCCTCATTTCCTACAGGATCGGGAGGAGCAGCTCCCATTAAATATGGGAAGTGACTGCCACCTCCAGCCCTCCTCCTGCTACTGGAGCCAGCAGTTCCCAGCCCTGCTTGGGGACTCGGGGAACCTGGAAACTCGTTTTACTGCCTGCTTGTGCTGGAGATATAAACAGTGGGGCAGGAGAGCAGAAACACGAGATGGCAATTAGCCCAGAGCTATTAGCTGTGCCTCAATATCATATACTCCAAGCTTCCTTGATCCACTGGAATTTATATGACTGTTAATGGGCACTGTAAATTGCTGTCAGCATGGATAACTCAATCCTTGCTGTTTTGGAGAGGTGAAGCAATGGGGCAAGTGGAGGGGAAGAGGGGAATGTGGCCTGAGATGGTCATGAGGAGCTGTACAACAGCTTTAAGGCACTGCTGTCTGCTGGTACATAACAGATAATAAAAATATGCTTTAATTTAGAATGTAAGGATATGGTGTCAAAATAAAATGTCTCAAGGACAAGTAGGGAACATAAAAAAGTCATAGCCCATGCTGTGAGCATCAGCTGCACATCATAAAGATACATTAATGGTATATTTCTTTAAAAGAAATTTTCATACTTGGGAGTTTTATGAGAAATAAGATTTTAAAATATCAAAAGTGGAAATTTTATGATTGGAAGGGAAAAATGGTCAGATGAAGGTGATGGGGAGGCAAAGAGCCCAGAAACAAAACAGTGCTACCTTTGGTGGTGCTGCAGTGAACGAGGGCAGTGACCCTGCTGTGCTGAGGCTGCTATGCCAACCCTTCCCTCTGCCCACGCTGCAGCCATGGAACCAGGGGGATTTTTTATTAAATGGGAGCATGGCCAGGCCCCAGAGATCAGAGATACAGGCACAAAGTAATGCTGGATTGTAAAACTACAGGCAGGCAAAGCTGCTTAAACCAGGTCCACTTGCGTGCCAGTGGTCAAAAATAAAATCAATGAAAGAAATGAGGTTTTGATGTAAAATTCAAACGTTAGAGATAAAAACAATTAATGTGGGTATGGATCGTTCTGTTTTTATTCTGAGCTCTGAGAAGTATTACAGGAAAGCTCACAGCATTGGAGCATCTTTGCTTCCTGGGTTCATCTGGGCCCTGGAACAAAAAAGAATCCCACGAGTTCATTTTTATCAGGGGAAAAAAGCATTTTTAACCCAATGACTAAAATATCCATTCCTATTGTTCCACGTCTCTGTCAGCCACTGGGAAGAATAACCTGGCATTTCCTTCCCTTGTCCTGCAGCTAAATCCGCAGGTTTCAAGGGAAAGCTCACAAAAATGGGGAATTTCTAAAATTTGATCCCGTGTGCAACCATCAATGGCAAGCAGCCCTTATTGGCCACTGCTTGTAGGAATGGTTGTAATACATATTTCATCAACATCCAGGGACTCTCAACAGAATCAGGGTACTGGGATGCTCCTGAGCTGGCTTGAAATCATTTGCTGCTTTAATATGTGTCCTTAGAGAGCTAAACTGAAAGAGGGCAGGTTTGGATTGGGTATTAGGAAGAATTTATTCCCTGTGAGGGTGGGGAGGCCCTGGCACAGGGTGCCCAGAGAAGCTGTGGCTGCCCCTGGATCCCTGGAAGTGTCCAAGGCCAGGTTGGACAGGGCTTGGAGCAGCCTGGGACAGTGGAAGTTGTCCCTGCCCATGGCTGGGGGTGCAATGAAATGAAACTTAAGTCCCTTTGAACCCGAACCATTACAGGATTCTACGATATTTTCCTGCAGCTCTTCTGATTCCCAAAAGATGAAGAGATTTTGCTGCATCAGCAAACCCTCATGGCCCACGAGAAGACATCCCTCCCTCCTGGCTTTTAAAACCTGTGCTCGACCCAGTTGTGTGAAAATTGCAATTGTGAGCATTGTTCTTGTAAACCCTTGAGGAGAAACATCCTTAAAACAAACCAAGCCCCATTCTCTTGGACTCCTCACGCCACAACAGCATCCCCAAGGACCAGGAGGATTCTCCATGGGGATAAGGTGGCATCTCTCTCCCCCATGGTCCGTAAAATGTGCCTACCATTCATTGTTGGGCTGCTCGGAGCCTTGTGTGGTCCATTATATTTTATGCCGGTTTCCTAAACATTCACAGTTAAATAAACTATGATAACACTTCATAAACATTTTTCTAACATGCGGAATGTTTGACATGAATTTCAGCTATTTTAGAACTAATAAACAATTGTCAATCGGATGTTGGAGACTAAGCAGAAGCCACAACTGTTCTTATGGAACATCAAAGGCATAATAAATATCTGATTTTTTTTTTTATTTAAACGAGGCTTTTGTACTTTTGCCTATGAGCCTCTGTCAAGAGCGTGGAGGGATGAGCGCTGGGGCTGTGTGTTATTGACTGCTGTGCTTTGGGTTTCCTGCAAGAAATAGGAGAGGTTGCCCTTCATGGGATCAGCCTGCACTTCAGGAATCTCCCGATGTTTGGAAAACAAGCTGAGCAGACGCCAGGCTCCTGCTTTGCCTGCTGCAGACACACTTTCTTCTCACAGGTGGAAGGCACCTTGCAGAGCCTCACTGGTTCTGCCACTCCTCTGGCATCACTCCTGATGTGGTGAGCATGGCCACTGGCACCGTGATGGCCACAAACCTCACTTCCCAAAGGGCTTCTCTGGAGGATATTGCAGTCCTGCAATGCCCACACCATGTCCCCGAGCACTTGGGACAGTGCCACCAGGCAGGGATGGCAGCACAGAATCAGGGCCCCACAGCCACCCCCAGCACTCGCAGCTCCTCCCCAGAGCAGGACCAGCCCTTTGATCATGCCCTGATGGGTGGGAAGAGGAGACAGCTCAGAAAAATATTTGTCAAGAGAAACACAACGTCGATGGAATATTTTTTTCTGAGGAGTGCCCTGGGTTGGGGGAAAAAAAAAAGAAGAAAAAGCTGATTTCAAATAACAGCTCATTTAGCAAGAGATAGTCTGTCTCCTTTAATCTATTGTTCACGACATCCCCACTGGTTAAAGGTTTCCCGCCCGACAAGCAGAGCTTGTGAGCTTCGGAGAGGAAACTACCACAGCCCAATATTTATCTCTGGGCACATCCATCAGGAAGGAGGCACCCTCGGCAGCAGAGCTGCCGTGCTCCTCTCTCCTGTGCCATGAAGGATGTGCAGCTCCAGAGAGATGAAAGTTGTTCCCCTGTTTGGGATGACGGATGGTGGCCAGCGTGGGGGAGGATTGCCGGGATAATTGTGGTGCTCTACAAAAACTGGAGAGTTTTGGAACCGAATCTGAGGGAAAGTTGTACAGACTGAGGACCAGATGCACTGAAATCTCTGGTTTCTGCCATGACACAAGACAGAAGCACTGGACAAGTCCTTTAAAGCCACCCGTGAGGCTCACAGGGATTTGGGATGCTCTTGCCAAGATGCTACAGAGCCAACAATCCCCAATACAGGGCTGTCCTTGTGCCTGAACAGCTCTGCCTCCCTGGAGCCCCTCTGCCCTCACAAATCCTCCACTCAGTAAAACCCCAGAGGTCTGTACGATGAGAAAACAGGAAGGCACGAAGCTGTCAAGCAGCTCTCCCACCCTTCCCCAGCGCTTTCTGTGGGCTCCCAGGTGTGATGCCCAAGAAAACCACGCAGGGACCTGCTGCAGCTTCCACTGGCTGCGTGCTGCTCTGCTCCACCTGGCAAAACCCTCTCTAAATTCACACCTCAGCCCGTGCCACTGTGAGCAGATGCCTCGTGCTGCTGCTCAGGCTTTGTTTTAGTCCCTTCTGCTCTGGGATGTCACTTCTTGCTGACATATCCGTGACTCTCACATCTGTGCTGCCGCTGTCCCCCTGCGCCAGAGCCACAGGAAGGTTTTTGCTGGCCCATTTTCGCCCCTCCTGCCCAGGAAGGTTTTTGCTGGCCCATTTTCACCCCTCCTGCCCTGGCTGGCTGGGACAGGGCCGGCACCCAGCTTTTCCCAGCGGCAGGAAAAGGCTGGTGAGCCCCACTGGAGCCAGTCTGGCTGCTCTCGGCCGAGCTGGGCGCTGGGGCAGATAAGTAAACACTTGCAGCTCTGACATAAATTACTTTAGTCCTTGACAGCAGGACACTGACCAGGGTCGCCTGATAAGGGAGGGAAAGCCTTGCATGTCTCTCAGTCCCACTCAGATATTTCACAATAAATGTCACTGGGAAAGAATAGACACTTCTGTACCCATTAGGCAGCTGCATGTTCCTGTCACCTTGAGAAGAAGGGACGCATTGTCAGAGCTGTCGGAGCAGGCAGGAACCAGCTGTTAATCTGCTCTGACATCCTTTTTCACAGAGCAAGTGTGAACGGGGCGTTGCAAAAACCCAGTGGAAAGGTGATTAAAAATAGGCCCTCCATGAACATCCATGGGGTCTGTCACTGTGCTGCTGCTGAGGAGCCACAGCACCAGGATGGAGGCACCAGCTCCTCCTGGTCTCAGCTCCATCACACTCTGCAGTCGTCTCCTGCCCGTGCTTGTGTCCCCTCAGCAGGAGTCACACTGTCCAAGGACAGGCCATTTCCCTTCCTTTCTGAGGGTGGGCTGAGCGTTTCAGACACTGATTGCTCAAGCCCAGGTGACACAGTGGCAAAGTTGACAGTCTAAAGATGAGCTGGATGGTCCCACACTGCTTCATCTGGATGGGTCCTGGCAGATGTAACCGTGATACCCGAGGATGCCACCAGCTCCAGCAGGACACGCTGCTCCTCTGGCAGACATCACCCACGGGAACCTGCCTGTGCCTGCAGCACCAGAGTGCAGCTCCCTCCTCTGCTCTGGCTGAGGGGGTCCTGCTCTTACAGACCCTCGTTACAGGGACTGCTCACATCGATGCCAGAGATGTGACACAGAGATGCTGGGAACATGGATCCAGGGAGTCAAATGTACACAATGGATGGCTCTGAACGGAAGCTCCTGGTGTATCCACCCGGGAATCTCTGTGGCTTCATTGCAGGCAGGCAAGAGACGCAAACTCTGGGCAAGGAGCAGTGTGTCTGCTCTTCCACAGGTGCTCTGGAGAAAGTGGGATGTGGGACTGGGGTTGTATTACATGCTCATCTAAGAGTCTGGCTTCAAATGATTTCCCAAGATCCCTGCCTCCATGCCATCTCCTTTTCTTAGTGACATTATTGACCAAGGTACAGATTTCTGCAATGGAAATGGGTTTGAGCTTTGTCCCAGTGGGTGAGATCCCTGCAGAGCTCTTCCTGGGCTTGTTGCTCACAGAGAGACTTTGCTGGCCCAGCTCTCACTCCGTGTAAGTCACCTGCACACTCTGCCATATCCTTCATCCATTCTTGGATCACCATGTCCTGCAGATCTTCAGGGCTTTGCTATGAAGTTTTTTAGATACAAATCCCTTCTAGTACTTCAGATGTTAGGAAATCTTGTGTGGAAGACATCTGCTTAGTGTCTAAAGCATTTAGGATACTCATTAAAGGGATATTTCCCTTGCTATCTCATGTGTGACCATTGGAGGAGGATGCTGGTCAGCCTGGCTGCAGGCTGCCACATCTCACCAGGGTCCCACCATGGCACAGGCTGTGCCCCTCAAGCCCCACAGCCCCTTGGGGACCTGGCCTTGGCTCCTGTCCGGGTACGAAAGGTCTGGCCAACGCTGAGAGATGAAAGCTCCCTCGCAATCCCATGTTCAATATTTGATTGTGCTCCACTGCTTAGCCTTTTAATGTGGTTCTGCTTATTTTTACAGGTTTCCCAATCTGCCCCCTCCCCAGATTGTTTATATATTTGGAAAGCCTTCTGTTTAGTGCCTGTAATACCCCTGACGTTCTTTCTCTGCAGTGGTCTTCCCTTACCCGCTCCTCTGCTGAGACTTAACTGGGATTTGTTTCAATACTAATCTCTCAAATTGTTTATTAAACCACCTCCTGATTTATCTGCGACAGATTTTTCTTGAAGTTATAAAATTTCAATCAAAATTCCTCCGGGCATTTCGCATTCCCCTCTTACGATCACTAAATCCTATTTGTTCTCGGCGTGACCCCCCTTGGCTCCCAGCCCAGGCTGGGGAAGTGGCTCCAATATTGCCCCCCTGCCCAGCAACCTCCAGGCAAGAAGACTTCTTGAGTTGCTCTGCTGAAACCATTTCTTCCCTTCCCACCTCCAGCAAAGCTTCCCTGCCTGCAAGAGGGAGTTTTCCTCGTTGTTCCATCCCCTGGCACCTAGTTCCAAGCCCGTAACATGCTAAATAATTCCTCTTCCACCTTGGTGTTTACATTCTTCAGATACTTTCCGCTGCTTTTCATGTCCCGACTCATTTGGCCCTTTGCTGGGGGGTACCCAGCTCCTTTCATCTCCGCCCATGGAGCAGCTCCCAGCCCTGGCTCTCTCCAGCCTGCCCAGGTCAGCAGCACCAGCACTGCCCAGGCTGCTCTCTCCCCCAAAAAAGACTTATCCACCCACCCAGTCTTTCTAGGATGAGGTTGGCCCAAAGGACGAGCTCGTTCCCTGTGCCTGGGTCCCCGTTATCCATCAATGTTCCTGGCTGTCTCACTTCTCTTGGCATAAATCAGGTATAGATTGCCCCAGGCAGTGTTTTATATCCATTTCTCACTCCACAGGGAGTACAGCTGACCAAAATCCTGGTTTGAGAGGCAGTCCATGAATGCACATGGCAAAGCTTCATCCTCCCAGGTTCTACTGCTCTGTTCTATCTCCCACACCAACACTGCAGCTTTTCCTACTGCCCAGGGCAGCTTTCAGACAGAGATGAGGACAGAAAAGATTTCACCTATCTGGAAAACAAAAAAAAAGTTTGGTGGTCAGCCCTTCAAACAGCTTTTGGGATCTATATAAAAGGAAGGAAACCCTTTAATGGTCTGAATATCAAATAATGTATCAGGGATTCAAATCCTTCCAAGGGTTTTATCCTTGATGTTATTTAATTACGTATTTACTAGAGCAAAGGAATGACAAGTCAGTAAATGCAGTAACACATCTATGCAGAGAAGAAAAGACCCATATTTTTAGTTTAATACATGTTATTTCCCCCAAACACTGTTACTGAGCAAAGTTAGCCAAACTAAACAGTCCACCTACTATACACAGGGCACTTCAAAGAGAAAATTAAAAGAGACAAAACCGATATGAGAGGATGAGGAATCGCAGAGGGTCGTTATCAGGATCCCTTTCAGTGGATGTTCCCATGTTTTAGTGGGAAAAAAAAAAAAGGCAACAACAACAAAAAAGACCCCGGGAACGTGAGCCTCTGTGGCTGATAGAGGATTTTCCTCTGGCTAGACACAGAGTCTTTAAAAAAGCTGCGGCAGAGTGTGGGATCATTAAACACCTTCAGATTCCTTCCCCGCTGCCAATCACGGCATCAGCAACCGCCCTCTCCGTGGCGTCTGCTGATCCCACTTTGAAAACCTCCCCATTTATCACTGCTGGGAGAGATCCTGCTGAGACCGCTGGAGCCTGCTGCTTGTCAACAGGGCACCTTATCTTCTCCAAACATTTACTTAACCCTTTGTCTGGCAGCCCGGGAACAATGGGAGCCCGGCCGCGGCCCCGCGCTGGGGATCCCAATTCCAGCGCTGCCTCCGGCCGGTCCCTGCCTGGTCACAGGCACCGGGATGGGCTGAGCGAAAGGAGGATGTTGGGGACCGCCAGCCTCCACCTCCATGGAAAAGGTTACTTGCATCCTGGTAGAGCAGAGAATTAATTTTGAAGTGTCTTCTACCAAGGACAGATAGAAGGAGCTTTTCTTCCTCTAAGCAGGTAATGAAAGACATCATCAGAAATTCAAATGGTCCCCCAAAATCCATCAGCCCAGAGTTGGTGCAACTCTACTTGAAGGAATGACACCACCTTCAGAAGATGTAGTTCTTGCTGTGTACTGCCCAAAAGATAATACAATTTTACTCTAAACTCATTGCCATTTTAAGCAGAAGATTCCAGAAGTGTCTTCATCAAACAACTTATTTCAGAACAGGTTTTCTTATAAAAGCTGTTTTTTTTTTTTTCTGAGAACGTTCCTATGATGTAGTGAATGAACCAGACTTCGAGGTTCCCGGTGGAGATGGGTCTGACACTTGCAAGAGGAAAATGAGATCTCAGCTCTTCACCTTCAGTGCACCAGGACAGAAACCCACAGGTCTGAGTTACAGAGTCAGACAGCACTGATGAGGTACCTGCTGCCAGGAAGGATGCTCGTGGGGCCACAGATGAGGAATTTTGGCATTTTGGCATGAAGGACCCCAAGGCTGCACATCCTCACTCGGTAACCAGCCTTCAGCAGCCCTGCAGCAGCTGATGGCGGGGACAGACGCGCTGGCCCAGCAACACAGCAGCATGGAAATCCCTGAGGAGCCTGAGGACATGGAGATGAGCTCTCCCAGCTCAGCTCTCCCAGCTCAGCTCTCCCAGCCGTGAACAACCTGCAGCAGACTGGCCCGGGCTGAGGACAGTAACAAATGGCTGCGTGTTTGAAGCTGAGTTTTAAGTCTTTGTGTTGTCGCTGTAACGCTTTGTGCCGTTATCTGTGACAAGAGCCGGGAGTTCACATCTTTATCTGGGAATAAAGGCTCACAGATCACGGCGGTGTTTGACAATATGACAGCCTTGGGAAATCTGGAATACAGAAAGAAACAAACAGCCCTTCCAGCAGAGCAGTGGTGGCAGACTGATGCTCCTTTCTCAATCCCAGTCTGGATTACTAGGTTCTTTGAAGTGTTTTAATTATCTGCCTTTCATGTACTTGTTACCGACCACTCCAAAAGCGGAGGGAGCTGAGATATCTGCAGGCCATCCCTTTAGGACAGGGGACCATGACCAGTCAGTAAAAACCTGGTAACACAGGCAGAGAGCTCTGGTCACCTTCTGAAGGGCACCAGCATTCACCCTTCAAACATTGTTCACAGCAGAGCCACCAATGGGGTTACTGTGTGTCCTGAATTTAAGCAAGGGCCTAAATAGTACTTAAATCAGTCTAAATTTCACTGAAATAGGAAGTCTGCTGTGGGCATTAGGTTGGACAATATGCACTGAATTTTTTCCAGTGAGAGCTGAGCCCCTCTGCATAAAAAGGAGCTCTATTCAGAGCTATTCAGCTACTCAGAGAGCTACATGCTGGTCTTAGATCTACAGGAAATTTTAGTGATATTTTGTTACTTTCTGTCTCTCTTTTGGACAGTGAAACTGCCAGCTTGCTCCAACTGATAACATATTTTTTTCTAAAGACCTGTGACTGAGAACTAGTGTTTCTTCAGTGCCTCTCCATTTCCACCCCCATATGCTTGTTCTGCAACTTTGGACAAGGAACACACAAGCTTTGTACTGCTAAAATGGAGACAACGTTCTCTTTTCTTACATCCTGGTGTTTCAGGGATATTGTGGTAGGGAGAGAAGCACATAGAAATAGGTCAAAGAAATGGTGTTATATTTGCCTGAGAGGCAAGCATCCACCTTTATTCATTTGCTAAAATAAAAATAAAAAAAAATCAAGCCAAAAGAAATCCAGGGTGTAAGTGGCTCAGATAGCTTTGGATCTAGAGGGGCTTCTGATGGAGAAGGAAAGCAGACTCTGGATGTAGCCTGTACAACCTTTATCCTGGCAAGAGCTATAGGAATGTGACATATATTTAGCCAGCATGCCTTGAACTTTAGAGGACACTGCTGTGTAACTCATCACTCCCATTCCCTCATGTTTTTGCCGAGGAAGGCTCCCAGATATTGCCAGACATCTGATGTATTCCACTGGGAGTGAAGATAGTCCTTCTG
Source organism: Pachycephala philippinensis (assembly GCA_013397055.1). Lineage (NCBI taxonomy): Eukaryota > Metazoa > Chordata > Aves > Passeriformes > Pachycephala > Pachycephala philippinensis. The sequence continues at coordinate 14,613 of VWZT01007242.1, read as the reverse complement.
GCATGGAGACACCTTTTGTTTTCCCGGAGCGTTGCTGGACTGACTGCTGAGTGGCTGTCACGCTGCAGCGGCTGCTGTCCCCGAGCTGGTGACATTCCTGTGCCCCTGGCAGCAGGAGCCGTGTTTCTCCGTGGTGGGAGCATTTGGAGTGAAGCCCTGCGTGCTTTGGCAGTGCCAGGGGGACCTGGCGAGGATCAGCGACAGCGCCCGCCCTGGCTGCAGCCCACGGCGTGATAACGGGAGCTGCTGCTCCTGCCAGTCCCAGCCAGGACAGGGGGATTGCACCCATCCTGAGCAAAGGGAAAGACATCTCTGTGCAGAGGGATGAGTTACAGTGTCTCCTGGCTGGCTTGGGACAGAGGGGACAGACCCCAGTGCCACCTCTGCAATGCACAGCCACAGTGCTCTGGTTTCAGTGTGAGCAGGATTGACTGGACAAAGGCAGCAGTGCTGCCACTGTACAGAGAGTTATCCCACAGAGGTCCCATCAGTGCAATTAAGACTCTAACAGAAGCAGTTAAAGATGTTTTTCTACACCCCACTACTGATGGGCAGAGATTTAACGTTGGCATTGGGCTGCCAGCTCACCCAGGAACTGAGAACTAGTCTGAAAACACCTCCTGTGTTCCTCTTTCAAGCATTGAACTCAATAAGTTTCTTTTCCCCCTAACCAGAGCTATTTTGGTTTAGTTTAACAGAGAAGGATGACTTTCAGGAGTTAAAAGCCACAGTATTGCTTTGTTCTGCAGCTTGCCTAAGTCAAATCTCATCATTTCAGAGTAGACATATCGGCACCAAGCCCACCAGGACAAGAACTGGTTTTTGAGTTCCCCCTCTTCAGAGCTCTCTTGCCCCAGCCCAGCAGTGGTGCTGCTCTGGTGGTGGCAATGGTGGTGGTAATGAGCTGTGCAAGGATCACAGGGCTGACACCAACTCACCAGGTCTGAGACATGAAGGAAGCTGAAAAAAGGGCATTCAGTCCATGAAACCTCACTTAAGACACCATTGAGCTTTGCCAACCAGGAATTAACTGGCTGCCACAGACCAGAATATCAGCTGCAGTGGGTTACTACACACCAGAGCTGGATTCCTCACTGTCACACAGGCACTCAGCTTGCCACAGCTGCGACAGGAGAACCAGTGAGAGCCCTAAGATTATGTCCTACACATGAAAAAACCCCACATTATTCATTTAATTTGATAGAAGATGGCTATAAAGCAACAGGAAACAACATGAGATACGTCCAAAACTGTCATCAGGAGCCACGGGAAGGATTAGAATAAGAATAATCACTTAGAATTGCTCAGCTCTTATCACAACAAAACTATTAAAGCAGCCAGGACTGCCTGCATCACCCCAGGAACCCCAGGCACAGATAAATAGCCACAGGTGCAGCTCAACAGCTGAGCTTCCCTAGGCCTGTCCTGCCAAAGCTGAGCCTAGAAACCCTGGAAGTGCCCTGTCCTCACCAGCAGTTTGGGAACAGGAATGGGGAGGTCAGACCCCATCACCACGAGGGAAGGGAGAAGGTTCCAGGCTTCTCCAAGAATGAATGGAGCACCTCTGGAAGAAGCCAAGGTTACTTGAGACCCTGAAGCTGCACTCCTGAGACAACACCCAATTTAACACACTGCAGGGGCCCCAGGCAGCAGCAGGTCTGTAATTCTCACTCTCTCCCTTGTCCTGAGCTTGCTTGGACTCTGAACCTCAAATGCTGCACACCAGGAGAGCAGCAATGCTCACGTGGGGTAAATGCTGCATCACTGAAGGTTGCTGCTTACCTGAGCCCACCTGGGACCAGCAGTGCCTTCATCTTCCTGCTCCAGCAACGCCCAAGCACCCAAATAACCTCCTCCAGGGCTGGGGACATCCTGCTCACGTGCCCACCTCTCATTTGGGCCACACAACATTGATGGAGCATCCTCTGCTCCCTGCAGGGAAGCACGGAATTAATATTTTATGCATAATTAGTAATTTTCATTCATTGCCACTTCTATGAAGTGACTCCAATCTATGGAGAGTTTAGCTGGAGTGAAAAATAATTTCAAGTTCCACTTTCATTGACTTAACATTTTTCCAAATAATCTTCCCAGTCCTTACATTGTTTCCCTACCTGTCATGGTCTTCTTTTAGACATAATTTCGTTATCTATTACTTGAATCCCAAAATGGTGAGGGAGTGCTACATGGGGAAAAAAAAAAAGGGAAATAGGCCCAGCAAATGGAGTTAAGAAGAGATAGGAAGGAGCCAGAGTCTGTCAGCTCCCCGGGGCCCTGCAGGATGCCTGGGAATGACAGACAGCATTTCCCTCAGACGAGGCCAAACACATTTCATGATAAACTAATTAAGCAAATGTGTTGAAACAATGTGAGTGTGACTCGGTGCTCACTCCTCTGTGCGTGGTTGGGGCTGCTCCTGGGGCAGGAGGCAGCCCTGAGGGGAGCAGAGCATTCTTCCAGGGACATGGGATCAAACAGAGTGCAATTTGGGAGCAGGTCATGACCACTGTACCCACAGTGCCTGCTCCAGGGAAGCTCAGTGGGCACCCATCTCTGGGACCATCACCCCGCTGTGTGGAGCAAGGATCACTTCATGGGGTTTGTCTGATATAAAGTGGGGTGCTGAGGTGGGCTGTAGTGTGTCACTGTCCCCATTATCTGGTATAGCCCCCCCATAAGAGTTCAGCCCCAACAACAGAAGTGACATTTTGTGGGTCACACCAGCAGGGGAGTGAGGGCTCCCAGCCTGGAGCAGCTGGGCACTGGCACCAGGAGCATTGAGGGAGGTGTTGCAGGGACCTTTGGGCAATAGCCCTGGGTAAAACCAGCTGCAGGTACATCGAGTTACTGGTGGGAGCAGAGAGGAGGATGGTGGTGGTACCCTGGGGAGAAAGGGAGTCCAGTGCACCCATCAGGGGAGCTGGGAGTCAGCTGCTCTGGGGTACCCTGAGCTCGTTCTGTGTCCCTCACTTCAGTGCTGTGCCTGCAGCCTTCCTCCTCTGCTCACATCTGGGCTCTGGACCCCAACCATGGGACATTTGTACCTTTAGAGCTTCTCCTCCCTGATTACACGAGAAGCATCACTGAGTTCAGCTTGCTGTCCCCAGCATTCCACGCCTTTGTATTTTTCCTGCAGCCAAAAACAGCGAGCAGGAGAGCGGTGCCAGGGTGGCTGCTGCCTGCCTGGCCTGGGGACTCCCTTCCTCCACCCCCTTGGAGCCAGACCATCAGCAGCAGCAAAATGAAATATTCCCATCCCACATGCTTGCTCTCAGGATGAAGGATTACATCCTATCCTTCCTTCTCCTCCCTCTTGGTCCTCCACTGCCTTCCAAAAACGACGTTGGGCCACGTGTATCCGCAGCAGCCTTTGCTCAGACTCGACAACCTGGACTTGACCCCTGAGGTTCTGGCTCCACCGAGTCTTCCTGGCCATTTTGGGCAGCAGGAACCTGTGTCAGGGCTGGTGATGGATGGGTTCAGTGGGAGAGAGGTCTTCAGACAAAAAGTCTCTCGAACACAGCGACAGGGAAAAGCAAAATAGACCCTGAGCAGCAGCAGCTTGTGGCGAGCAGAGTTAGTGGTTCACAGCTGCAAAGGGCTGTCCCTCCTCAGGGACACTTGGTTCTCACCATCCTTTTCTGCAGCCCGGGGTGTGCTTGGAGAGCTTTTTCCCTTGCCCAGGCATTTGTTGGCTTTCAGGCTTTCCCACTTTTCATCTTAACCACCAAGAGCTGGAAATAAAGCAAATAGCAGCAAAGGTTTCTCTAGTGTGTCAAGAAGCAGAGGTGTTGAGGGACTGCCCAGCTGGAGGGACTGCCACTACAGACACAGCACCTGCCCGAGGCCACACCTCTGGTTACTCAGAAATGAGCTCCCAGGAATGAAGATGGTCCATGGGTATCTCCAGCTAAACGTGATCAGCCTGGCTTGACTAGCAGATTACTTTATTATGTCAGGCAGGGTCAGGACAGCTTCTGGATGGGATCAATCTCCTCAGGGCTGTGCTATCAGCAAGATATCACTGAACTCAAGATGGTCTGGCATCCCTGCCCAGCACCCACCTCTTGCAGCCCTGGCTTGGAGTGGTGGCTTGCACTGCAGGAATCCCTGGAGAGAGCAGCCTGGTCTTGGAGACATCAGTCTCTTGACTCCTCTGCAGTGTTGGGGAAGCCAGTGCAGCCAGAAGAGGAAATGAGGGCAGAAGAGAGAGGATCTGACCTTGTGTTTCTGCCTCCTTTTCCAGATTAAGCCACTTCCTTATAAGAGACACACACCCTGCAGTCCAAATATTAGCTGAGTTTCCATTTCAGGCAATGGCATCAGCAGCAAACCCAGCCCCAGCATGCGCCTGTGCCTGCTCTCCATCGCATGACATTTTAACATTGAAACCCCATTAGTTGTTCAGACAAGGCTTTCATTTGTGCATGCAGTGCAGATGGCAAGGTCATTTATAGCACCAGCAGCCTGAGCACTGGACTGGGGGAACATCCAATTGGATGGACAAGTCACAGCAACCCTTTGCTGCTGCCCTGACTCCACGTGGACTTGAGCAGAGAAATGCTGCTTCTGGGGACAGCTGAATTCATGTCCTTCTTTATTCCACCACCTTTATTCCACCACCAAAGCAGCATCAAGCAGCCACATGGTGCAAACCACTTCCTCCAGCCAGGAGTTCAAGGACTAATCCTTTGGGAATGTTGGCTGTGACCAAGGAATAGGGGTTGCTGCTGGATGGTGACTGTGTGTGCTCTGAACCCTTGCCCTTATTGCCCGTGCCCCTCATTCACCTGGTGCTTTATGATGGGCTTTGCTAACATACATGAAATTTAATTTCCGGTTATTAACCCACGAAAAGGTATCACTGTTTTCAGAATTACATTGCTTCCAATTAGTGCTGCCCTTTGGTTTATGGTATGTTGTTTTTCTGGAAAACCTTTGAACCAGGCTGTGCACCAGCTGAAGGGTATTCTGGGGCTGTTAATAAAGATTAACTCTTTGGAGCAAATACCTGTTCTGGTTCATTTGTGAGGGTTATACCCTCACAGGGGAAGGGGATTCAGGAAATCCTACATGTCTCTTCGGTTTCCCTTCAGTTTTCTCCATATATATTTTTATGCTTTCCAGTTCCCGTTTTCCTGCCTTGCCAAAGGCAGGGTCCTTCTTTCTGTTGTCGCAGTAGGATGGTCATGACAAAATAAGAATTTTCTTCAGAAGCTGGACATTCAGCAGGTGCACTCCTGCTTGAAAAAGGCTTTGGGCTGGCTTTGTCCCATCCCTCTGTAAAATTTGTGTAGAGAAGAAAAAACTTGTGACAGCAAGAGGAGAGAAACTGCTTATTGTGACTTAGGAACAGTGATACAGAAATTTATTTGATGTCTTGCTCATTGTTGACTCTCACCCCTCACCTTTTCCCATGCAACCATGAAATTTTATGCTTCAGAGTCACCTTTAGTGTTTCTGCTTGCTGGCTATCATTTACTCATCTCCTCACCTTCAGACTACCAAATACAAAGACAAAAGTGTCTTCAATATATGGATTTTCACTGTGACCGGCTTTCAGCTTACGTTTGTTATTACATTACACTTCTATCGTGCTGCCAAAGGCTGTAGTCTCCCATGTTCATTTATTTTGTCCTTTCATTGGACCTCCCCCAGGCAAAATATTTAAAACTAAGGGGAAAAAATAAAATTTACCTTAGGAAATTTAGCTTTAGTCATTCCTGACTTTCAGCCAAAGAGTTCTCTAGACTTCTTGCAGCTCCCCCAGGAGACAGATGGTTTGCAATGTGGATACTTGTGCTGTACCTCTGCAAGGCAAGTCCCATCTCTGAAAACCCGCTGCTGAGTTCTTGGAGTGCCGATGTGTGCAGAACTCCACTGTCTCTAATTTCAAGCAAAAAAGTGTTAATTAGACTCGTTTGTGAACAGGTTTGATGTTTAGGAGTACAGGGTCCACATGGATTTCACTGCGGTTCAGGAGCATCTCATCCCACAGATGCAAACCCAAGACACGATCTCTGTGCTGCACAGCCATGGATCAATACAATCCTTGGCCATGCTCATTCCTTATGGAAATGGGTGCTTCATTCTCTGTTTGAACAGCCTTGTTTAATCACCTCTCCTGGACCAGCACTTCTCCTGAAATCTGGTCTCTAAAGCAATGAGCCCCTATAAAGCAACGAGCCCAAGATTCCTGAGTGGGAAATCCGTGGCTGTTCCCCGTTTGCAGTACGGCTGTATATCTGCAAGGACGTGCAGCGAGCTGAATGACTCCAACCTTGGTGGGTCTGAGGACATTTATTGTGAAAAGCAGCTGGGGAACCATCAAAGTGATTGCTCTGGGCTGATGTACGTGTTTCTAATGAGCCTCACTGCAGAGGGACTTACTCAGTGTCTGCGTTATTTACACAGGACAGCACTATCAGTAAAAGGCCTTATTATCTTCTTCTTATTTGTTTCTGTATCTTTCAGTTTAGCAACTCTCAAATTCAGTGTGGCTTGTGTTTTTTTATTATTTTTATAGCTTGTTTCCTCTTTAGTGATATTATCATGGAGCCAATAAAACTGTTTTCCTTCTACATCTGGTCAAGGGAAGATTTTGCTGGGTACATGAGTCATATTTCTGTAAATGCCTCCAAGTGAATATAAAAAGCTGTTGGAAGCAATTGAGTTTACTGTTGCCTTATGTGCTGTCATTAATTAGGAAATAAAGTGAACTGCATTTTATATCACTTGTAATCAAAATGTTACAGTCTTAATGTGAAGTCTTCCACGTGCAGAGTCTCAAAGCAGGCTCTGTTCTCGTACAGATGAGCAGAGAGGAAAAAGGATACAGAGCTTCTTTAAATTTTAAAATTCATGGCCCAGATTTTTGGAGTGCCGCCATGCAGTGAGGCAGGATGGAGGTGACTGCACCAAGGGGGGGGGAAGGCAGGATAACTGCACCTGGATAACCTGGTGGCCACTGTGCTTTATTCCACCACTGCAGCATCCCAGTAACTCTGGGAACTGGCTGGCTCCTGCATTGGGTACCACAAAGCACCCATCTTCAGCAACCACCCTTTTCCTCTACTTCAGATTAAATTGATGGTTTTGCCCCCTAAGTCTGTTTTCACAGAATTCAGAGTTTTCTTGATCCCCTTTCCTGCCTCCCAGTTTAAAACACTGAGCAAGATAAAATACAAATAATAAAAGAAACACAAACAAAATACTTGAAAAGAAAAGAAAGCAAAAAAAGCATTTCATCAGCAACCGTTTTTTCATAACCTCTAACATTAGGTGCCTTTGTCAAGTCCATTAGGACCATATCTGCACTTTCCGGAGTTTGAATGCTTTCATATATTTGGCTCCATATGAACAAACTGGTGGAGCAAACATATTAGTAGATCATTTGCCATGTACATGATTCAGATACCCAGACATGTACAAAACCCAGGCAGGGATTAACCAAGTCTGACAGCACTGAAGTGACTCCAGTTCTGTGTATGTATAAGCGATAATGAACCAAAGGCCCTGTTTGCCTTCAAATAACACACAAAATGATTAATTAGACAGAGGGCATGAGTAATAATCACAATATTATATGCTCCACCATAATGGAACGCTGCTCTCTTCTTGCTTTGTTCCTCTAATCTCTGAGAAGCAAATATCCACAGGGTGTTACCAGCAGAGTGGGAGGCAGATTGTAGTTGCTCACAGGTTATGAGCAGCCTTCTTTCCCACTGTGATTTTATACCCCCGGGACATACAGAAAACCTCTTTGGAAAATACACGATTGCTAAAGGATTAAAGGGATCTGCAGGGAAAAAAAAGCGAAGAGTTCTAGTTGCAGATTACAGACTTGAACATGTTCCCATTAAATTAAATGGCAAAGTTTTCTGTGATTCAGTGCTGGATCCTGAATGCTTTATCACCAAGACATTCTTTGCTAAAAGTCATAGTTTGTCGTAGACATACATTTAAAAAAGGAACAGTTGCTCAACCCCTTATTTCCTGTTTATTCATCTCTTTCTGCTGTAAGGCAAAGCTGCCCTTTTGAGTTCACCAAGCAGCTCTTCTGGCAGGGGGTTCCCAGCCTGGCGATGCTGGCGGTGAGCTGGGCACAGGCACTGCTGGGTCCCAGCCCTGGAACTCGCCCTGGCTCAGCCTCCTGCCTGCACCCAGAGTCAGCAGAGGGAGCAGCAGCCTTGGCTTGCTGCTGTCTCCTTGTCCCTCCAAGGAGCAGCATGGATGGCAGGTTTCCAGCCCGGACTGGAGAGCTAAAGATGATGTCAGGAGCCACCTTACACCTTGGTCCCTGCCCAGAGACCAGGCAGCAGTGACACAGGAGCCCAGTTCCACGCTGTTCCTGCGATCCCAGCCCTGCCCTCCTCTCCTCTCCCCTGCTCAGCTAAACAGCAAACAGGAAAAGGGGGTGAAATCCCCCATAACACTCAGTGTCTTTATGATGTGATCCATGTTTCTCCCCAGTTCCCGCCAGAAGCCCACACACCCTACAACAGCCCCAGGGGAAGAGCACACAGGTCTAGTGCCAAAAAAGTGTTGTTAGGTTTGAAATTCAACCGACACGAAACCCAACTAAACAGACACACTCTTTGTTTTCCTCATTTAAGCAACAAACCCCATTTTTCTGTATTAGCTATATATAACTTTGCCATCCTCCAAGGTTAAAAATATTATAGGCAAATTCCTGTCTTTGCCTATTTTTAGTTGCTATTGTCCCCTCTGACATTTTGGTGCACGTATTGACTCGGATGCTCATGGAGCTGGCAGAGGTTCTGCAGGGGTTGTTCAGTAGGAAGTGACCAGGGAACACGAGCTGTGATGCATCTCTGCATTTTAATTCATTAATTAGAGCTCAGCCCAAGGGAAGCTGGCGCACTTCCTCCAGCACCACTTTATCTTCTCCCCCAGGGACTCTTGAGTTTGGATGGAGAGAGGAGGCGATGGCACTGCCTGTGTGGGACCCAGCCCCAGACAATGGAGTTTACAAGTGAATATTTGCTTTTTGCTTCCGTATTTTTGTCCTTCAAATGACTCCCACCTCTCTTTCCTCAGGCATTACATGGTTTGGGGGTGCACTGTGCAAGCAGGCTGTGTTCAAGTGAAGCAGCATCAAGTTTTTCAGTCCCCAGGGTATTTCTGTTGCATTATCACTTTCTAGTGAAAACTTCTCTAGGATTGCAAAAAGTGCTTTCTCATTCAGTCAGTGAAGTAAAATGTTTCCAACATCACCTCTTGATCCCTCTCTGCCTTTGAAACACCTTTTGAAGGCACTGATGGACAGAGCAAATGGAGATGTGAGAGACCCTCACAGGCTGTACCAAGCTCCTGCCTTGTTTCAGTAGAACCTGAGAAAATAGGAGTGAAGGTGTCTACCAGACACTCTAGAAACACTGCCTGGATAAGATTGGGAAAACTGGTAACTATTCATGATTTAACTATCTTTGTAACATTGCAGCAATCTCTGAAACACAGAGCCAGGCAGCTCTGCCAGCATGACTCACGAAAATCAGACTTACCCTCACCACGTCTTGATCCACATTATCCCATTCCCAGCCGCTTCCCTTTCCACGGCTCTGAAGCACCCTGCACCCCACAACTGCTCTCCTTGCCAGACAAATGTCTCCCTGGCATTTGCACCCTCTCTCCCGTGACCGACCTCGGCAAAGTTGGAGTCTGATGCAGAAGGGAAAATATTCCCTTCACTTGACATACCTACGTGTGGAAATGAAACAGGCTCGTACAGGGAAAAACCCTCGCCCTTATCAGTGTGACATTGTGGAGTCTCACGATCATAATCCAATATTAGTGTGTGATAGAGGTGCTGCTGGTGCTGCAGCCCGTGCTGGGGGAGAGGTGGGACCTTGTGAGTGACCTCTGCCTGGCTCACCTGCCTTGAGCCCCCAGCACCTCCCTCAGACAGGGGGATTTTGGACTTTGGGAGGGGGAGAGGAAGGTCTAGGACGCTTCCTTCCCAGTCACTGCCCTTGTGCAGAGTGCTCGGCAAGAAGGACAAGCCACGGGAATAACCAGACCTCTCCAGGGCTCCTTCATGCCCCAAAAGCTTTCCAATTTTACACTAGGAAGGACTGTGGGAAATGTGGACAACCCTGTGCTGGGACAGAGAGAACTCTGAGATCAGAGGGGCTGAAGAGGAGGTTGGATGCAAATCACTGCCTCTCTCCATCAATCCACCTGCCAAATCTGGCCCTTTCCCCCACTCTGCAGGCCACAGTCTCATTTGGGTTCCTGCTCTTTATCTTACAATTTCTCAATCACTCCAGGTTTCAAGGACCTCACCTTTTTGGCGCCTGGATAATCCATTCGAGGGTAACCTCTGCACTCTGTGCCCACGGTGCAGGTGGTGGCAGTCCTTGGCTCAAAGGTTATTGTGTGAAGCAGAGTTTGGCCCCTGGTCCCACTTCTGGACAAGGATGTTGGACATCAGGAGGCAGCTTTCCATGGTCACTCTCTGCTCTGAGCATGTCGTGACTTTGCTGAGGAAAACAGAGCTGACATCAAACTCCCACATCCAACTGGGATCCATGAAAGTTAGCCTTGTTCCCTCATCCTGCCATCAAATCCCAGCCAACAGGACCCAAACAGACTCTGAACCTTTCCTCTTTTTGTAAATAAAGGGATATATATGTCCAAGCGTTGTACTTGGATGTGAACCTGGAAAAGCCCTGTGCCAAATGATGGTTTATGAGCTTTGAATCTCTACTGGAAGGGCTGCACTTGAGTCCTTCTGGCACCCTGGCATCCCCCAAGCCTCTCCTAAAACCCTGCCCGTAGCTGTCAGAGCCAAACTGGCCACATGTGCCTGTTCATATTTATTTTTATCTAATCACTCCAGCTCAAGGAAGGACATTTAACATGTCAATCATATTCCCATTACTGTAGCAATTCATTAGTGCAGTGGAATGAAATCCTGAGAGAAATTCTCTTGAAGGAAAGGGGTGGAGAAATAGGCTGGGGAGTCTGCAAGGTTAATTCCCTGGGGAATTGCTTTACTTTTTAATTCAATGCAAATTCAATCATGTTTGCCAGCCATTTTAAGGAAAAAACAATTACCTCAGGTGCTAACACACTGCAGAGACAAGGATAATTTGGGACTGGTCTCAGTTATATCCCTAAATACAAACCAGATTGGAGTTGTTCCAAACCAGGGGCAAGAGAAATGGGACAACAAACAGCACTGCTCACACAGGCAGCCACACACCTCCTCCCCTGGTTTGAGATCTTAACCTGATATTAAAGTTTAGTGTGACAGTGGTTAGGTGATGCTAGAAAACCTTCTTTTCCTTTATTTTCCACGGTCTGTACCACATAATTCCAGCAAAACAGCAGCCCAGGCAGCAGCCCCTGCTTATTTGCACCCCACACAGATCAATGGGATGCACAAGAGCTCCTGAAAGCCCAACATTTGTCCCTGGCCCAGACTCCAGCAGCGGCCGACAGCATCCATTTATAGCAGAAACAGCGGAGATCCCCCTCAGCACTACAGAAAGGCTCTTTACGTCATAAATTGTATTTAAAGACTCTTTCAAGGAGACAAGCAAATTTAAGAGGGCAGTTAGCTCCTGGCACTTAGATGCATAACTTTATTTGAGTATTCAATTTCCTCCTTCATTCATAAAGTAAACAATCTGAGTTATCTGAAAGTGACTGTATACTCCTGCAGTGTTTTCTTAAAAGAGTCAATAGGAGCAAGGCGACATAAAATGCTTCAGAGAGCATGACACAGGAAAACACGAGCCTTTAAATTATACACATTCAGGAAACGGTTGAATTCAGCATTTTAGATGGAAAGGTTAAAATGTTTGTGCTGAATTGTATTAAATCTTTCACCAGTAAATCCTGTAGGAAGCCGAACTTTTGAAGGAACCTACTTATTCCCAGTGTCTAGGAAAGACTCCCAGAGTTTCAGAGGAAAACGTCCATTAATCTCATTGGACAAGTGCAATCTAATAAAAGCTGTTGTTAAGTTAAGGCAACTTGGTTAAGTGTTTTCCAAATTTAGTTTATTCTCCCCCTGCCCCCAAAAAAATCCCTTTTTGGTTTGAAATGGAGAAGCTTTGTTGCTTTTCAGCCTGAAATGACATTTTTTAGGAAGATTTTGCCAGTCTTTGGGGAATTACAGCTGGGTGCTGGCAGAGGTGGCCAGGGCTCCTCAACAGCAGCTCCAGGATGGGTTTGTAGATCCAGGTGCCTCAGCAGGACTAAGCCACTGTCCTCTAGCAATGGCTTCACTTCTCAAACACAATCCAAATTTTATTATATGGATTGGTTTTACCCCAAATCCATGATAAAATCCAGAGCCAAGTAACCAGGGCCGTTTCTGCCACTGACCTCACGCTGGACCTTTTCCAGGTCACTTTGCCTCATCCCAGCTCCAACCACTGATGAAATATGGATGTGACAGATGATTTCTGACATGGAGATGACACCAGAAAGTGCCCTCATAACTGCAGGGTTAAAAATGGGGAGCCAAGCTTGAAAGTCTGATGGAGTTTAAACATTTTACCTCTGTTTGACCAAAAATCTCTCTGGGGAAAGGAAGGAAATCAACTGACAACAGGGCAGCATATTCACAGCCTCTTTCCAAATGAGAACAGAATTAATAATTTCAGTGGAGGATTGCAAATGCACAGCTATGTATTTTTAAAGGGAATTTAGTGCTTCTGGAGTACCCGGAGTGCCTGACGATCCAAAGCGTTGAAATTTGTGAGCTTCACTTGGTCAGTTCAGCCTTGGCTGGGAAGGGAAATTCTCAGCTTTCTTACAAAACAAACGAAAAGCAAAACAAATCACTTTTCCTGGTGAGACTTTCATTCAATTCTGCAGACTCAGGAAGCTCCCGAGATAAGCCTCCACTCCAAGGATCCGCTCCACGCTGCAGCCTGGACCCAAGCTGGCAATTAGCAGGAGCACAGAATGCTTAATGAATGACCACGTTTGGGCAGCCTGACTCAGGAGGGAAAAATAACCTGAGCCTTTGCCTTGTGCTGTCTGCAGACCAATTGTGCACCTCAATAAAAGGCATCAGCGATAATGAAAGTCATGTCAGTCTCCCAAGAAACCTTCCAAGGAAGTCCCCAGATTTCGTGCTTCTGAGTAAGACTGAGAAATCACAGTGATCTCTCCATGAATTTTTTTTTTTTTTTTCTCCTAGTTTTGGGTTTCGGTGAGACATTCAGAAGCACTTAAATACAGAGTTAAAAAAAGCTTATAAACCTCAAATTAGTTTCTGGTTTTGTTTGGATTTGTTTTCTGATTAAGAGGTAAGTAGATTTCTGTTCTATCCAAACCAATTCCTCACGAATTAGGGACTGATCTTTAGCCAGCTTTTCTTTGGAAAAACAAAACTAAATTTAATTACAGGAGTAGAACGCAGCTATTTTAAAAATTGTGGGTGCTATTGTGGTTTTATTTTTGGCTTTTGCCTCCTGCAAGTGGAAGAGGGTTTGGTTACCATTTATCCAGGCTGCCTTTAAAAACCAAAAGCAACTCCATCCCCAGTGACCTTGCTCAGCTTTCTCCAGATGTGTCTGATTTTGTGGTTATGTTCCAAGCCCCACTGACACCACTGTGGCCAAAATGATTGGTGAGGCACCAACCAAGCCACAAAGGCAAAGCAAGCCAAGGAAAGTGAAGAGGTATCTCCATTTCAGAGGAACCGTGGGCATCGAAAAGTTTAAGAAAACTTTTTGTGAGAGCAGAGAGACCTTGTGAAACCTGGAGCTCCTGAGGAGAAGGTGCCAACATCTCAGGGCAGCTCGGGGTGTCTCCAGTCTGCCCTGGCTGTCCCAAAATGGTATAAAGCAGTGCTTTATAAAAGTCCTGTTTGCACTTTGGTTTAGAGACATCTAAAATTTCCAGGGGTAGAGACAAGGAGGCCCAGCACCCTCTCCCCATGAGCCCCCAGGGTGCTCCTGCCCTCCCAGCCTTGAGACTTTGAGGTGATGGGGCAGCTGTGGCTCTTGTCTCCCTGGGTTTGGTGCCATTAACGCCACAAAAGTCATTCACTGTCCCTGAAATCGGATTGCCCGGGGCACCCCACACAGCAGGGAAAGGGGGGAACACGAGGACACAGCTCTGCATCTTTTCAGGAGGTGAGGGCAAGCAGCAATGTCAGAGTCAGTGACCTCAGAGCAGGGCCATCCAAGGAGGAGCACTGGTATTAAAACTGGCTGCTCAGAAATGAGCTATCCATTATTAATATTTTAAATTGCTAAATCCTTTCTAAACGTGTGTTAATACAAGGCAAAGCTGCATGATTTAAAAGCAAAGCTCAAGCCACTGTCAATCACTCCTGGGCACATAGCAAAGCCTGGTGCTGGAATACTGATGAGACTGACTTTCCTGCTGGGAGAGATGCTTCTGGAAGAGCTTTGCTGGGTCCTCAGCCTCCTTCCGGAGAAGGTGAGGGGTCTTTCACGTGTTGGGACTGTCCTGTGAGCCACAGGCACTGCATTCACCCTGAATGCACAGCTCAGGGCAAAACTGCCACACCAGGCTCACGCTCACAGACCCTTTTCTGTGGATGCAAGGTTGGATTTAGGAGCAAGCTCTGCAATGAACCGAGAGAGAAACACATTCAGGTGT
>VWZT01007194.1:1306-15077 GCA_013397055.1 Pachycephala philippinensis | reverse complement strand
CGCTCCGCCTTGCCTTCCTTCCCTCCCCTTCCCTTCCCTTCCCTTCCCTTCCCTTCCCTTCCCTGACTGTATTTTGGTTGTCTCTTTCCTCTCCTGGCCCTCAGGAGTCCCTGCTGGCCTGGCTCAGTTCCCTGCCATCCCATCACTCCTGCAGGCACACCAGAGGTGCCTTCCAGCGCCCTCCACCTCGCTCACACATCCCACATCCATCCCAGCGGGACCCAGCGGTGGCAGCACCGGGTGCCCACATCCAGCCCTCTCCCCTCCAGTTTGGGATCCTCCCCACTTAACTCTGGCCTTCACAATTCAATTACCACCCCGAAGCCTCCGGGCTGCCGGCGCTGTCCCTCCCCAGCCCGGCTTGGCTGTGCCCCAGCGCCTCCTCCTCGGCTGCCTTCCCAGAGCACAGACTGAATGCGCCGTTTCACGAGGCTGCCTTGGAGCAGGAGCGGGATCCAGGAGTAAAACCCCGTTTGCACGGCCAGCGTGTTTGAGAAGGGCCATCTGGCCGGGCTCGGCGTCCAAGCCCAATTTGCTGGATGGTTTTGAAGGTCACTGAGCAGGGACTGAAGGCGCTTCCATATTTTCTCATATAAATAACGGCATTTCCAAGGGAGGGAGCAGGAGCACATGCTGGGAGGAAGGATCTGGAGGCTGATCTCACCGTCCCTGCCCAAAGGGGAAGGGAGCAGGACACGGGAGCACAGGCACACACGGACACAGGTGTAACACACCTTGCTGACACCCCACAGGTGATGCTCCATGCAAGCACTCACACACATCTGCGCTGAGGACAGAGCTCTCCCGGCTGGGACAGGCTTGCTGCCCCCGGGCCCTCCTGCTCTGGCAGCAGAGCTGGATTCCTTCTGGAAGCAGAATTGGGCCCCTCTGGAAGCAGAGCCCCCCTGTCCGTGGGCTCCAAGAAGGCACCTTGTGCCCTAGAGCAGCCAGGAGCAGGACAGGAACATCCCAAATCCTCTGAGACCCTCAAAGACCCCTCACTCCAGGTCTGCCATGCCTTTCCACAGCCAACCAGCCTTATCCTACTCTGCACAGATTGGGATCCAGCGCCCAGCACCCAGCTGCAGTGCTCAGGACCTTCTCCCAGCCACCCTGACCCCTGCACGGGGACAGCCAGCCCTGTGCCCCTCAGACAGGACCAAGGCTCCCTGCTGCTTCCCTGGAGAGCCCTGGAGGAGAGCACTGGGCTGCCGCTGCTCCTCGGTGCTGGACAGGTGCCACATAGTGCCAGCCACAGCCCAGCCACCTCCCCGTGCCCCTGGGAGAGCAAAGGGTCCACACAGGGATGAAGCATCTGCGGGAGGCAGCGCTGCCACCTCCGTGGTGGGGGAACGTGGTGTGGGGTGAGGGGTGGGGGAAGGAAGGCGTGGGGACAAGGTGAGCGTGGTCAGTGGGTGAGGGGTGGCTGAAGGAAGGCGTGGGGACAAGGTGAGCGTGGTCAGTGGGTGAGGGGTGGCTGAAGGAAGGTGCGGGGACAAGGTGAGCGTGGTCAGTGGGTGAGGGGTGGCTGAAGGAAGGTGTGGGGACAAGGTGAGCGTGGTCAGTGTCCGGCCAGTTTGGAGCATTTCCCACTGTGGCCAGGTGACTCTTTGCTGCAAGGGGCAGGTCACGGCCACCAAAGGCTCAAACCTGGCTCCTGCAGTGACCGAGGCAGTCTCGCCCAAGCACAGCACCAGAGCCAGGTGGGTCTGACACCCCCGAGGTAACGGAGAGCTGACAGCACCCCTGTGCCAGCACTGCACAGATCCCGGGAAACCTGAGCGGACATTGGCCAGGGCCCCCGCCCCCCTGGGACCCTGCAGTGGGTTTATGCCCACTCCCACACCCCCCAGTCGGTGCTGAGCATTCCACTTTCCTCAGGCAGCCCTGCTGGGAGAGCAGGAGGTCCTGGCAGGACAGGGCATGGATGGAGGAGTCTTTCCAGGGGCAAAGATGCAGTCGGTGATGGCATGGCCCCAGAAAGCCTGCTGCAGGAATGCCTGAGCTGGGGGCACAGAGGGCTGGGTGCTGGAGGGCTGAGGGTCTCCCAGTGCCTCAGGACCCCTCTGTGAGGCGGAGGGCTGAGCTCCATGGCAGGGACAGCCCTGTGGCCCTTCCTGCCGAGCCAGTGTGTGCAGCCCAAGGCCTGCCTGCTGCACGTTCAGAGAGAGGGGATTCTCCTCATGGGGCTGCCTCCAGCTCACCAAACAGAGCTGAGTCCTGTGCCCAGAGCAGGGGCACCCCAGCCTCATCCCAGCCCTCCTGCACCCCATGCCCGACCCCCACCTGGGCTGCATTCCCCCCTTTTGCTGTGTCACTCCTTCCCCTCCTTCTCCCCATTGGATGCGCAGCCTGTTGATGATTTGGGAGTTCCTCCTCCATATCTCCCGGTGCTGTGAAGCCCAGCCAGAGCTTCAGCAGGCAGCAGTGCTGCTGGAGGCATTTCTTGCTTCCAAACCACACACCTGGGCTTGAGGCTCAGGCTGGGGAACATCCCTCACCTGCCAGTGATGCCTAAAGAGGCCAACCTAGAAACAGAGACTGGACAGGAGTGACGGAATAAAGGTGGATATTTATTTGAAAGGCCTTCAGAGGCACACCCTGGGCAGGCCAAAGGCTGCACCCAAGATGGACCCCGAGTCACGAGTTCTTCACACTTTTATAGCTTTGCTCCATTTGCATCTCAACCCAATTTCACCAATTAAACTTTAGCTAATGATGGAATTTCCCCTCAGCTTGCCCCCTTCTCAAGATGCTGGGTTACACATTTCGGGCCTAGGCCGGGCTGGGTGTCCTTGGAGAGCAGCCTGGAGAGGCTTTGTTCTGTCTGTCTCAGCATGAGAGAGCAGCAGCTCCCAGGCTCCAGGACACTGCAGTTACACACTGGGAATACAGGATTGGAAACATATAAAATTTAAAACCTAAGGCATCACCAGAGCCCCAGCGTGGGGTCACAGCTGCCCCTCCTGCCGGGAGCCCACCTTTCCATGGCAGAGGTGGTCCCTGCACCCGAGCGGGAGCGGGGTGCGGTGCCGGACACTGGCATTGCCGGCTGGACACGGGGAGCAGCCCCGAGCGGGACCCGCCGCGGCAGGAGGGGAGCGGGGCGAGGCTGAGCTCAGCGCGGAGCGGGTGCCAGAGCCTGCCGGGAAGCCTTAGGCGGGTGCTCCCATCTCCGGAGCCTCACCCCGCTGGGCAGGACGCGCTCCAGCCTCCGGCAAAGGCACCGGCACAGGGGGCTGCGACCCCCAGAGCGCTGGGAGAGGGACTGGGAGGCCACAGACTGAGCCTCAGTGCTGTGGAAAATTACAGATCCTTTTTTTTAAATACGGGTGAGGTGGGTTTGTTTTTCTGCCCTGTTTGTGCAGGTATTTGTCAGAGGATATTTTTAAGCGAGCTGAAGTCAAGCGGCGCGGGATCCGAACGGCCTGTGCTCCAGCATTCCTGTGGCTCCGGCCAGCGGGGACCTGCTGACCCGGCCGGAGAGGTCGGCCAGCGAGGACGTGCCGTTCCCGGCCTCTGCCCACGGGGAGGAGGAAACTCGGCGCTGTCCAAGAGCTCCGGAGGACAGCTCAGCTCCCCGGACGCTCCCAGCAGCATCCTCCGCTCCGGTCGCTCGGCCGCGCACAAGGCACCGCTCCCCATCCATCCCCAAAGGCCCGCCCGGAGCGAGCCCGCCCCCGCCCCGGCCCACACGTGGCTCAAAACCCAGAGCCCTGCTCACCACCAGCTCCTTTGCACAGCTTTCCAAACAAACAGCCCGGCCTCAGCCCCTCGGGTCCGGGGTGGGAGGTCCCACCCTGCCCGGAGGGACCCGGTGGATGTGGTCACCTGCTCCCGGACAGCCTTGTGGGGAGGGGACAGCGGGGTCAGTTCCTGCTGCTCGCTTTTTGCTCCCAGCCTGCAGCGATTCAAACCTTCTGCCATCCCAAATCCGTCCTCCCCTGCCTGCCTCAGTTTCCCCTAAGCCTGGTGGAGTTTGCAGGAGAGTGCAGGGGGCACGGTGAGGTGGGCTCTGCTGGAGCACGGAGGGGTGAGGGGGAGCCCCTCGTGCAGGACCCCCAGAGCTCCCCCTCACTCCACACGTGCCCCAACCCACGCTGACCCCACGCAATCCCCTCGCGAGCCCTGGTGGGGCCCCAGCACCGAGTCCCACAGCACCAAGGGTGGATTGAGCATCTCATGGTCCAGGGGAGGGTCAGGAGGACCCCAGGCTCCCTGACCCAACCTCTGGGAAGCGCCGCCTCCAGCCAGGCTCGCATGGAATCCTTCTCGTTGGATTTGAGCCCGTGTTGCTCTCCCCACCCGCCCTTCTCCCACGCAGAGGGCTGGTGGCCAGGTATTTCTGGGGTTATGGGCTCCAGCCAAGGGCCAGGAAAAGTGGGTGCCATGGGCACCGTGTCCTGCCCTGTCCGGGGCTCTTTCAGGGGTGCAGCCATGGGGAAACCCTTCCTGGTTTGGGAGGGTGATGGAGTCACTGCCCTGCTGAGGTGGTCATGATCATCCTGGAGGGACAGGACAAAGGGGAATGGCTTCCAGCTGACAGAGAGTGGGTTTAGATTGGATATTGGGAAGAAATGCTTAATTGTGAGAGTGGTGAGGCCCTGGCACAGGGTGCCCAGAGAAGCTGTGCCTGCCCCATCCCTGGAAGTGTCCAAGGCCAGGTTGGATGGGGCTTGGAGCAGCCTGGGGCAGTGGAAGGTGTCACTGCCCATGGCAGGGGCTGGAGATCCCTTCCAACCCAAATCAGTCTGGGATTCTGTGATTCCATGAACTCTTTAAGCACCACTGAGTGTGGGATGAACTGTTCTGCACCAGGTAAATCTGGATTTAAGCACTGCGGCACCGCTGCCCCGGGATAAAGAGGGAGGAACTGGACTGCTGTGGACAAACTGGTTCAGCAGTTGGGATGGGAAGCTGGCAGGGAAGGCACATGCCAGAACAGCTGCCCTGGCACTGAGCATCCCCCTCAGCCTCTCCTGCCCTCTCCAGCACCTGGGCTGGCAGCACCGAGCCCCTGCCTGGCAGATGATCTCGCCCTGGACCAAGCAGGGCAATGTCCCCACTCCTCCTCGCGACAGCAAACGGGCTGAACCGCTCCTCCACCTCCTGTGCCTCCACCCCAACACCCACACGCTCCCTCATCTGTGTCAGACGGCTGCAGGGTGGGAATCCACAGGAAGATCCCTCTCTGTGGGCCGGGTTGCCGTGAGCTGTGTCCTCACTCAGGGGGAACCATCGTGAGCTCAGGCATGGGCAGCTCCCAGCTGGTGGCACGAGCCAGGAGGTCAGTCAGGGGAGAACCACAGAATCGTTATGGTTGGAAAAGACCTCCAAGACCATCAAGCCCATCTTTCAACCAAATCCCACCGTGCCCACTGAACCATGTAACAAAGTGCCACATCTGCTGTTTTTTTGAGCTCTTCCAGGGACGGTGACTTCACCCTGGCCATCCTGTGCCAATTCCTGACCACTCTCTCAGTGGAGAAATTTTTCCTGATGTCCAACTTGACCCTCCCCTGGCACAGCCTGAGAACTGCCATGTTTCTCTCACAAAAGGCAAAGCAAAACCCCACCCATTTCCCTATTTCTTGCAATAGGACGGATCTGGCAGTGCCAGTGCAGCCTTATTTAGGGTTATTTAGGATTGCTGGCACAGCTGAGGAGGAACCCCACACCACAGTCACTATCCCCTCCCTTTCAATCCATTTCACACCCACGTGATGTCCCTACACAGTAGGACCTGCCCTGCTCCCAGGAGATCCCAGCACATGTCCAGAACCAATTCGTGGGTCCAAATGGGCAGCACTGGGAACTGGGTCCTGCAGATCATCTGCTTCATCCTGTGAGGGTTACAGGCAGCACAGAGTCACAGAGGGTTCTGAAGGAGAGCAGTGGGAATCTCTGCAGGCCTTTGGCAGGTGTAGAGCACACCAGAGGAAGACACCAATGGGTTGTACCTGCTGCAGGCTGAGCCCCCAGACAGGGATGGTGACAGCGCTGTGCTGTGTCCCACCCTGCAGAGCTCTGCACAGCCCCCCCAGCCCCCGTCTGCAGCCGTCAGACTCGCAGGGGTTTGCTCAGACCCAGCAGCGTTGCAGGGCCCCAGTTTGTGCTGGTTTGGGGGACGTTGTCCCTGCAGCTCCCACAGCAGCGATGGGAATGACACAGTGGGGAGGGGGCAAGCACTGCACCCCCACAGCCGCTGCTGAACCTCAGCATTGGCTCTACATCAGCTCTAAATTGATTGTCCAAAGGAGGGACACAGAAATGGTGAAGGGTCAGGAGGGGCCACACAAGGAGCAGCTGAGGGCACTCGGTGTGCCCAGCTGGAGCAGAGGGCACTGAGGGCAGAGCTCAGGGGGCTGCAGCTCCTCCCGAGGGGCAGCTCCGATCTCTGCTCCTGGGACAGGGACAGCACCCAGGGAACGGCCGGAGCTGGGCCAGGGCAGGCTCAGGCTGCAGCTCCTCCCGAGGGGCAGCTCTGATCTCTAAAGGCTGCTCACTGACCCCCGGACCATCCCTTTCAGCTGCTGCAAGCGGAGTCCTGCGAGTACCTGCGGGATCATGGAGCAAACACTGCCCAAAGCACTTTCACTGCAGTCTGAGTCCCCGGCCACCGCAGCGGGCACGGTCCCTTGGGTGCAACGCGCGTCAGAGGTGTCAGACACCTCTGAGGAGGCACGAAAGGGTTGGGAAGCTCTTCAAGTGCTTTCAGCCGCGTCCCCCAGCGAACACCCCCAGCCCTGTGCTCGGGAGCCGCCTGTTCGTGCCGGGATGCGCTGGCCCCGCGCCCGGGGAGGGGACGGGAGGGAGGGGAGGGTGGTGCTGCACTTTCTCTGCCACGGAGCAGCTGCAGCCAAGCTGATTTCCCCACACTGAGCATCTCCACCCTGGATGCTGTTGCCTCCTCCCACTTCCCCAGGGAGTTTTTTCGCGGGGGGTGGCAGGTGCTGTGGTTTTGGTGCTGTCCCAGAGGGGACAAAGGATTTCCCTGGACTGTCAGAGAATCACAGAACATCCTGAGCTGAAGGGACCCCCAGGGATCATCCAGCCCAGCCCCTGGCCCTGCCCAGACACCCCAAATCCCACCCTGGGCATCCCTGGCAGCGCTGCCCAAACACTCCTGGAGCTCTGGCAGCCTCGGGGCCGTGCCCATTCCCTGGGGAGCCTGGGCAGTGCCCAGCACCTCTGGGGGAAGAACCTTTCCCTGCTCTCAGCCTGAGCCTGCCCTGGCCCAGCTCCGGCCGTTCCCTGGGTGCTGTCCCTGTCCCAGGAGCAGAGATCGGAGCTGCCCCTCAGGAGGAGCTCTGAGAAAGCTCTCACCTCCTTTGGAAGTGGCATTGATACCTTTGGTTGCTGCTCTGTCCATCCAGCCCCCAGGATGGTGCTTTTAGCTCTCTCCTACCAGGATTTTCATCAGCTGTCCTCAGGATCTCCCACATGGTGCTCTGTGGCCGTGTCCTCACCTGCACAGGTGTGAGAGGCCATTCCTGGAGACCCAGACCATAGAGCTGGAGGTGCTTAAGAGAGTTCAAACCTCCCTCCACTCACACTCATTGACTCCAGCTGGATTCCTCCTCTGGGTCTGGGTCTATCAGGAGCCATCAGCAGAGCGGAGTGAATCCAGAGGAGGCCACTGAGGTGGTCCCTGGGCTGAGTGTGTTCCACTGTGTGGAGAAGCTGAGGGAATGAGTTTGTGCAGACTGGGGATGAGAAAGCCTCAAGGGGGGATCTCCACAGCCACCTACGAGGAGATCACCATGAAGGCAGACCCAGGCTCTCCGCAATTGTCCACAGCAGGAGAAGGAAGGCAACAGACATGAACCAGAACAACCTTGGACTGGATACAGGGGGGAAAATTTCACCATGGGGAAGGTCAAACCTGGCAGCGAGTTGCACAGAGAGGCTGTGCAGCCTCTGTCCTTTGAGGTCTTCAGGACCTGACTGATCTCAGAAAAATCCCTGAGCAGCCTGGTCTGACCCTGCTTGGAGCAGGAGGTGGAACGAGAGACCTTCAGAGTCCTTCCACCCTCAATTTTCCTGTCACACTGTGCTGCTGCAGGTGGGGTGCTTTTCTTTCTCTGTACAGTTTTCCCCTTATTATATCTTCTGTCTGAATTCCTTAAAAAGCCATTTCACTGTTGAAGGAACGTCTTGGGAATGGCTGTGTGCTTTCACTTCAGGAGCATTCAAGATTGTTTCCATTTTCTGGTGGCTTGGGGGATTTTTCACACCCATGATTGATCGTGTGCCACATGCAGCAGCTACACGAGCACTTAAGTTGCAAAGCAAAGCGACTCCAACCCACGGAAATGCCACAAGTGACACAGTCCACAAAACCATAACTGTGCCTTCTTATCCATATTCAGGCTGCAGGGTATTTAATTACGAGATCCCAGATTATCAGCACGCACTCCTGCCTGGTTCGGTGGAGGAGGAATGATGTGTCTGGAATGACAAAGCTGTTCTGTTCAACACTTTCTTTTCCTTGGTGCTCTTTCAGTGAATCACAGGATTCTACGCGTCCAAACCTTGATAGGACCTGAGATGGAGCTGGGCCAGGGCAGGCTCAGGCTGAGATCAGAGAAAGGTTCTTCCCCCAGAGGTGCTGGGCACTGCCCAGGCTCCCCAGGGAATGGGCACGGCCCCGAGGCTGCCAGAGCTCCAGGAGCGTTTGGGCAGCGCTGCCAGGGATGCCCAGGGTGGGATTTGGGGTGTCTGGGCAGGGCCAGGGGCTGGGCTGGGTGATCCTTGGGGGTCCCTTCAGCTCAGGATGTTCCATTCCTTCTGTTCTGTTCCATCCCATCCTCGTGCAGAGCCAGGCACAGGGATCCTGTGTCACTCTTGGCGTGAGCAGGACAGGAACCACTGCTCTGTGCTGACAGGGGAAACCATCCAACCTGCCAGGGCTATTTCTGCCTTCCTCTGATGCCTAAAGAGGCCAACCCAGAACCAGAGACTGGGCAGGAGTAAGGGAGTAAAGGTGGATATTTATTTGAAAGGCCTTCAGAGGCACACCCTGGGCAGGCCAAAGGCTGCACCCAAGATGGACCCCGAGTCACGAGTTCTTCACACTTTTATAGCTTTGGGCCATTTGCTTCTCAACCCAATTTCCCCAATTAAACTTTAGCTAATGATGGAATTTCCCCTCAGCTTGCCCCCCTTCTCCAGATGCTGGGTTACACATTTTGGGCCTAGGCCGGGCTGGGTGTCCTTGGAGAGCAGCCTGGAGAGGCTTTGTTCTGTCTGTCTCAGCATGAGAGAGCAGCAGCTCCCAGGCTGCAGGACACTGCAGAGTTACACACTGGGAATGCAGCATTTGAAAAACATAAAAGTTAAAACCTAAGGCATCACCTCCATGCAGCCTCTGGTCACCTCACCTCTGCTCCACCCTCCCATCTTCCTCTAGAAAATGAGTCTTTAATCCCAGGGATAGGCCGTGGGAAGCTCCTTTGCAGAGAGAGACAGGGCTGCGGGCAGTGCCATGCAGAGGGTGAGGCTGTGTGGGGCACAGGGGGTGCAGACCCCAGTGCTGGGTCATCGCTGGACAGAGGGGAGGTGACCCCTGCACAGCCTGGCACTGGTGTGTCCTTGGGCTCTGGGCTGGCAGCGGGACCCAGGGCAGCTGCAGCCGAGGGTCTGGGCCAGACCCTGCTCCTTCCCTGGGCAAAGCAGTGCCCATCCCGGGGCTGGAGCTGGCAGCTGTGCCAGGGCTGTGCAGCTGCCTGGCACCCGCTGGCCATACGGGCATGCGTGGGAGCGTGGGACACACGTCCTGCCCGCCTGGCACCGCGCCTGGCAGGCCAGCTCAGGGCAGGAGCCAGCTGCCTGCTCCCAGCGAGGAGCGGGCACGGAGCTGGCCGCGCTCCACTCGGCACAGAGCAATTGAAAAATCGCTGGAAGGCTTCCACTGAAGGGGAAAAAAAAAAGGTGTCAGTGAAAACTTGTTTAGCCAAACGGGCTTCCCTGGCACGAGGCTGGGCTGGGCACCTCCCCGCTTCGCCGTGGTCCTCGGCCCGTGCCAGGCGGGCAGGCACAGGCAGGGAGCAGAGGGAGCTGGCACCAGCAGAGCCGTGGGATCTGAGGCTGGGCAGCTCCCCACAGCAGGGACAGGGACAGCGGGCCACAGGACAGCCTGCTCTGCCACTTACTGCTTTTTATTTATTTTTTATTAAGTGCAAGTGTTTTCTGGTGCTCAGCATCATCCCAGGAGCAAAGGTGGAGGAAGGGGCAGGGCCTTCTGCAGAGCTTCTCCCCCTCTGCGCCTGTCCTGCTGGCAGTGCCCTCTGTGCCCACCCTGCCCTGCCCACCTGCCCGGCTCAGTGAGGGGCTCCCAGCAGCACCAGCACCCGCAGCCCTGACTGCTGGGCCCCCAAAATCACACACCCCAACAGCTGGTTGGAGGACCGGTCCTTTCCAGGGGACAAGGCTCTGGACCTGGGGGTCACCCAGCGTGGGGTCAGCATGAGGAGGGCTCCAGCTCCTTTTGTGCTCTGTGGGGCTCTCAGAGCCAGCCCAGCCCTTCAGGCTGCTCAGCATTGAGAATCTTCTCTCGATTGTCCCTGGGTTGTACCAACAGCAGCTGGGGTGTCTCCCTCCATGCAGGACCCACTGGGGTTTCTCTGTGAGGGTGGGGGGTCTCCTACCCATTTCCACCATCCCTCGTGCTGGGCACCGTGTCCCAGGGATGCTCAGGTGCCTTCCGAGGCCTGGGAAAACACCAGTGTAGTTTTGGTAGCCCAATTTTGCAGCCCAGTTTTATAGCCCAATTTTGTAGCCAGGTTTTGGAGCCCAGTTTTGTAGCTCAGTCCATCATTCCTGCCCTGGGGTGTGTCCTGGTAGCTTCCTGCCTCCTTCTCTGTTTCTGTTGCACTGAGGACGGGTAGAAAAAAGACCCGGAGTTCAGGCTCGAGAATATAGAGAGAGCTTTAATAATAAAAGTAAGGTCTTTATATGTTAGTTCGTAAGAAGTGCATTAAGTGGCATAAGACAATTGGTCCTCTGGCCATCCACTCCTTGGGGTGATTGGCCAAATTCTGAACCAGCCATTTCTAAATATTTTCTACCTAAAACCATAACAATCCTTGGCAAAGAACTCGCAGGTGTAGAAGTTTACAAAACTGTAACATTGTTTTAAATAATTCACATGGGAAAGACAGGGTTCTCACAAAATGCTGAGAGAGCTGGAGGATCTTTTCTGCTGATGCTTTCCTAGTGTCCATACTCCCCCACCCCAAACTTGCAGGGCTTTCACCAGGGAGACCCTCCCTGCTAAAAAAGCCCACCTGCTTGGCCAGTAAAGGCACGGGCTGCTTGCAGAGCCCTCCCCTCCCTGCACCCCCTGCTCCGAGGAGCTTTTCCTCTCTGCTCCAAGACCCCATCAGCATCCACACCACCAGCAAGGACAGCTCCCTGCAGGCAGAAGTTTGGAGCTCCCCATGCCCCAGCCTGGCACCCCTGCCCGGGGCCACGGGCCAGGCTGGCTGGGCACAGCCCGGATCAGCCAAGCAGATGGGCTGGGATGCCAGCAGCCAAGAGGCCGTGGAAATACACGTCCCAGTTGGAGGACAGGATTCCCATCAGCGTGTATCCGTCTGGCCGGGCATATTCCGTAGGCAGGGGAATGCTCAGCTGCTAATCCATGTAATCCTGCTCTAGGCTGGATTCGTTTTAAAAAATAAATAAGTGGCTGAGAGCAGTTTTTGGACCATCTGACTCAAGTGCTGGGCTCTGATGGCGAGAGGCAGAACCACGGGAGTCTTATTTACATTGATTTTCATGGAATGTGCTGCTTGGATCAAGGAATTAAAGGGCTACAAGGCGAGGGTAACCTGCAAATCAGGCGAGGGCATCCCGGCCGGCACACGGGATGTGAGATCTGATTACCACTCACCTGGGCTTTAACCCCTGCTTGCTGCAGCATTTCCATGTTCACATCCAGAGCCCAGGCACGCATACAAATGAAACAGGCTGCTGGGCCCAGCCTTGGAAACTTTGGTCAAAGAACAGAGAGACACTGGAATAAAACACCCAAACCATATCCTACACAGCAGCCTCCGTTGGGTTGTTTACCCCGTGGTGCAGCACTGGGGACTCAGCAAATCTGCTGGGTGCTGGAGCATCCCCCCAGCACAGCAGGATCCTCTGGAGCATCCCCCAGCACGGCAGGATCCTCTGGGGCATGTGGAAAGCAGCCATCTGCAGGTGTCAGGGAAAGATTTCTCACCCTGGCAGCGTTGGACAGGCGCTGTGGTGACCCAGGCGGCCACCTCAGAGGTGTCTGCTCCCTTCACCTGGGGCAGGACCTGCTCCTGGCAGCACCTCTGGGGTGTGGAGCAGGGTCTGGTTGGTGTCAACCTCTTCCCCACCCCAGGATGACCTCGGGAAGGGCAGCGCCCAGTCTGGCTGATCTGTGTTAGAGAAAATAATGTACATCTCCAAAGCAGCTTTGCTTTGCTCCCAGGAGCGAGGCAGCCGTGGCCCTCAGGAGGAGCCGGGGCGTGAAGGGACTTGTCCCCATCAGACACCTGCAGCTGCAAGCCAAGTTTCTGTGATGATCTCAGGGCCAGATTCACAGCAGAGACACACACCCCAGCCTGCTGAAACTGGCAGGAGGCAGAAGCCAAGAGGCTCCTTGCAGAAATCCTCCCGTGGCTGTGGCAGCCAGAGACAATCCGGGTGCTCTGCCCGTGTCTCCGGGTGCCCGGGTGCGCTGCTGGTGCCCGTGTCCACCCATCCCCAGTGTGGGAAATGCCTGACCCAGATTCAGGCCTCATTAGCAAGTCAAGTTCCTCGTGAAAAGCAGGTTCTGGATGCTGCATCTGACCATGAGTAACTCCACACGCTTGCACAACCCCTGCCTGTGCCATCTCGCTTCCCTTCCCATCCTGACGAAACCCGAAGCCCGGGCATCACCCTCGGCTGGTGCTGGCAGCTCCCCGTGGCATGTGGGTAATGCCAGACTGAAGACACCTGCACGACTGGGGCCACTCGTTTTGCCAGGTCAGGAGAACCTGTTTTCCAGGTGAAATATCCACACTTTGTAAGGAAAGAGGACCTGACACTCCTCACCAGAGCCCACAGATGAGCCCCAGAGCTGTTTGGCTGCAGGTTGGTGATGGGGAAGGGCAGGAGAGCCTGGAGGAGGACAAGGCAGTGCCAGGATGCTCACTGGTGTCTGGCACATGGAAAAAGTGTGGGGGGTGTAGGAGGATGGAGAACCTGCCCCGCTGGGAGTTTCCCCTGAATCCTGGCCAAATAAAATCCCACAGGAATTAGCCTCCTTGGTGCCAGAGGTGAGAACACCTCTGCTTGCTTTGGACACCTCTGGCTGTCCTGCAGAGCTGGCAGGAGCAAGGTGTCCTGGTCAGACGGGCAGTGGGGGCACAGCACAGCACTGCCAACCCCTGGCCATGTGCAGGGGCATCTGCCAGCCCCAGGCTGCTGCTCTGATGCCTCCTGCTCGTTAGACTGGCACAGACTGGCAGATCCTCGTCCCTCATTAACGAAGGAGTCACTGTGTTGCCACCAGGATCAGCCAATTGCATGAATTCCCCCCTGGAAGTCTGACACCCCCAGGAAACCAGTGCACAGAACCACGTACAGGAGTCACAGCCCTGGTGTGGCTCTGGCTGCTCCAGGCACGGCTCTGGCTGCCCCAGGCGTGGCTCTGGCTGCCCCAGGCACGGCTCTGGCTGCCCCAAGCACGGCTCTGGCTGCCCCAGGCACGGCTCTGGCTGCCCCAAGCACGGCTCTGGCTGCCCCAGGC
>VWZT01007191.1:1920682-1967322 GCA_013397055.1 Pachycephala philippinensis | reverse complement strand
AGATGTGCAGAACTCCAGCTCTGAGTGCTGTGCCCCAGCTCTGCTCCAGGCTCTGAGCACATGCAGTGGGAACGCTCAGCTCCAGGAACAGAGCAGGCTGGAAGAGCCAGGGAGGCCCAGAGTTGATAATGTTTCACTGCCTGTTAACAACACTGTTTTCAAAATAATAAATATTAACGTTTCCTATTTTGTCTCCTTATTTCCCTGTCAGCATCACCCTTCTGTGGCCAGAGGCACCCGAGAGGAAAACTTCTGCATATCAATGCACTGCCAATGGTAAGTACCTTTTTAACTGACTAAAGGTGGTGTGGTTCCTCTCTGCACACATACCATTAGCAGGCTTACACTGCAAATAGTATTTTTAGAATAACTACTTTTTAGTATTCAAGTGGATTATTTTCATTTTTTAAGGAACGTCTAGACCATTATGCTGTTTGACAAAAATATTACAATTGCACCTGGTTTTATCCTGTGGAAAGTAGGGCAGCATGTTAATTTTGAAGTGAGAAGTGTGACTTGACAGTAACACAGCTCATCCTGTTGGTAACTGGTGTTGCTTCCTCTTTTGGCCAAGAGCCTGTTTGGGGTGAGCTGTTGCCAAGCCGAGTCTTCTGTTGCCCCCACTTGGGTGCTCTCTGCAGTTTGTTTCAATTTTAGCAGCTTTTCCCAGAAAAAAGCCAAAACCAACTCTGCACTGTCAGGTATATTTGCATCAGCCCATTTGTCAGTGTAAGACTAATGAAGATAAAATCTTAGCTTCTGTAGGAAGGAGCAATCTCCTCATTCCATCTCTGGAATGTTACTCAGTGTTACAGACTTTTGCAAATTCATATTTTCAGGCTGTCCTTATGGTTTGCTCGTGCTTCCTGATAGTTGTGCAGATGGAAAGCAGAGCTGAGGGCTGAAGGGAAGCACTGGAGCTTGCTGCTTCAGCTGTGATCAAATAACCTCTCTGTAGCAGTTTTGGTATCTTATGTTGTCACAGTTGAGGTGTACAAGAGTGGTACCTCCAGCATTAGCCTTAAGAATTAAGTGCATAAAGTGCCAGCGTGAGTTCTGTGTTTGAAGGATCTCTAGATCACTGTGCTCAGTACAGAAGTTAAAGGGATAATGTTTTGAACCGCTTGCTTTGAAAACTCAGTTTTGGATCTGAGAGCTGAGCTGGTTTCCTTTGGTTTGCATGTGGACGTGGATCTAAAGAATATGTAAATCAATTACAGCCTCACTTACACCTTTGCAACTCCACTGTCTTTGCCCTGTGAGGAAAATGATGCTTCAAGAGAATTTGCTTGGATGTAACTGCTTTACTTTGAGGTAGTAAGCAATTCTGTTCACTCCCAAAGACACCATGGAGTGAAATGTAATATATTTGTCACAAAATAAAGCAAATATATCCCTGAAATCAGAAGATCTATGCCAAGTGCATATGTTGTTTAATAGTCTGGTTTTTAGGCTCAGAGTTGATTTGTGTAGCGTTTATATTGATTTGGGATGAATTTCAGCTGGTGGGAACGGATTTGTTGAGTGAGACAGCATCACGTTTACCTGGTCACTCAGCATGGTATTTTAACTTCTTAGCCCTGAAATGAGCAGTGCTCTCAGCCTTTTCTAGTATTGCTAAATCTTCATTGTTGTTGTTGACCTTTTTCCAGCAAAAAGCTACTCTGTTTTCTTTTTATTTTGTAGTGGTTGAGTGTTATTTTAGTTATGATTTAAGATACCGATCTGTATTACTGCTTCTCTTAAAAACATGACTCATTTCATATTAACCTAGTCCTTATACTTCATAAAATTTTAAAATACTGAGAGACTGTACTTGAAATGTTACTGCATTTTGTCCTAATTTCCCCCCTACAAATTATATTAGAAATTCAGAATTGCACAGTCTCAAGGGCATGGTTGTTGTTACAGTGATCATAAAACATACTCAACTGTTACTTGCAGTGAAGTGAAGTACTCCCCACTCTTTTCTTTGAGGACTGTTTTTGTGCTAGAAGTTGTTATATTTTATTATTCAAGAGATTTCTAAACCATTACTCACCTCTAATTAACTTTGAAATAGTTTGAATGTAGATTTAAGAGACAAGCTAGACACATTTTTCATCATCCCCAAAGTAATCGTAACTAAACCTGTACAGTAAAAAAGACTTTAATGGGTTTTTATTATGTTTTTCTCTTTGATGTGTGTAAACAAAGTGTGGGCCAGAGGTTGCTGAAAAAAGCAGGTTGTGTACCTCCCCCAAACAGGACTTGCTTTAACCATGGTTGCCCATGTTCAACAGATTTATTTGAATAAGAAATTAATTTCTGATTCCCTTGAGAAATGGTTGTAGCATTTTTGATCATTTTTTAATCCTGATTGTCAGTTCCATTTCTTAGTAGTAAAAAAAAAAAAAACCCAAACAATTAACACATCCTCTTCTGTTGTTTTCTTAGATTTTCAATTTTCAAGGTAATTAAAAGAAGCTTATTTTTTGCATCACATTATGTTATGATATACATACATATGTTATGTGTATGCTGACTGATAAACCAAATAGGGTAAAATACCAGTTACTCCTTAAAAATTATTGCAGTTGTTGGCAATTTTTTAGAAAATTAAATATTTATATTGTGATATAGCATGGCTGTGTTCAGTGGGTGTAAATTCTCCTTCCCATTCTTCCAGCCAAATTTAATGTTCCTCACAATGTCAAAGGAAAGATGCAAAGGCTTAATGAAAAAGGCCTGTTAAGTTCAGGAAAGTAAGTGTCTAATGCTACTTTTTCTACTATTTTGAAGGTTCATTTAGAGGCTGAAAACTGGGTACTTAATCTGTGGTCGCAAGAAGTAATGAATGTGTCGGAAATAAAAATTTAAAGTCTTGGATCTTTGCTCTAATCAAAAGATGGCATCAGGATTTCAACAAAGGCTTTAGGTGATAAATTTTCTTATTATATGATGGAACAGGTTGCTTACGCAAGAGAGATTTTTCCATCATACCTTGCAAGGCTTTTTTGTGAGTTTTGGAAGCAAACCAGTTTGCCTTTCTATCTTCTCCAAGTCATTGAAGCAGGTTTGTGTGCGTGCACATAAAAATGTGTGGGAATATAGGAGTGTGCTTATCTGTGCGCGTATTTATGCACACATACAGGTGTATATCTAAATTTAGAAATATAGAATGGCCTGTGCAAAACCCAGGAATTTACAGAAAGATGGGAGCTACCAGTTCGTGACTCTCCTACGACAGCTTGCTGGGATGGTTTTAATTTTGCAGAAAGGGCTGTGAAGGACTCAAACAAGCAGGGCAATGTGGTGGCCTTCTTAGAGGCATTCTAGAAAACATTGTGTCTGGCTTCTGAGCTCCATCCTTTACTACATGGGTAGTTTGACAGAGATTGACACCCTGGTTAGTTAACAAGGTCTCATGCAGAAGAGAACAGAGGTTGTTATTGTTTATTGCAAGCTGGCACAGGCAAAATCTGAGGATAGGCAGTGAGCACAGAATTACCCAGTCCCCAGGAAAGCGGTGTCATCAACAGCTAAGGCATGTCCTCACAGTCTTGAGGGGAATACCAAGGAGGTGATTTAAATCCATTCTTTTCAATGCTGCCTACTTTGAGGTGAACACATTATACTGTGTTTCGAGGGTGTAACACACCTATTGTGTGTTATCAACTGTTCCTACACGTCAGAGATGTTACAGAACAGCTCTGCAGGCACTGAGTCTCTCGGGCCAGGAAATTCCATGGGTGCAGCATTTCAGTGTAATTACCTATGCAGGAGATTTTGCTCAAACAGCAGGAGGGCTTGGAGGAGCTGGGGAGAATGAATAAGTCACTCCAAAGTGAAAGGACTGGAAGATGTCTGCAAAAATTTCCCCAAGACTGCAGCAAGTTGTTTTTTACTTTGAACACCTTTGTGGTGCCTTCAAGTAGTCCTGTGACCTCACCACTCCTTGGAAGGCAGGTGAATGAATAAATGAATATAACTATTAGCCCGTGCTTCCCCAGCAGCTAAACCCATCCAAATACTGATCTGCCAGGCCTTTATGTTAAGCTGCTTCCATGCAAAGGAAGACAAACAAGCGAGGGGGCAGGAGCTGGAGGGTTGGGTTTGGTATGGAAGCCTTGTCTCTGCTGGCACCTGCCAAGGACAGCTGAGGCTCTGTGCCGCCAGCTCCAAGGTTTTTGCGCTGGAATTGCAAAATTGGCTTTGTTTCAAGAGGAGCTGAATGGCATCTCTCAGCTCTAGGTATATAAAATGAGTGTCTGCAGATGAGCAGCTCTTTGTAAGGTGGTAGAGCTGAAGGTCGGTTGTCATTCTACTGAGAACAGGGACCCCTGTATTCCAGAGTTTATGAAACTTGACAGTACTAAAGATGTTGCCCTCAAGAGCCTGGAATAATTGACTCAAAATAAATAACCCTGCAAGACTAAGGCCCTTATTCTATGAAATACAAATGCATGTGCGTACATGTAACTTTGAGTGTAGGAGTAGTTCTTTTGAGATATAAATAAGGAGCACTCGCATGTATAAAGCTAACCAAGCTTGAAAGCACTTTGAACAGTAGGGCCTAAAAGTGCTCGTGAAATTTATTGTTGAGGCTGTTGGTTGTACAGTTTATGGAGTGCAGCCTTAAAAGGGAAAAAAAAATTAAATATTTATTTCTAACAGGTTCTGAAATAGTCTGAAATAACCGTCAACATGAAATTTTGGACTGTTTAGCTCTTTCTGAAATCAGTGGATGCCGTTATCAATGAAGGAAGGTGAAGTGCAATGTATTTTGTGTGATAATTTGTTGTGGCTAAAAAATTATATTTCAAAATGTTCATACATCAGTTCTATTTATTGGATCAGCATGAATTAGCTAATCTAGTGGTTTATGTGTGGAAAAGGAAATAGTAATCATAATGTGATACGAAAGAAAAGTTCCATCGTGTGGCAGGGTGCAAACTGTGATAACCATTAAAAATTGTGTGTACACTATTCTGAGTTGTTTTTGGAAGGGGTTTTGAATTTTCTGTTTCTTTACAAAAAGCAAGTTAAACACACGAACAAGATCCCTTTCTGATTCAGAGGGAAAACACCCCTTTTCTCCTTTTCCTGCCATTAAAGTTCACCACTGAATGAATCAACTGAAACGGAAATGAACGTCCTGTAAAAAAATTTAAGTGTTGGCTCTGTTTTGAAGTACCATTTGTCAGAGAACTTTCTCTGCTGTTTCTTTAACCGTTTTACAGTTCAGAAATAAGCTTTGACTAAGAATTCTCGGCAGAATCATAAATATGTAATTATCTAAGCAGCCGGGATATTTAGCCCCTGGCAGGTACCCAGTGCAGTGCAAGAGCAAAGGGAGCTGGGCCAGTATCTCAAGCTAAAGGAACTTCTTCTAAAACAGGGTGAGGGCCATTGCTGTTCCTTATCTACTGCCATTCCTAGGATTTAAATCTCAAATGTACCTGAAAAGAGGCTGTTTCTGCTGCAATGAGTTGTCTTCTCTTACAGCTGGTTTACTCTGGATTTTTCATTGTTGTCTTCCTCTGCTTCACCTCCCCTGCCTTAGGTTTTTTTTCTGTCTTTACTGCTTTATCCTGGTGTTGGTTCAATAGACAATAGTAGTGCAGTTAGCATCAGATTCTATCTTACTTGATCAGCATGCCATCTGCTTTAGAGGAGAGGGAGATTTTGTGTTTCTGCTCTGGGTTCACTGCCATATGCCCATGGTGAAGTCCTATAACCTGAAATGACCCTTTTCCTGCTCTATTGCATGAAAGAATTAGAAATACAGTGTAAAATCTTCTCGACATTGGCAAAGTTTGTTGCATAGTTAAAAAATTCAACTGGCTTTTGGGTGTACATGGAGTAGGATGTTGTAGAGAAAAGCCAAGGACAGGCTCTTTTGTGTCCCAGCACATGAGTGTGTTGCCATCTGCAGAAGAGCAAGGCTGATTTCACAGGAGACCGTGTTAATGTGTCACTTGTATCACCAGGCCTTGATCCTGGTTTCCTTCTTGTCAACAGAAAGTTGATGCTAGTTCAAGTTAACAAAAGTAAAAGCTGCCCTTAGTTTCAGCAGTGCTGATGCTGGGAGATAATGAATATTGCTGCAGAACAACAGGAAGTCTGTAGGCTGTGTGGAATGACACTGCTGATGCTGACTTTTATTTACTCAGGAGAAACACAGACCTGCTGGCCTTCAAAAAACAGGACCCTGTGTGGCCACCAGTATGGATGGCAGGGCTGGAAGCCTGTATTTGCATTCCAAGCCTTTAGCTCACCCAGTGAATAGAAACAAAAATTGCAGTCAGTGGGTTAGTGCACCCATATTTGTAAATAAAGGTCATGTGTTGTGTTCTCATCGTAATTTAGTGAACAAATACAAGAAACTATTCAAGACAAGGGATTTGAATCCCATAGTGAGCATATGCTTGTAGGATTGGCATCCATGAATTTAAGTCACACAAATGGAGGGTATTGATGTCAAATGTGAGCCATAATTGGAATCTTTGACCTCTTTAATGATATTCATGAAATCTTCCCAGTCCGCTTAATTTCTTTGGGCTGTAGATGGACCATATTTTATTACAGTCTACACGTGTTTTAAAAATGTTTTATCGTGTGTTCAGGTGTTTAACAGCTGTGCAAAAAAATAAGCTAAGTCCAGTAGCATAAGTTAAATTTAAGTCCATCATAACAATGTGAAAAGGAGAGGACTTGAATAAAGTAATAAACTGGGCACGTGGTGTGACGCTTGGGCGTGGTTCTGTGTGGGGCAAGGAACTGGACTCGATGACCCTTGTGGGTCTCTTCCAACTCAGTTGATTCTGTGGTGCTGTGAAATCGGCAAATGAGCTTTTACAAAATCAGCCATTTCACTGTAACGTGTTTTCTCTTTTAGCTTAGTTGACGCTTTTTATCAGAACAGCCATGCACTTCTGGTAAAGAGCACACAGCAAGCCAAATAACATATATGTGATGGGCTATGAAGAAGTGATTTTAAGTGTGTGCTTACTGATGAGAATCCAGAATAAAGTCACTGGTGGTTAAAATGAACACAGGGCAGATCAACCATCAGAGCAGTCTTTTTTCATGAATAAAAGAAACAAATTTAAAACTATCAGGTACATAACACACAAATTAAGGGGAAAAATAGATGGTCAAAGGTTAAAGAGGGAATGAAAACACAAGTTTTATGGTCACAAGATCAAATGAGGCATTAGTTAATTTTCCTTTTTTTGGTGCAGTTCAGCAGGAGTTCAAGTAATTCAACCGAGTGATTGAACTGGAACAGGAAAGAGTGCCAGAAAAACTGGTTGCTAATAACATAAACAGAAAAAATAATCAAATGAAGTTAAGACTTGATGTCAGCATTTCACATTAAAATACATTTGAAAAGACTGAAATTCCATCCTAGTTCATGGAACCTGATTTACATAGAAAACAAATTTGTAACAACTATTCTTTCAACAGCTGATAAATTATTCTACTAATAAGCTGTCAGAATGGATTTAACCAAGAAGTGGCTGAGGCTCAGATGGTGTTTTCTGGAGACTGACCACCTGGGAAATGGGCAGTAACCTGAGTAGTAGGTGAGGATATTGGAACTGAGAGGAGGTGACTTAATTACGTAAATAGCAAATGGAAACCACATTAGGGATGCTGGGGTTTTGCTCTAAACAGGAGATAAAATACAACTTAATATTTCCTACCATTGATACCCCAAGGTGATGGGCTGCTCTTTAGGCAAGATCATTGCTGCCTTTTCTTGTACACATTTCATACTTCTTATGATAAGCAAGTAACTGGTGTGTGTTTGAGTTTGTGACTGTGAATGCAGCTTAGAATAGATTGTTGGCATACCTTTCCACTGGCCTAATTCCTGGCTTCTTTTATATTTAACTTTTTGTAAAAACAAAATCCTTTTCTGCTGAACCATTCAATTTTGGTTATTATTAAGATTTTTCCTATGCTGCTGCAGTTTACGAGGTTCCTGTTTTAAAGCCCTCCCCAGTGGGTGAGCAGACTCTTGCATGTCCCAGTTCTTGGCTCAGACTGGGACCTGTGGTGAATGTGCTGTTGTGGAGCAAAGTTGCTTTCACTGACCCATCCAGTTTTGTTTTAACATCGTTTTAGCTGAAGCTGTCAGAAATTTCTCAGCAGATTGGCCTCCTCGTTGCCTACACGAACAACTGTTGCCTTTTTGTTTTGGTCTGGTTTTTGTTGGTGGCTTGTTTTGTTTGTTTGTTGATTTTTTATTTTTTTTTTTAATTCACACGTGTCTCCATGGTGGTCCATGTATTTCAGTTGAATTTAGTTTTCATCATAATGCAAACTAAATAAATGGATTTTTTTGTCTTTCAAAATGCCCATGTCAAGGCAGTTGCAGGGACTGAGGTTGACTTGCACTTGGACTGTTCCTGTTAAAGCTCCCTATTTTCATCAGACTGCTTTTCAGTCTGTCCACAGTTGGATGTGGACTGTAGCATATTTGGAAGAGGAATGAGTGTTATATGTGATCCTCTGAAACATCTTAGTCCTAAAGTCCAAGTGTCTGGTGTTCATGGGATTTGGGTCATGAGGGAACTGGGAACATGGGGCAAAAACTGTAGCCTGGGTGAAAACAGTGTAGTGATCAGGAACATTATAGTTCAGCAAATTCAGCAGCACATAAGCAAGTCCTGGACTCACTTTTTGTCTGATTTGGAAGACAATCCGTTATGTAAATCTTTAAATTTATGCTTTGAAAAAGGAGTGTTACGTGCGCAAATTCTAAATCATTCCGAAAAGAACTCGTGGCATCTATACATAGCAAACCTATGGGAAAAAATAGTCATTTTTAGGATTCCTGAGGTTCTGTTGTTACCCCAGGATAGATGTGGGACGTTTTGCAAGTGCATGAGTGGAGAAACATCAGGAAAGGCAAATCTTGAGCAGCGTGTTACTAGAAGCGCCAAGTTACAGCTGTGGTGGGTGACATCAACTTAAAAAGATGTCAACTATGCAGGACTCATAAGTTAGGAACCTCTGTGCTTGCTTTTGAAGAAAAAAGCATTGGCAGCTTAAGTGAAGTCAATTGTTCCACATATTTTTGTGACTTGTAACTCGTCTTGCAAGAAATCCGCAGTGGTTTGTAGGCACGGTGCTCTGAGTAGGGAAAGGAGCTTGGGGATCCCAGGAGGAGGTTTGGGTCACAGAGTAATGCCCTTCCTTCCTTATTCTCTTGCCCTGGCAGCATGGTATTTGTGTTCTTGCAGTGCCATATCCACAGGAATCTTCCACTGGAAAATTATTGCATGTCAGAGAAGTTTTTTATTTCAAGTAAATCCAGCCTTGCCTCATGCATCTCTCTGGCTACACCCATGAAAATTGCCAAGAGGTCAACTGAACAATTGCCTAGAGGTCAGCTGAAAGGGCCTTTTTGGGAAGTGGGTGATTCACAGCCCTCCCTTGGACAGTTTATGGGAGCTGAGTAGCATTTAGTACAATTTGGAAGAGGATGCTGTGGCTCGTTCCCACAAGCAGCTCGCTGCACACTGTGTCAGGGGTGAGAAGTGATAGTGCAGTATCACCACGTGCGTGGTTTTAGGGGATTTGAAGAGCAGTTTTGTGGCTACCTCAACTTTAAATTCAGCGTGATACACAGCGCCTCTGCCAGCATATGTTGAAATCCTGTGATAAGAGTGCTATAATTAGGAAGCTTAGTTGAAGAATTGGGTGAAGGAAACACTTGCATTCCTTAAGCATAGAGGATTTGTCAAAAAGCAAAGCGTTCCCTAACTTGCTGTGAATTCCTAGGAGGATTTCATGATAGACATCTTGGGTTAAATGAAAAGGAATATACTGAAAGGGGCAGGGGGACAATTGTTTTTGTTATAATGTGTGAATGCTATAAAGTCCTCCAAAATGCAGCATTTTGAAGAAGGGGTTTTGCTTCTTTTTCCTTTTCTCATTGCATCTTGGTACAGGAGGATTGTAGGATCTGTAAAGTGTGGACTTCACTGGAGGAAATGCATCTATTTATCACTTCCAACCAAATCTAAGCGAGCTGTATGGATTGTTTTAGTAACACCTAGGAAAAAATAATTTGTTTTGGGAACCTTAAATCTACTAAATATTTGCTGAGTGAAGA
Source organism: Pachycephala philippinensis (assembly GCA_013397055.1). NCBI lineage: Eukaryota > Metazoa > Chordata > Aves > Passeriformes > Pachycephala > Pachycephala philippinensis. Next base: position 1,957,211 of record VWZT01007191.1, on the reverse strand, counting down.
AAGAATCATAGCCAGGCAGAAGTGCATGTGTAACGTTTTGCCTCACACTAGGATAATGGCTGCAAATTTCTAGAGCTTCAGCTGTTTAATAAGACATTCCCTAACTCAGCCCAACAGCCAGAGCCAAGAACAGAAAAAGTGCCTGTTCCTGTGATGCTTTTACCTTCCCTCCCTCAGCCTGTTCCTGCAGAACACTTCCCTGCTCGCCCAGCTCTGCTTTAGCTCAGTGCCTGTGTTTTGCTGGGCTCACTGGGGCTGAGCAAGGACCTGGCTGCATGAGGCTGCTTGCTATATGGTTAGAAAATAAGAGAAATCCCATTCTCTCACTGCTAGCTCTATATGGATTGTTTGTTTCTTCCAGACACAATCAGACTCGTTACATAGCTCTTTATCTAGCTCTTTTTCTAAAATAAACCAAGGGCTAGCATTTAATCCTCATTCAGTACTACAAATATTTCATTCCACTGGCTAGAGAAGAAGTTACTGAATTCAGATAAAGATGACAATATCCAACATTGTATTTATCCTAACTCAGTAACAACTGGCACTTTCAGGAATGTTTAGAAAAGCTGCATTACATCTCAGCACTTCCATTATCGTTGAAGACTCTTCAGTGTATTTTGTCTCCCACGGAAGAGGAATCTCTTTTTTTTTTTATTTATTTTTTTTTAATGGGTGTGCTAGGAGGACAGACTTGGCAGCAGCAGCAATGCTGACTCTCTGGAGAACCTCTCCATAAGAGAGAGCAGCAGATGGTCTAAGGGAATATATATTGAAACAAAGCAACAAAAGTCCTGGACAGGAGACTTTATTGTTGATGTTTGATGTTGTTTATTGACCTTGTCTGGTGAGATTATGATCTCTTCAGCACAGGAATGAAGTCCTACGTGTTTATGCAACCTTAGCACAATGGGGGCCCCATCTTTAAAAGGGATCTTTTGGATGATGCAGTTATTCAAATAAATGGTGGTAATAATAATGTTCATTATGTCTGGTTTTAGTTGTTGTGAAGGTTCCTTGAGCAAAGAGAGACGTGCCTGAAGTAGAACAGCAACATTTTAAGTGAAATGAATAAAGTCCCCATAATCCCTTGCCTGTGTTGTTTTTTAATTGTCGATGTGTTTTGTAGATGTTTTTGTACCACTCCATTTTATCCAAGTGTGTATAAAAACCACAGCAGAGATTTTACAAGGGTTCGTATCAGTGCATTTTGTGATTTATACTCAGTCGTAAAGATGATGACTGCCAGAGGATTTTTGGTTTTATATAATCCTGGCTTTGCAGCCTTGTAATTCACTTGCTGCCTGTTTTGCAGTGCAGAGCAGTGATAAAAACTTTGCACATAGACTTGTTTGACTTTTCCTTCTCTAGAAGTCATGGAATCACAGCTGAGGGGGTGGCCACCCCTCCTCTGCACGGTACCTGCTCATTTTCCTCCCAGGCACTGATTTCTGGTAGCCTTGTTTTGGTTTGGTTTTTTTTGGTCAGGTTTCAGTATTACAAATGGAATTGAATGACAGGGTAAATAGAGATGAATTTGGTTACATATGGTTGTGCTGTGAAAAATGCAGGTCGTTTGTGTCTAGAAAATGGGTCAGGTTTTAATTGCATTGTCAAGGGTAGTTAATGCTTAAACAGTTTGCTTCTCAGTATAAAAGGGAACAAAAATGGATCTGCTATTAACTTTTCCTAGCATGTCTAAAATTATAGTATATACGTATAAACCTAAAGTACAACACGTCTAGAAAGCCCTACAAACTTTTAACTACTTGCAAGTGCTCTCAGTTTTCTTTGTAGCAAAATGAGCTATTTTTGTTTTTCAATACTATATCCTGTGGTATATCTACAGTGAGCCTCTTCTCATCCGAGTGTTGCTATGCTGAACAGACAGAGCAGTTCTCCTCACCTGAGGCAGAAAATAACATTTTTGGTATACTTTGAATAGCTTTTCTAGCAGATTAAGGAGCTGCAGTTCAAGGCCATGAGCAGTTGACAGTGCTGCCTCATCCTTGTGCCTCTGAGTGCCTTCCATCCCCTGCCCCCCACATCTGCCGGCGGCGTTATCCAGAGGCTGTGGTCGGGAATAGCCCTGTCTGCTGTTCCTGCTGCGGTGCGCAGGGTCACTGGAGTTTGCTCTGCTCTTAACTGCAATTCAGGTGAAGAGCACGATGGCAAAGGATTTATTGTTCCCGTGGTTACGTAACGGGGTAGTCAGTGACAATAATTTCAGTTAATTAGGTTAAATTCAGCGGAAAGGCAGCTTCTGTGGCATCTTGGAGGGAGAATCCTCTTACCGGGAGATCCACCTTAGGCTGACCGTGGAGTCTGTGGTTTGTCTGGTGGAAATTCGTTCCCTCAGCACTGTCAGGGATCCTGTGGGATATGTAATAGCAGCTTGAAAACATACTAGTAACAAATGGGTGTTCATCTGTCAGCAATAGGGGTAAAGCGTCCATCATTTGCTTGATTTTTTTTTTCCCCCCCCTGTGATTTGAAGATGCTTTTGGTGTAGATTTTTTGAGTGATGTGTGAGGCAAGACTTACTAGAAAACAATTTGTCTTCATCTCCATAACATACCCAAACCTCTAAATTCTATTCCTATGTCTATTAAAGAGTAATTAAACCATCAAAAATCATGTCAAATGTCCTTCCCTCTGTAAAGCCAATTTTGCCTAGGATAAGTATAACTAAAAAAAAAAAATAAAAAAAAAGAAAATAATGTTCTCCTACTGACGATAGTGTTTGCAAGTTTTAATATGAGTGTTGGAGGTAAAATGATTTGGAATAGGAGAAAAATCAGAAGATATGAACTAAGTCTTGACTTGGTGCTGGTTTTATACAAAGCAGGTGGTGTGAGATTGGCTGTGGTGTTATAGCTACAGAGGCAAAACTGCTCATTGATTGCTGGGCTCCAGTTTTAATTCATAACTGTAAGACAGGTGGATTCCTACAGATGTTGCGTGAGTGAAATTTGCTGATAATGGAGACTTTCACTTAGCTGGTCAAGCCCACCCTAATCCTGAACATTTTTAAATGATCTCCTTAAGGTTTAAATATTTTTAGTATGTATATAAAAAAAACCCACCAGGGGATGGATGAAACTACATTCATCTTTTCTTTCTTACCTTCTTTTCGAGTACCTTGCAGCTTTTTTGCTTACAAGTGTGGCAGTTATTACAAAAAATAAAGTGTACAATGGATATAAAAAAAGCCCACGTGACGAAAGTGGCTTTGGATCCCAGCTAGCTTTGTATTTGTTTCTTGTAGATTTTGTTTCCTTTTCCCGATTTTCTTCCTCTAGTTTTTTAATAGTTATAGTGTTAAAGTGAATTTTAAGATAAAAAGAAAAATTAGGAAGTGGAAAACCACAGACAATCCTATTCCCAGACAGCAAATTATGATCTTAATAACTCAGGATTCTCTTCGCTCCCCTTGGATTTAAAGGTGAATTGGCAACGTGCAATATTAGTTACAGCTACAATTGATTTCTTTGTACAAGCACTTTGGTATGCATAAATACATGAGAAATTAAACAGCTGGCACAGGCCTCCTGGTTTTGTGTAAATCTTAAGGCTAGGAGGATGAATTTTTTTATTTTATTCAAGATTCAAAGAGCTAGCTGTAGAAGGAAGCTCTGTAAATGGCATTATTAGGAGTGTGCTCCTGCAAGCTGATGGGAAGTGATGTGATTTTATACCAAGAGGAAAGCTGAGCAGCAATGATTTTTGTGTTTCTCTCCAAGTCTGTCTTTCAAAGATTTCTGAGTATTCCAAATTATTCTGCTGTACAACTGTAAAAATAGATTAGTATCCACTGAAACATGAGCACAGGTCACCTCTTGTTGAGGGGATGGCGTTCCCTAGTCTTGAGTTTGTTTCAAGAGCTGTTTCTGTGTAATTCTGCCTCCATTTTTGCTTTCTCCCCATGGCAGATGTACCTGAAACAATGAGTCCTGCTCCTCTCTCAGCAGAAGGCTTGAGGCAGTTTGGTGTGTTGGCAGGGTTTCTCCTGCCAGCTTTCCGTCTTCACTGAGCATCCTCTGCAGGATGCTCTTTTTTCTGCTCTTCTGCAGATAGTGTCAGGCATCTGGAGAGAGGAAGGGAGCAGAACTGTTTTCAGGGCAAATCACAAAACCCAAACTAGAAGAAAACTCAGTGAAATAGGCAATATTCTTTAAAAACGTAACTCTCCTCCTCCCAAGTCCCCAGCGCAGTCTGGTTTGCCAGAGGAGTCCTCAGCTGCATCATTTACAAAAGCTACAGAGAAGATATGTTCCATGGTGATGGTGCTTTCCTTGGTTTTGCCACGATACAAGAGCAGCAACAGGAGAGGCTGCAGCAGTAGTGGCCACATCTGAAATCTGTCCTTCTCTCAGTGAGCTGGGGCTGCACCAGTGTGGCTTTATGCAGGGTGTCTTATGCAGGTGCAGACACCCCTTCCTACTGATGGATAAGATATATTGTTTAGAGGTTTTCCCACTTCATTGGTGACTCTTCCATTTAAATCCAGTCTGGAGATGGAGTAGTACCTTGTATTGCACCTCACGATGCACTGCTTGTGGTACCAGCTATCAAAGCTAGTCTTTCTCTGGGAAATAATAAAATCAGATCCAGGAATTTCTTATTGCCATCTCCTGGACACTCACTCCTCCCAGCATCACTATGTCCAGCATCCCACCCAGCTTCATTCCAGTGTATTACTTAACTCCACTTTTTTTTGTTTGTTTTTATTTAATTTTCTTTTGTGTAGACTTCTAGATGGAAAAATGTTTGCACCAGCTTATGTGATGTAATAAAGACTATTAAAATCCAACATGGCTTTTGTAGGTTTAGTTGCCTATAATGAAAGTTAGGTATTAATTTGGGAAGGCACACAATAGGGGTATTGTAATTGAGCAGTGGCTGACATGTCGCTCAAAACTCAAAGTAGGTTGTACTATAAATATAGTCTCTTGTTTTGCAATTGACATTTTGCTAGTGGGTGGCTAATTTGAAAGGAAATAGACCAGTGATCTAATATTAATAACTAATTAATAGTTATGTGGATATTTTAGGTCTATTTTTCTGCTTATTTATAGGCATATATTATTCATCTATGCTGTGTATCCTTCTTTGCGTGTATGTTTAATTCTGAAACTTTTGCTTCAGTAGCATTCAGGCTTTGCAATCAAAAGCTTGATAGCAAAGTCGGTATGTTCTTCAAACCCACTTTTTGAGGATGACAATTTCAAAGTAATAACACTTCAGCACTGAGGGAAGTCTGCCTCTTGAAGCAAGGCCTAAGAGAAAAACCAGTGATGCATTGTCTACATATCACCTGCATTTGTGAGTCCTAAATCAGCACCACTCCTGTATGTTTTCCTGTGTGTAAAGCAGAATATAGAGCAGTTTTTAGGCCTCCACTGAAAGTGTGTAGCTTGTGGACAAACTGAAGAGGAATAAAATAAAAAGGAGCCTCTCACAAGCAGCTTGGTCCTTTGGGATCAGAATGAAACATGCATTCAAGTGCTCGTTGCTTCTCACAGCATATGTGTTACTGTACCAAAGAGATGTGATGTTCTTGTTTGCTCTGATGGGACAAACTTCAACATAGGTTTTTGTCTCTTCTACCTATTCCGCCTGCCTCCTGCCTTCTCTCTGGCTTTCACATTTATCTGTAAATTAATAAGCATGTGTGATTCTTGTCCTTTTAATGAATTCTTAATTGAATTGATAATCAGGCAGGAAGACTGTGAGAGATTCATTGTACTTTGTATATGCTTGATATTTTCAGATCTGTTTTGTCACATATCCAAACATTTTTAAATGTATTCCACCAAACTCCATAGAGCAAGTGCTGTGATATCTGGGCCTTGACTGCTAGCTGTGGAATTTGTGTGTGTTGTCTTTGCATCTCATCCCTCTTGTGTGAATAACTTTGCTATGAGTGCTTGACTCACAGGGAACAAAAATTGTTTCCCGCTATCTCTAGAGTTTGCATTACTCATTTAGCTGTGGTCCTAGGAGGTTTAAACTGTGTCATAGAAAGTGTTTCCTGTTGTTGGATAAAAACCCTGCTGCAGTTGCCTGTGGAACTCTCCTGTTAGTGGAAGCACCCACAGTCCCTTGGACCACTTGCTGCATCTTCTGCATCAAGATCTTCTCAGCATGTGCTGCAGGTGTGAGGAGAAGCCCAGATTAGCACCAAATGTCTGACAACAAGCAGATACAGTGTTCTGCCTTTTAATACCCAGCTCTGCAGAGGGTGGGGGTTGCAGCTGTTGCAGGGCATGGCATTGATGACAGAGGAAACAGTGTGGGGCTTTAACCTTTCACAGCCGAATTGGCTGTGCCTTTCCAGAGGTGCTGAGCTCTTTTGTATTTGGTCTCCCCAAAACTGTGTCTCTGTTGCAGCACAGTTCATAGTGTCATCGCTGTGAAACAAACAGTTGTGGATAGACAGATCCCTTGAAGAGAGCTTCCTCCTTCCATTTTCTTACAGATACCCAGAGACTGCAATTTCAAAGTGCTTCTGTTTGTTTGTTTGTTTGCGGTTTTTTTGGAGAGGGATTCTTTTTCCTGGCTCCTATGTACTTTGCTATGCAGAGTGCACAATCTTGTGTCACTGATGCGGGGATCTTGCTGGGGAGGTTGGTGTTTCAGGCATCACTTGGGATCCAGGCCGTTTCAAGAAGGGCTTGAGGCTGTTGTCCATTGATAAAATGCAATTGGCAGTGTTTGTCCAGGTCAGAGGACAGAGCTGGCACCACCAATGCACTCACCTGCACTGCTGCTGAGGGTTGTGTGGGGGGGAGCAAATAATGAGGCACATCATGTTTGATTTCTCCAATTTCTCTTAATTTCAGAGTCGGTTTGAGACATGTTGGGAGTGACTGTCAGGGGGTTGTTTTGAAGTTTTTGTGCCTGTATATTTTCCTGACTCTCTGCGTGACAGTACATGTTTTTATTTTCAGTTCCCTGTGACTCAGGGAATCTTTCCTCTAGTGTACGCTTATTGCAGGCAGTATTTAACATAGTCCTGTTGATTCTCATGTAATAATGAGAACCCATCACAAGGTGCACTCTTAATCTGCTAAGATTTATAGACATTTTATGATTCTCTAGCAATAAAAAAAGTCTCTTAATAATTAAAAAATTTGTAGAAATTCTCCTGTATTTCAAATGTTGACGTGGTGGTGTTAGGTCATAGATTGAACTCAGTCTCAGAGATCTTTTCCAACCTAAATGATTCTGTGGCAATTTCAGTGTTTTCTCCTCTTCAAAAAGCATATCTGCATCTGGGCAATCCTGCTTGCCCTTGTAATATTTACTTGCTAATCTTTTCTATTAAAGATAGTAAACCATGTTTGTCAAATAATACAGCAGGTCACAACACTTTAAGCATCTTGAAAATTACCTTTATGTCAGTCCTGGCAGTGCACTGGAAGTGCCTGTCAGACACTGGGAATATGAAGCAATGGCTCCTGTGCAAGGTTCTTGTGTCTTGAGCTGCTGCTGATCTACCAGTAAATCCAAGGAACTTCACATCTCCCCTGGGAAGGATTGTGAGCAGGAGCAATAGACAGTTCATGTGTTGGAAGTAAACAAGTAAAGTTCATGAGTGACTCTCACACATACATGAGTTTTGAAGTATGGACTTTTTAAATGGCTGTGTTCCTTATTTGGTTCGGATGTATAGACTTGGAATTCAGTCTTCCATCTGAATGGATTTTTGACTGTTTTTGTTTGAGTTTGTCTTATATTCCACAAGTATCTCGATAGTGCTGCCTTAATGTTTATAGGTTTTAAGGTGGTGTTTTCCTCTACGAACACGCAACTTTCTGAGTAGCACCACAAATAAGTGCCTTTTGCAAACACTTCCCCCCCACCCCCATATTATTAAAGGCCCATTGAGTCTGAAAATTAAGTAATGTAGCTTCCCACAAACATGCATATTTTTCAGCGTAATTGGAAGATGTTTTGGATTACTGTCTTTAGGCCTGTGGAGCCAAGAACCCAATTATAGGCATGCTTAGAACACGATCGTGTGCGTTACTCAGATTATAACAAGATTCCAATAATGCAAAATTGCTGCACGACAAATTACTTTGTATAGATTTTGACAGTTGTTGCCTTTAATAAACTAAATTATTAAGCAATACACAGCTGCAATGCGTGTGAAATTGAAGAAAAATAGACTCTTATTTCCCTGTCAAAATCTTTTCCACAGAGCAGGGCCGCGGCCGTGCGTAAGTCTGGTTTGAGTTGTTGAGTTGACTTTGTGAATCCATCTATCCCAAGATGATTTTCTCTGTGAGTAGATGAGAGGTTACAAGAGCTACATTTAAGACTTTTGTCAGGCACCTTCTTTTTACTGTTAGTGCTGACAAGACGCAGTTGCAATCATTTGGGCTCACACTTGTTAAACTAAGATTTGGGGGGGTTAATTGTAATTTATGGATAAATGGTGACTAGATTAATGCTGCCTGTTTATTTTCACTACAAAACTGAGCCAAGAATTTACCTCTAGTCCCCTGGCAGAGTGCGAGAGCCATCGATGTGGTAACTCCATGTACCAATTGAATTGGATCTCTCAAATCCAAGAACCTGTCGTTCCCTGGAGTAAGGTGTTACAACACTAAAAAATAAAGCAAAATCTACTACATTCTAGCAATCAGGCTGTTCAATCAGTAGCTTTTTTACACTTTGCTGTCCTGAGCTATGTTCCAGCTGCAGGTTTGAGAACCACTGTGGCTGCCAAGTGACATTTGTATCTATACTGGCGAGTCTCTATTTTAGTGATACGGACTTTAATTAGATATTACATAATTATGATACAACCTGCTTTTGGTCCGATTTAGGACCGAGTCCCACTGTTTTTACATGCATTTCCCAGCAAATTAAAGCCCAGTTTGAGGTATGTGATCCATCCCAGCTACTTGATATCTGTTCAGAAGGAATGGAGACTCCAGCAGTCCACGGTCACTGGAGCTTTCCTTTTCACAGCCCAAGAGCAGCAAGGGCAGACCTTATTTCTGAGTGTCCTTGGCTGCTGTCGCTCGCGGTGTTTCAGCTCTTGCACTTTTCTCCTGGGAGAACATGATGGCACTGACTTAATGGGGGTAAATGGAAAGATGAAGGCTGCTCGTTTTCTGTGCGTGGTGAGGGTGAATCTCTGGTCATGAATTCAGAGGCAGGCACGAAGTACGGAGCAGCCTTTTGCTCTCTCAGTGCTGACAGTGATGATGGGTGATGGCGTAAAACAAAGCTGCTCGAGATTGTGGAGAATGGCAAGGGAGAAAAGAAAAAGAGAAAAATATATTTATTTACCAAATTCTAAAATGGTAGAATGAAGGGTTTTCAGGAATGAGAATGATGACCAGCTTTACAGTGCTTTTGAGTGGCTTACATTTGGAAGAGTGGTTTTTTTTGGAAAAAGACTTGCAAGCTCCAGACATCATTTTTAATGAGTATGCAAAATAGTGGCTGTAGTATTTGCAACACCAGTCATGAAACAGTACTGTTGGAGGCAGCCTTTAAAAATTAAATACTTTCTCCTTCCAGTTTAGTAAAAATGATTCCTGTGTTTGATTTTTTTCAATAAGCATATCGTTAGAAAACTTAAATGTTTGAAGCCAAATAGTGTGAATTACGATCAGGCCAAAGAATTGGAATATCTGTCAAATAGAAAGAATGAGAATTTCAGCATCTCATTTCCAAAATAGCTGTACATACTTCTTGCTTCCTTCATGTGCCCTTGGCAGACAGTCAACTCTAAGACTTTTTGAGCACCATCGATGTACTCTGAAAATATCCTCTGCACTTCGTAAATCGTTAAGAGGATGAATTATGGAAATGACAGTGGATAAGGAAGAGAAGCAAAGATGCACATTCACTTGGGACATTGCCTTGAGGCTGGTGTCATTTGTTGGTTGGATGGTCTTTGAAATAGAGGCATTAGAGAGAATAAGTTGTAGCGAGCAGATCAAATATTTCATTTATAGTCATACTCATCACACAAAGAAAACAACATCAAATATTATTACCAGGTGGTCTAGTGGGAAGACAGCAGTAAACAGTGCTTCCTAAAAGTGGATAATTTCTCTCTCCCTGATGGGTCACATTCAATTTATAAAACGCACATCAGTATTTTTTATGACCACGTAATTTACTCTTTTGTCTTGTTTTCCCTAACTACAGATGATTTAAAATCAAAACAAACAAAAACCCTAGTCAGTCATTAAAAAAAGAAAAGTTACTTGTTTGTTTGTTGAAAACCAACTTTTGATTATTTTTATTTTTTTTCTAATTCAAAAATTGAGACTTAAGTCCCAATCTAATAGCAGCAGGAATTTCATTTAATAGAAATGGAAGAGAAGAAAAATCAAAAGAGGTTGTGGAAAAAACCCCACCCATGGAATGGGTAAGTGGGCTCCGTGCTGATCAAGGAGCACGCTCTAGTGGCAGGTTAATCCAGCGTGGCCGTCTCAGGTGCCCATCCTCCACCTCCCCTGATATTAATCAGCTTCTTCAAGAAAGTGACATTTTCACAGAATCTTTTTAAATTTACCATTTCTGTTGCTGTCCTGTGCCAAAGCAAGTGCAATGTGTTTACATGTGGCATCATCACATGTATTGGTGGTAGTGAGATGAAATTCCTGCTCTCTAATTAATTTTGCAGTGGGGAAGTATATGTCTATTTTTGCAGATGGTTTTTAAATGCATAGATATTTTAAGCTGCAGAGGGAAAGATTTCATGCTCACGATGCACAAATTCTTATGGAGTGTGAGCATTTTAGTAACAGACACAGTTGTTAAGCTTGCCTGTTAGCATCACGTAAAATGTTGGGTTCTTGAAATCCTGCACATTTTTGCACTGTTTTCTGTTCTTGTACTCTCCCTGAGGCTGGTAAATCTCTTTAGTCCTTCCTCTCTCGTTCAACATTTTTTTCTGTAATGAGACTGTAGGTTTACAGTTTGATTCTCCTCAGATTTCTGAAATGCACGCAGATAGGCATCTTGTAAGAAAGAAAAATAAAATACTAAGTATGTAACTATGATGCCATCCACAGCTGAAGAGTAGATAGATACAGTAGGGGAAATTATGTCCTATGATTATAGGTGAGCACCCTGGGATGTGCTTCATTTCATCATGTCACTTGGTAGGAATATAATTAAATGTGAAATTTTTATCCTACATCCTTTCCTCTATGTGAGAGTTTTTTGCTACAAATTCTATCCACATCACTAACATACATAAAAAACCCCAGACATACACTCTTTATGCAATGTGTCTCTGCAGCACATGCAATAATTTTTACTCTTATTTATTAATTTTTACTCTTATTTATTAATTTGAAACAGGTTAAAAATACAATTTAGAGGATTATCTGATGGTCGTGTTACGAGCTGCAAGTGCCTGCAGGAGTAGCTGACTATCAGGATCCATCTGAAAAATTACTTCTGTTGCTTAGTCATTCTTAAAAGCCCTGTTAAGTTAGGCCATGCATTTAATTCTTGCTGTTCCCTCAGCCCTCTCCCTGCCATGGCCAAGGTAACTGTGAACAGATTTCCTGCTGTTGTAGGGAGGTTTATGCAATGGTGAATTTCTGGTGTTCAGTGTGTTTTGTGTTTTCTGTGTGCTCTGTGAGGAACTGTGGAGAGGAAAGGAATTCCTCTTAAAGCAGCTTCTGTTGAGGGTGTGGTGGTTCTCTGCTCTCCTGCAGGGCCTCCGGGTTCTTTCTCGTTTGGTATCATTTTGGGGGTAATTTCAGTTATTTACTTGAGCAGAGTTTGTTCCAAATGAATGAAAAATCCTTAATGTAAACATAAAGTGTACGAGGTTCAAAGCATAGCAGTTGAAACTTACTGCTCTGTCTTGTTTATTCAACCAGCAGGATCAACATCCCCTTTTAATGACCTTTTGCAAGAGTTAAAATTTTATAAGCTTTTTAAACTTTGTTTCTGATGATTTTTTCCAAATTAAGTTTTAGCAATGCAGTTGGCATATACAGTTAGGTTTGTAGAAATGATCAAAGCAGTACATAATAACCTAGCAGAGAATTAAAATTACATTAATGGAGGGTCAGGACCTTTTCAGTTTGTTCTTGTGAACTACTGTGAGTGTTACAGGGAGGACCAGGACACTTTTCGAGTCCAGGGTGGTGGTACCGTGGTTTTGGACACTGTTGTCCATTTGGCTGTTGGAGGCTTTTCAGGAGGGAAAGAGAAGTTCACTTGATTCTCTTGGGAATTTAAACATGGAAAATGATTGCTGACCAAAATACCCTGTGGTTCCTCAATCAAAAGAGGAAAAAACATTTTCAAGTCTTATTGAGCTTAGGAACAGTCCAAATAGCAGAGGGTTTCTTAGAGGTCAGTGGTTGCTTTTAGGATAATGGAAAGTCTGAAATGCTAAGTCCTGTTTAAGGCATGTGTTGCCTTCCGTGGTTTTAATCCTAGTATTAAGGAGGTGCTTGGGAAGTTTTAGTGTTATTTGTAATGTATTTTGTCAGCCTTTGTAGCTGGAGTTTAGTACTTAGAAAGTTGTTTGCTGTTTTCCAGATCCTCTTCCAGAGGGCAGAGTTATCCGTTTTACTATTGAGTGTGTCTTGCTTCAAACAGCATTTTTTTGATATGTGGATTCTTTTCTTGTGGTGCTCAGACAGTGTTCCTGTGCTTCTGCCTTCAAATCTTCACCTTAATCCCTTAGTTTACATAAAATCACTTTCTAATGATTTAATCTGTAATGAATATTGGTGGTAGGAATCGCCATGTTACACAAATACAGGATCAGTAATTATTCTGATCACAGGTGCATAATGTATTTCTAGGGACTGTTTAAATTTTGAAGTCTCCTGTAGAAATTAACTTCATGAAGGTATTTTAAAGATCGTTCATATAACACGCTCTTTATAATTTGTTGGTGTGAAATTCAGCTCCAAAATGGTCACTTTTGAAAACACTGGATGTTTTGATCATGGCCTTGTGTTTCCTAGTTTTCATCTTGCTATGGAATCATTTTAGTATGCATTGGTTAGCACTGCAATATCTATTGCATCCGTACTTACCCTTTTGTAAACGTTAATCTGGAGTCTCATAAGGTTCCCCTTTGTTAATGTGGACAGACAAAAAGAACAGAAATTCCTTTGAAGCTAATATGCTATTCTGTGGTGGGCATTTGCTTTCAACTGAAAGAGTGAGAAGAGGATAGAGTTGAAACTGTGACTGCAATTCGTTTTTTAAATAAATTCCATGTAAATAATCAAGGTCTCTAATTTTTGTTTGTTTATTTTCTTAACTAAGCATATATTGTTATCAGTAGGAAACTGAATGTTGTTTTAATTCTTTCAGTAAAAAGACTGGTAGAAAAAGAGCTTTTATCCTTTTTTCATCCTTTAAAATAAATATTGATAGAAACTATCATAATATGGTTTGTGTTACAGGTGGTGTAATACCAAGGGCTGTACTGCTGCCACATCACAATTTTGTGGGGTTTCAGAGAGTAGTTCTGGTAAGGACACTCAATGATTTATCTATTTATTTGTCATAAAAGTGGACTGTAGTTTGGTACAATTTAGTATTACGTGCGTTTACAGTATTTGTTAGGTATCAGTTTCTGCAGTTCACTGAATCCTTACATTAAGTGTTCTTTTATTCAGTGGTCTTTAACAGCTCCTTTTAGAGCTGTTAGTGTCTCGTGTAAATCCATATTCCTTTTGCTGAGAGTTATGATATAACACATCAATTGACAGTATGGAAGTATTAATAAATAGACCTTTTGTCAAAACACATTGTAAAAACTGTGTTGTCTCCTGGAAGTGTGGAGTCACTATTGCCTTGGTGTGTATCAGACCTTTGAAAAGGGTGGAAAATTACTGTATTTTGATTATAGTGTGTTTTTTTCAAGTGCTAAAGTCTTGTCTTCCTAAAGGAAAATTCGAGTGTGTGGTTCAGACAGCAAATATCCAGACCGTGTGCTGTTATTAGTGTCTTCTTAAATGTAATGTACAGTCATGATTTTGCAGTTGTTTTCTTTAAATGTATGTAACTGCAATCCCTGTATCTTCTTTCAAATTTGGAAACTTTCCTTCAATATATTTTCTTATCTCTTCTCCATGGCTAGAGTTACAAGGGAGATGAGATTACCTGTACTTATTCTTAGAAAGGGAAAATTCCTTGTGCACCAGGCCACCAGCAGCCGTGCTCAAGTATTGTGCAAGAGCACAATCGAGCATTTGTTCTTTCAGCAGGAGATAACTGATACCACATTTGTATCTGTAGAATTTTTAATATATACCATGATTTAACAANTTTTTTTTTTTTTAATTCACATTCCCTTAAAGTTTTTGGCAAGCTCTCTTTGTGTGCTGTCTTAGGTCTATAGAGGGCACTCAAAGACAGAGGGAATTTGTTTTAACAAACCTTATCTTGCTAGCAGACCCCCACAAGGTAGAAAAGGACATTGCTGATGTCCTTTGTGGCCTTGCAGGGTAGTGTTGGGCTGGCTCTGCTCCAACACATCACTTAAGCAGTTGAAGGCAGTGGGGCTAGAATATGTTTAAATATTCTTCTGGATTGATCTGTATCCATGTGTACTTTCTAAAAACAAGGTGGGGTCCACAAGAACTTCTCAATGGGATTCTCTGGTCAAGCTAAGAAACAAATAAGGTCTTTCTGTGCTGGAGATACTGAGGAGAGAGAGGGGTGTCCTTACTTGAGAAGCCTCTAGGCTGATAAATGAAGGAAGCAAAAAGGTGCTGGAAGTTGTGAGTCAATAAAGAGTGAAGCCATTTTCCCTTCTGTCGTTGCATTAGGTTGGTTTATCTAAAATAATTGGGCATGATGCTACTCACACTGTGTGATTTCCAGCCCTATAAGTAAATAATGCCTCGAGCATGCACCAGCCACGCATGTAGGCTTACTTTAGAGTTTCCAAGTCTTGGAGTGGCAGAAAATGGGCTTTTGGATTTACAGGAGAGAAATGGCTTTGGGAGGGTTTGAGTAGCATCACTCAAGAATGTTAAATGGCAATTCTGCAAAGTAAAAACATTATAGCTTTATAAATATTGTAAGAAAAGAAAGATGATGGGAGCTCTTTGGAGTCTGAGAAATACTGAAAATTTTTCAAAATGTTGTGAGCAATTTGTGCAGTACTTATTAAAGTATAATGTCATCTGGAGAAGTCATGGACTTCTTCCTCTCTATCATCTCTTTATTTTCAAATAATGCTCCCATTACTGGAAATGGATGAGCAGAATTTTACGTGCACAGAATTTGGTTGAGATAAGGTAAAGATAACCAAAGTCAGTGGGTTTCTTTTTGTGAAAAGCTGTCCTGTCTAATTTGTTTGACTCTGAACCAGGAGAAGTAGTTACTGTGATGGGTTAATTCTGAAAATAACAGAGTAGAGGTCACTTGTGGGACAAGCTGAAGACCATTTCAGTGCAGCTGCCTGTGTAATAGTGGCCTGCAGTTACAAGACAGGGTGTATTTCCATCTCTGCTAATGTTTTAGCTTGACTCAGCAAAACTGTTTTCTCTACACAAAGCTATGATTGTGTTTCCAACTGCATCAGTGGAGGAGCAGTTTAATTCAAAATAGCACCTTCTGATGGAGGGGGGTCCTTATCGGACAGATGAGGTATTGTCAGGTTTTGAATAGTTTGCTTCGAAGGGGATTAATTAAAAAATTAGTGAGAACAGATGTCTGATGTTGGCCTGAGCAGTCAGAAAGAAGAGGAAATGTCCTGGGTTTGAACTTTTTATCTTAATTGGATCCCTTGTGACTTTCAGCCCATTTGATAAGAGTTTCTGCAGTAGACTCTTCTGCTTCTACTGTACGAAGCCAACAGCTTCAAATTTTAAGGTTTTTATATGTGGGTATAGGCACTCAGGCAAGTTTCTGCATACAGCTTGGGAAGATGATTCCTTCACAAAACAAAAACTTCATATACCACAGGCTGCTTTAGTATAGCTTTTTAATATCCCATGTGCTACACAGAAAAGCAAAATAGTGTTCTTTTAAAGTACATTTTAATGCTTTTTTTTGAATGTCATTACATATTCTTCTACAGGTGTGTTCAGGCTCCTTTTACCAATTAGACCTTGTGTAGAGTGCCAAATTAGCAAGAGAACCATTTGGTATGCTGCTTTAATCTTCTAAGATCAACAATGCAGTCACTTCTAGAGATGCAGGTGACTTTGCAATGTGTAGGAGCCGTCTGGGGCTGTGTTATGGCAGGCACGATCATCCAATCTCTGGGAATTTTTCCTTTACAGTAGTATAAATATGCCTCTAGACTTCAGCACTGATGAAGTATCAGAACTTGGCATTCATTCAAAGTTGTCCTTAGTGTGGGATAATTTGAGTTAGGCAAAATATTCCAATTTCTACAGGCAAGGAAAGAAGCTTGTTTTTATTTTTCAGGGAGTTCTGTAAAAGAAAAGACTGCTCTTGATGAT
Source organism: Pachycephala philippinensis (assembly GCA_013397055.1). Lineage (NCBI taxonomy): Eukaryota > Metazoa > Chordata > Aves > Passeriformes > Pachycephala > Pachycephala philippinensis. The sequence continues at coordinate 1,940,769 of VWZT01007191.1, read as the reverse complement.
TCAGATATTGGAACAGTTCCCAGTAAAAAAAAAATAAGGGTATATTGCAGGGTATGGAAAATCTGGTCAAGGAGGCTGATGACACTGACAGTGTTGTGTGCCTTTTCCATGTATTATAGGCATATCACCTCATCATACATGCTATTCTTAATATTCTGCCAAAAGACCCTTGGTACAGCTTCATTTTGAGAAAAAAAAAAAAAAAAGCAGATGCTGAAGGCAGAAAGGGGATCAGCTAACATCTAGACAACTTTTGGAGGCATGAGTGAGTTTTTCATCAAATATATATATATGCTTGAAGGGAAAAATCAATACGACTTCTTACTGAACTTTGGGTATAGCTAGTATAGATGGAGATGTCTCTGTAAAAATACACAGCACTAATGCCTAGATAGTATAGGTTTTGCTCATGAAAACCTCCACGGTCAGGTTTGAGGTACAGTACGGAGTAGGACGTGGAGATGCAGAGATGGAATGTCTGCACTGAGGGTGGCTACTGCAGCAGAAACTGAAAATTGTATAAATCAAGGGAAGAGATGCTTGCAGGCTTGGAAAACAATCTGGCTGTTGTCACAGAGTTCCTGGAGGTGTGAGGTGTTTTTGTCAGGGCTGCCTGTGTGCCCACCAGGGTCTGGTGTTGGGCAGCTGAGTGTCCAGGCTCACGGTGGGGCTGGACCGAGGGTGTCTCTGCACTGCCCTGAGGGACCACGAGGACAGAATGGTGGCCCAGCAATGCCCAATCTTTCATTTTGTAAAAGTAAAGCAGCACTCTGCCCTAATGACCGAACCCAACAGCCCCTACCCCACCTCTGGGCCACCTTTCCCAGAGAGCTGTCTCAGGAACACACTCCTGCCTCCTGGCTGCCTTGGCAGCTCTGAGATGTTGCTGGGGTTGCTGTTGCTTTACTCCTCTATTACTTCGTGATAGATCACACCAGTATTGCAGATTGGCATGCAGAGCAGTGAAAGGAGAAATGGGAATTTTTAGACTGGTCTCACATTCCTGTTATTTTCAGTTGCAAATGGAAAATGGGATGAGTGTGGTGATGATGCTGTGTCACTGCCTAGGACAATGAATCAGGGCTGTCTGCAGCTGCAGTCGCTCATGTTCACGAGTGGCCGTGCCCAGGGTCTGTAGCAGGGCTGAGATCATGGGTATTAAACCCCTTCTGTAATACTTAAATCTAACAAATCAGAAGAGCTTTGCCTCTTTGAAGACCAAAACTAATGTTTGTCAGACAGTGTTTGTTTCTTAGTTTCTTTCATGGCTTTTGAGAGATGGGTCTTGGTAGGAAGTAGCCACAACAGGCAAGAACTTCACATCCTGTTCTTTGTTAGAAATAATTTCAATACGGCATCCAAGTAGTCTAGGTGCTTCTGGAAAATTTAGCTGCCTAATTTCAAAGTTCACCTGAAATTAAATCTTGAGGTGCCAAAGTAAATACAGTTGGCTTCTGATCACTTCATCGGGCCTTTTTCTGAAATAAATTTGTACGTGTTAAATTCATTTTAATTAGTACTTTTTTTTTCTCTTTTGTTTTTAATGAGGAATATCTGATTTAGTAACTTTTTTCCCTGGTAATTGGTCTTTAATTAAAAAAAAAAAAAAAACCTTAGGTGAAGATGGTTTCATAATGCCCTTTTGCACCTGGTGTTGTTTACACTGGTAACTGATTTCTGTCATTTGTCCTCAGACGCTGCGGTTTGATTATTTCTGAACAAAAATGAGCTGTAGTTTTAAGATGGCTTCTTAAAGACTCCGAGCTGTGGTTTGCACTTTTTAATACCGGTGTTGGTTTTATTTAAGAATAAGATGGTGTCGTGGGTGGCATTGGTGGAGTGGTATGAGGAAAGGAGGCTTTTTTTGCAGATTAGCAACCAGTAGGGCAGGGATAGTGCAGGAGTGTGGGAGTAGGCACAGCTCACGGAGATTCACACGTATTCTGCTTTTGCATTCATGTGACCAATTGCAGAAACACGTTATCTGTGACTTTTGGTTTTGCAAAATGTGGGGGGTTTTTCCGCTTTTTGAAGATCCTGCACTCATAATGGTTATTTACCTGCAGATTCCCACAGGCTCTTTTCAGGCTGCTTTAGTGAACGGAGGTGGATGTGAAACTGCTTGGGCAAAGCAAAGAGTTGAGTTTTTAATCTGAGGGTAAACTTTCTTAAGCTTTCTTTAGAACTCCATTCATGCATAATGCTGCAGTCAGTCGTGAGTTACACGTCTTTAAATCTCTTGAGGTGAACATATTGGGGCTAGAAGAACTTGTCAGTTTACATTTAATTTATTCCAGGCTTTAGGATATGTTTCATGGCTGTGGAGAAGTTTGAATACTAAATATGATGTATGTTAGCCTTATTTTCAATACCAAATTCTGCTGGCCAACTGCATTAGATTCTCAGCGTGTTTAATATCTGGGTAAATGGAGAAAAGCTTGTTTAAAGTGCAGTGTATTTCTGCTATTAATGTTCACAAGTACCAATCTACCTGTTTGCCATCAATCCACAACTCATGAGGAATACTGACCTTGTCCTAAGAAGTCAGACATAGTCAAGGTTTTTTGTTTAAAAAATCCACAACAAACCCCCGCATTGTTAGTATAATTAATTCATTGTTTTCTTTGTCCAAAGGGCACTCTCTTGTTTTTCTTCATCCCGAATTTAAAAATAGATAAAGAAATCTGGCCTCCTCTTCAGAAAGTAGCAGGTTCTGATGTAGTTGCTCTTGAGCTGATTCTGTGATTAATGGCCACTAAAGCTGGAAATTATCTGTTCTTGTTAACAGTTCGTATTTTCTTGACTTGAAATTTCAATAAATTGTAACTAAAGGATCTTCTCTGTGTCCTGTGGGGTTATTAGGTTGGATTTTTTTCCCTTTTTTCACCCCATTATGGTATTCCCTCACAGGGGTTTTGCATTTCATCCTTAATTTTTCAGAAACATGGGACTCAGAGCTGTTACTGTTCAACAAGACATCTGCCTCAGGAAAAGAGTTGGCAGATTTTATGCACTCACAAAGGAATTTCAGAAAATTTATTTGTTATTCCCAAACTAGATGCTGCCAGAGTACATAATTCCAAAACTTCTTTTCTCATGGGAAAGGCATAAAAGACTAGGCTTAACAATGGGGAAATAAGCTGGGTTTATTTGCGTTTAGAACGGATCAAAGCCTCTTCAAGACCTGTTCTGAGCACTGAGCACCTCATTACTGTCTCTGTCTTTTCCATATGTTTGTATCCCCAACACTGCCAAAGCTGTGCTGTGCCTGATAATCCCTGATCTTTTCTAAAATAATGTAGGAGTTAGGAAAGATTCACACACACACAGAACATCCTTTCACTCCAGGAAATGCTTCTCCTGCTCCATTTATGTGGTCAGTATTATTTATGGAGTAGTTCTGTTAACTTCTTATGTTGAAAATAATACCTGCACTTGAAAATAACTTTGTAGGTGCTGAAAAAGCTGAGGTGAGAGTGTTCAGGCTCAGACGTGAGGGGCAGGGTAAACAAGGGAGTGGATCCCTTGTTGGAAAAGGTCATGTTCATGGAGCTGTCTGTGCCCAGACCAATGCATGTTTGGTTTTAATTTTAATTTAGTTGTTCACTAGGAAAGAGGAACCAGTCCCCAAAGACCTGCAGAAATTTAGTATAGTTACCTAAGTAATGATATCAACCTTAGTAAAACCCAAAAATACAGTGTTTTGCAAAAAAGCCTATTCCAAAACCATGAGGCAGGAGCGGCCACCCCAATGAGTGTTTCCAAACTTGGACTCTAGCAGAATTCATTGCTCTCAGAACTCCCAGGCAAGGGCTGCTTGGCTCAGTGTTGCAAGTCCCCAGTCACACCACAGAGCACAGTTTGGAGCCTTTTTATTTCGCTGTTGGTTGTGCAAAAATTCTAGATGTGCAGTATGGAATCAGCTGGAGCAGGGAGGTGCCCAGCTAACACGCTGAGCTGAGTTGTAGCACCAGCCTGGGGCAGGGAGGAGATGCTGGCTGGCTCTGGCAGAGCTGCTCTGCTCCCAGTCTCTGCACCCGTTCAGGTGCTGGGAGCTCAGAGCAGCGCTGTGCTGGGTTACTCTGCGCAGGTGTCACTCCCAATCACCTCCAGTTCTTGTTGTTATGGCAACATTAAAAAAACTTCCTTATCAAGAGTGAGGGAACCCATTCTGGTAAATACACTGAAGTGAGTCAGACAAAGGCCTTTCTCCTGCAGGCAGTTCAGGACATGACTCAGGGCACAAGGCTAAACAAACAAGGACAAATAAAAGGAACGGGGTTTGCTTGGACTAGAAAACACTGTTGATGAATTGAATTTTTTTTTTTTTCAACCCGCAGAATTTATTTGTGCAAAATGTTAGCAACTTGTGTTGTAATGGAAAAAGTAGTGAAAGAAGGACATAGAAAAAGAAGTGACTGAAGGAGGTACAGATAAAGTCAATGCTCTGGAGAGCAGATGGAGAGATGGACTCAGGAGTGCAGAGTGTGTGTAGGCAGTGCACGGTGAGGAGGTGAAAACCAGGGCAAATGCATGACCACAGGCTCGAGATCGGATGTCAGATCAAGAGATGAAAGCTGGAAGATGGATCACCAGCTTGGGAAAGATAGCAAGGGCAGGGGACAGAAGCTGCAGAAGGGTGACAGTGCACGAAAGGGAAGAGGAGCCCATGCAGCCATATGAAAACATCCCCAGTCAAGACAGGGCTGCTGTGTTGCAGAAATACCTTTCCACGGCTGCTTCTGAGAACTACATCTGCTGTTTTATTACCAGCAGGTAGCAATGTAAATATTTTAATCATAACAAATAGAATCCATGCCAGGCTACACAGTCACTAATCACCATTCCACAATAAGGTTTACAGAACACACAAACCTCCGCCCGCAAAAAACCACAGACAGCTGAGAACTGACTAATTACAAAAGTCTGCCCAAACTTCAGTGGTTTTCCATGGAGAAATAAGTAGTGTTAGTTGGAGAATGAATCTTGTTTTGTAAGCCATCAGCATCCAGCAGCAGCGTAGTGAAAAACTGTGTCACTGTTAGTGCACCAGTATCCATCAGCTCAAGCAATTGATGTAGATGTAATCACTGTCTCTAATAGAAATAAAGTCAGGGTAATGGAACATTGTCACAGGATCAATGTCTCCTGTTTTGAAAATAAACCCCCTCAGCTTTGCTTTTGCATTTATGTACCAGCAGGCGACCACATCATTCAATTCAATTGACACAGTCCCTCAGAGCCCTGAATGATCTATTGTGGGAACATCAGGAACAGCGTATTGGAAAAAATGGAATGTTCCTGATCAGACTTACAGGCCACGTTATTCAGTGGGTTTTCTAGCAGTGAAAATCAGAATAAATCAGGTGTGAGCAGAAACTTAGCATGGTATGGAGATTTTTAACCCCGTTTAACTGTTAATTTCTACAGGTTCTTGATCAAAAAGATTGAACCGCAGGAGCTGTGTTTATTTTCAGTGGTGGTGTTCACAAATAGAGAAGCATTTTTGGACCTTGCCCCTCCCCACCTTAGCCTCAGCAGAAGCCCTTGATAGGGCTCATTTTGGCTGACTCAAGGACTCTTCTCAATCTGTTATTTTCTCAGAATTTTTTACACAGTTTGATCCAAGTGAGGTTTAATGGGTGTGCTCTCACATTCATCCATAATTAATTTCTTGCAAAGGCTTTTTAATGCAGCCTAGGAGATCAGCAGCCATATAGTTGCATACTTAAAACCAGGTGCATGCCAAAAAGGCGTATACAGGATTTTAAACAACGTTGCAGAAAAGGCTTTTTCCAGTTTTCACCTTTCTTGGACTTGATTCCAGCAGCTGTTCTGTGTCTAGATCCAGGCAGCATTAGCAGGCTGCTATTTTAGCACTTAGTAAAGCCATTGAACGATTTCACAAAGCCTTCTTGAGACAGGGTCTGAAAGTTTGATTGCAGAAGTCTTTATTTATTGGAATTAGGTGTTCCTGAAGGACTGTAACTCTGTCTGAAGGGACACCCTTCTAATGGCCCAAGAATGGAAGCTGCAGAGCTTGTTTGATGTTACCACTGTTCCTGAGGTGGCCCCTCCAGTAAGACAGTTTTCCCTCTTGAGGGACAGATGGACAGATGTCTGTCCCTGGAGGAATGCCAAGCATTTGTCTGGTGCTTCCCTCTCCATTACAGAGATATATTTAGCACACAGGGTCTGGAATTTGGACCTTGCAGGTCATCTTTAAGTAATCTGTACTGGCCAAACCTACACTAGTGCTCCCTCAGGTGACTGTGCTAGTTCTGGTCATCAGTCAGGACTTTCTAATCACTTCCTAATCAGTTTTACAAATGCCACATTTCCAGTTTTGCTGCCATAAGCACCTGTCTAGCTTCTGTGTGGGTAGGACTGTCTGACCCTGGTCATCCCATCAAGCCACACGTTCTTCCTTTCTAAAATGCCTTTGGTCTGGGTTAGACAATTGATCAAGGAGAATTTCATAATGTTTAGCTATATTTCCTGGTGTGTTCTGATAATTATTTAAGTATTGAAAGATGATGGTGGTTTAACTTTTGAACTACTATGTCTACTACTAAGTTTTCATTTAATCCCAGTTTGTCTCCATCAGGGAGCTTGAGCTTTGGTTAAAAATCCATCACTAAACAAGATGTTTTGGGCTTGGGATCTCGTGGGGAGTCAGAGAGGGATGGCTTTCATGAAGTAATCAAAAATGAGGTAGGACTTACTGCTGGAGGTTTTACTGCATGTTCTGAGTGGCTGAGTTTGGCTTTTAAGTTTTAAAGGGACATATTTGCATCTGCAGGAGGATGTATCAGGACTAGCTCCATTTCAACAAGGTTGTAATTGTCATGCAGGAGAGTTGTGCCTTTAAAGAGATGTCAGAATCACGGAATGATTGGCACTGGAAGGGACCTCTGGAGATCATTAATCCATCTGTGTCTATTTTCATTGTTACCCAGAGAGTTGCAAAGTCTTTAAAATACTCATAAACAATACCTCTTTGCTATTCTGATACAGGAAATAAGGAGAAAAATCTCCCCCAAACATCATTTCTTCTAGTATTGCATTGTAATAATGAAAAGAAAAAAAAAAGGTTTAAGAACCTAAAGTGTTGAATAAAGTGTCAATACCAGAAATACCCCTGTATCTTTAGTCAGCCTAGGGATTTACAGAATGTGGCTGCCAAGAATCACTGCAAGGTGCCCAATAGCTGTCCAAGAAGTTGCATTTTCACCTCTAGAAAGCACAGAAGTGTGCAGCTTCGTAGCCATAGCCCTGGAAATACAACACTGGATATACTGTCGCTCGTGTCTGTGCTGTAACATCCGGAATTCCAGCCTCCTGGGTCACACAGCATATGACTTTGGGGAGGAGATTCGTAGTTCAGTAATTAAATACTGCTTTGCTCTAGGCAAAATCAACAAATGGGCTTCATCTGCAGCATATTTTGTAACAGTACTCAGGGCTGGCCTTCATTTTTCAGATAAGTAGACAGTAACTTACTTTTAGCCAAGGTTTTGGGTGGTTTTGTGTTTTGTAGTGGGTTTTGTTCAGTTTTTATTTTTTTTCCTTCTCTTCCCTTTCAGGGTTGTAATTCTTTTTCTTCAGAAGATTTCAGACTGGCTTTGTCATCTTGTATTCTTCATACTCTCAAATTGGCATGGAAAGGCAGAGACTGTTGCCATAAATTAGGTCACTAAAGCTGAAGTACAGAATACAAATATTTATCGCCTGAGCTAAGGAAGGCAATTCAGATGAGGAAAGGAAAAGTTATGTTTTTTTAGTGTTCAGAAATTAAGCTGTATTCCTGAGGTTAAAAGCAAAGCAATAGAGTTAAATAAGGAACATGAGAATCATCTCTTGGTGTAAATTACTAGAAGGAAAACTAGCAAAGCCTGATCCTATGAGAAATCAGTAAGAAGGTTCATAAGATAAAATTACAGATAATTTTTTATGCAAGTGCACATCTGACATACTGAATCTTAAACAAGAGGGCATTTAAATAATAGCAATTTAGAGGCAAGGTAAAAATGCAGAAAAGGAGAACACTTTATTTTGAGATATAGAAAAAACTTAGGCATTTAACTTGAAAAAATATTTTTCTTGTAATTCAGAATGTTAGAAAGAATCCCTAACTGCAGATCATCAGTGGTAGGAAGACTTTACTAAGGGTTCAGTTGTATTGTGCCCAATACAATAATGGCCCCATCTCAAGTGAAGATGTGAAAGAGCAAATAGGAGTGTTTAGAGCAAGTAGTTGGTACACTTAAAGAAAAGTCAACTTTTTTTTTCTTTTTAGAGTGTGAGAAAATGTTCCTTTTGATCGAAATTGGTGTCTAATAAATTCCTATGCAGAAGGACATACAACACAAGTCATACACTGCATGCTTGATGTAAAGGAACCACTAGTTTATTTTACGAGTTTTTCTGTAAAAAGCATTTCTAAAGGGCTGTGTAGAACTCTTCTTTGGATGTAAACTTAGTGATTTCATCAACCTTTGGGGGTAGACCCACCATGTCTCAGGGAAGAGCCTTTGGAGAAAGCTTTAGTAGAACATCAGCCACAAGGACCAGTGTTTTGGGGTTTAAAACTCCAGTTCTGTAACCTATGGTGGGTTTGGTATCTAAATGAAATCCTGCTGAAACCTCACACATCCAGGAATTTGCCTGGTCTGAGTGGTTGGATTGAAACAGCACCCTTTGCTCTTTTTATTTTAATCATCATGGCCATTAAAAACAAGAAAGATTCTTAAGCAATAATTAATAAAATGGTATCAGTGTCTATGTGCACATATGCTAGCAAAATATTTGTCTGGATTTCTTGCAAAAGAGGAAAAAATAAAAGCTCTAATGGCAATATTTCTGTTGTAGGGGATTTATTGTTTCTGTAGCTAGACTTCTGTTTTCTACGGATAAATGTAGCAGTCTGTTTATGTCTGAACATTAAGCATTCTTCAGAGCTACCCAGAGCATTAGCTGCTCTCTTCAACATATCATATTTGGTATCAAACTAATGATTGGTATGTTTTTGGGGAATTACTATTCACAGCAGCCTGCCAGGTTTTCCTGTTACCCTACCTAATGAGAATGTGTTAGAGCCCGCCTACAACTGCAGAAATATCACTTTCTTAGGCTGTTATTTGATGATACAATAACTCTAATTGTAGTGTAACTCCAGTATACATTATCAAATCATGATTAAGAGATACCCAGTAATAATCTGATGTATAAACTTTCTCTGCCAGTTCAGGTTTGTCTGGAAAAAAAGCCCTAAACAACCAAAAAACCTATTAGGCCAGGAGCCATATCGGGTGGCATCTGTTCTCCAACATTTGGCATGAACCTGGATGAGGAGTACAAAGCTAGCACAAACGTGTGGAGTGGAATAATGAGTTGTCAGAAACACAACCAAGTTGGGCACTGATTAGCCTGCAGATCTGGTGTTGGTGAGAGTGGAATTCGATCTCCTTTTTAATGGATTTTACTCGTAAATTTTACCCCAGGTATGAAGGGTGTGAATGGTCCTCAAGGGACAGAGGTGCTGGGGTGAGACCTGCCTCGGGGCAGGCACAGAAACACAGGCACAGTTCTGCCAGGTTGGGAGCACAGTCAGGGTTGGGGTTGTCTCTGGGACAAAAAAAAAAAACTAATTTCCTTTGAAAAAAGTAGATTCCAAATGAATTTTTGTGTGATTCCTGGCACAGAATGAGCGGGTCAGTTTGTCTAAAGCTCAGGTGTGTGTCTTGTGTGCTCCTGACCTGTTCTCAAGTAAATCTCAAGCCCAGCATCTCTATAGACAGTTGATTTTTATGGCTGATGCATGTTATGCCTGATAAATTTTGGGGCTTCAGGGACTTTCTGTAGCAGCGTTAAAAATTACCTGGGAAATCTGGATGTTGTGCTGATTCTAACTGAACAGTGCTGTTACAAACCACAGGCCCATCCTCTGGGAAGGCAAATAAAACCTGGGAAGAGGGCTGCTGAAATGGACTTTCTTTTGAGCAGGGAATACTGATCCTGGTGTGGTCTCAGGGACTCCCATGAGCAATTTGGGCATCATTTGTAAGCTCTCATGCACACCCTTTTTTTACCTGTCATGGGGTATTTTATTTATTTACTTAATCCTGGTTTTGCCAGTAAGGAATCCGCTTCACATGCAGTGTGCCTGCTCCAGGGTGCAAAACAAAAGTAGAGGCAAGTGGGAGAGATTTTCTTTAAAAGCATAATTGGATCTAAAACAGCAGTGTGGGTGCATTGTACTTTGCCATCTAATTCCACAGAATGTTTTGAGGAAGACCTGGAATGTTTCTAAGGGCAAGAAAAAAAAAAAGGGCCTTAAGGATCTCATCACATTTTCAGAATGGGTTTGGGACATAAAGCTGACAATATTTTAAGATATTTTTAATGGGCCCTATGCAAATTCGGCTACAAGTCTAAGACTGCTAGGAATTACATGTTAACTTCTACTTTATTTTGTCTCATTTTAATGTGTCTCTTTGGTTCTTTAATTTCTGCATCTAAAATAAAGAGCAATATTAATATCTATTAAAGTGCCCAAAATAAGTAGTTGATTGCTTGTGGAAATAGTGAATTTGGGGGAAATTAGCCAGCATCGATGAAGTGATTTTTTAGGATGTGGGGTACCTGTGAACATGCACGGGTCCATTGTCCCAAACAATTTGAGGGTTGGCATCATAAGCCTGGTGTTAATTCAGAATGTGCCAAAGGGAAATAATTATTGTATCCTTTTTTGCTGTATTTTCTCTTCAGTGTGACATTTCCTTTGGGTTGGAAGGAAGATGGTTTGGTGTTGCTCGTTCTTCTCCCATTTCTTGTGTCACTTGGCTGTGGGACGCTTGTCTGAGCCGTGGGGCTTGGGACAGGGGAAACACAGAAAAAACCTTCCAGAAAATATAAATGAGCGCTGAAAACATGCATAAAGCAGTATTTTGTCAAAACACCAGAACCTTTTGCACCTTTTCCCAGTTTCAAGCCCCTCATCGGGCAAACTGTGTTGTTTATTGGAGGCATTTCTGTGTTTTTCTGGTGGCCAGGGTAGCACAGGCAGTGCTGCAGTGCCACCTCCCGATAGCCGGGCAGGACAGCGCTGGCAGCTCCCCCTGCCAAAGCTTCTTGTGGAAAAAACACCCGGGACCAGCCTTGGAAAAACGAGGCTCCTTTGATTCGGGCAGGGTGAAGAACACTTTTGACAGACAAGCAAAACGTTAGGGGTTTTTTCCCCTTTAGCTACCCAGCTCCATAACAGGTGAATTGATGTGGCATCTCCACGGTTCTGCTTTGAGGGGGGAGCCCTCTGTGTATTAATAATTCAGGACTTCTCTGTGTGACAAATAGCACTTTAATCAGATTTCTGCGGTTTGATCTATCGTTTTGGGTGATGCAGCAAGATTTTTAAAATCGGTGACAGACCCATGAAATAAATGCTGCCGTTTGTGTGTGTGTACGTAATGTAAAAAAACCTTCTTTATGAGCCTCTTTAAAGTTAATTAGCTTTTCCTCTGAAGGAAAATATTATTCCTCTTCCTACTGCATTTCTCCGTAAAAAACAGTCTTAAAAAAAGATAGTTCACTCCACGTATGGCAACAAAACATAGCTAAATAAAATTAGTGTTTGGTCCTGCACATGGTGGAATTGGTTGCTAATGCATGATATGGCTAAAAATGCCATTTATTCTACATTCTGCTCAATAAACAGGTCCTCAGAGTATATATTGGAGTTTGGCAGGGATGTCTTTTACCCCAGGCATGGCTGGGGGCTCTGGAGGGGTGGAATAGGGTTTGTATCAATGTGCCTTCCTTTACCAGTTGTGTTGCACTTACTAGAAGTCTTTGTCCTGGGGCAGCTTTTTCCTTTAGACACGAGAAGGATTTAAGTAGAACCGCATTTTAATTTTTTTTTTTTCCTGAAGAAGCTAAAGCCATCTCCCCCTTTGACAGCACAGCGTGGCTGTGAGCTGGGTGACCACATGCCTGGGGCAGGTTCGGGGATGTCCATGTGAGGTTTCAGGCAAATAAACTCCTTTTGATATCTGAGTTCATCCTTTAGCCTCTCCTCCTCTTGAGGGGTTTAATCGGGTGTTGTCTTTACAGCACGATGGGATTTGTGGGAAAGTCACATCCTGGAGGGGTGTTCCCACCTTTAGCTGCAGCTGACTGGTAAAACTCAAAGTTAGGGGATAAGAAAAACAGTGTGGTCATTTTCTCCTGTTTCCTTGGGAGTTCTTGCTAGGAGAAGATGCCCAGGGAGAATACACATGGCAGCCTTATAATGTCAGTCATAACCTTGTAGTCATTACTTTCTATTCACCACTTTCCCCCTTGGAGCAGCAGTGGCAAATGGCCTGACCACGCAGCCATGTAGCAGGAGCTCTTTATTTTGAACAGTGCAGGAAAACCCATTCTCTAGTACCTTTTTTACATCAGATCCCAGATCAAGCTTTGTCAAATAAACAGCAGGAAAGTCACTTGCCTTCTCAGACTCCAGTTCCACAGAAGAAATAATGGTGGTGGTCAGCTGGGTAAAAACCTGGGAAGGTTTGCTGATGAAAAGTGCTGGACAGATAACAGGAACAGGAGGTGGAAATTATTTCATAACATGTTCTGGAAGCTGATGTTTTCACTTGTTTACTTAAAAAGGTCAGAGTTTTCAAACATTCAGACATCATGAGACTGTTCTCAAAAATGAGACTTGGAGTTAGAAAAGATACTGTATTGTCTCTTCATGTTTTAAACACTGTTGTTGCCTCATATTTTCAAAGCTTATAATGAAAAGTATATATAGTCTGATAAATTATTTGTCTTGCTAAATATTTGCCATTACTAAAATCAAGGAAAAATTGTGTGTGTAAGAAAATATATATATATATCCCATCAATATTTTTGAAGCACTGATTGAAAGCATAGAGAAATGTTACTAAAAATGGACTGCCTAAAGGTGGTCTCTAATGCCAAGAATTCTTTTTGCAAAGCCAAAATGTATGGCTGAGGTGTTTTCTAGTCTTTAGTGGGATTAGCTGGGCTTGTTTGAACAGACACCATGTTGTAGCTCGTACTGTTCTGTACCTTTTCACTAGAGCAGGAGTAACTGGACATTGGAGTAGATTAGAACATAAAAGTGAGGACTTGCCTGGATGCCAATGTGAAACCAAGTTCTTGGTCTTTATTAACCAGGCAGAGAGAGACCCATGTTATAAATAATGTGTTCCAGAGCAGTAATGTAGAATGGGTGAAACTTACTTGATTATTTTTTAGAACCTATGAAATGAGGCCTTTTTAGCACTGGTATTAAACAGCAGAGTTCCCCAGTCCATACCAGCTTGCATCGTATGAGAATGCGGCCCTTCAATATTTAATTTACTGACCTTTATTTTGTGGTGAGACAAATGACTTTTTAATGACTCCAGCAGACCTATTTGCATTATAAAATAAAGCCATTGTCTATGCTGCCAGGGAGCTACTTACTTTATAAATATAGCATTTGTTGGGAAATACCTATTAGGTACTAAAAATATTTAATTGACCTACTTTTTTTCTTTTATTTGCAGGGTTGTGTCCTTTGTTGTGACCTCATGGTTTAACTGGGAATAAAGATGAGTATAAGCAGTGATGAGGTTAACTTCCTGGTATATAGATACTTGCAAGAGTCAGGTGAGTTTTTACAATTCTGGTTATTAAACAATGCATAATTTATTTGATTTTCATCTGCAACTGGCTTTAGCAAACACAGGCTCATTTAATTATTTTGCCAGTAGGCATGTGCTTCTGTCTGAACTGTTTCTTGGTGTTTCTTCTCAACAAGAGAATGAATTCCTGCCAAGTTACCTTCTGTAACTTAATCAGATTTAGTCATTTGGACTCTTCAGATGGCAGTCAACCAGCCAAGGACTCACTCGATTGCTAAAATGCATTTTCCTGGAGATCGCTTCTCTGCAGGGTGATGATGGCACTTTGCACCATTTTCTTCAGGGCTGCTTGAAGAAGAAAATAGAAGGATCAGCAAAATGCTGTTTTTTCCTGTTGTCTTGGAGTGATGGTGCTCCTGCCAGCCAGTCTTGTGGGGCCAAATTCCTTGCCTGAACGTGACTGTGGGAGGGCAGAAGTGACAACTGTGACTATGACTTGTATCACTTGACTCTAAATAGAGATGAACAGATTTTTTTACAGGAATAACTCTTGGGGTTCCCAAAAGCCTCTGTCCCTGCAGGACATTTCTTTGAGGACCTTGTCCTTTGGCATCAGGGTAGCCAGAATCTCCTGCTTCTTAGGAGAAAGAGCAAAAGACGCTTGAATATTGTCAGACTTAAAAAGAAACCTTTTTCCTGTCATAGCCCTCCACACTGACTGTGTCTGCACAACACAGGCAAGAATGCAGCAGTGCTCCCTTATTTTTAAAGCTTCCCCAACCCAGTCGGATCAGCAGTTTGAGTTTGTGTTGCATGTTTGGGTTTCTAGATGCAGCCATATGGCTGCAGGGAGTTTTGTGGTGGTGGTTATTCCTGAAGCTCTGTAAGAGACAACATCATCTTTTACTCACAACTGTGATATTGATTGCTTAACACAGCCTACATTTAGAACAGGAAGATTTGACTGGAAGTCAGGGCATGCCCCAGTAAATGAACAAGTGATGATTGTCAGCTGGCAGGAGGGAATATGATCTCAGCAATACATAACAGAAGTCTGCATATTAAAGCAAAAATAAACTCCAGTCTTAAGATAACAGTGTAAGAGGTCAGCTTTAATGTATATACATATAGATATATAAGAAAATATACGCATATATTGAATATTTTACCTTGCTGCTTCAGCATTTACTGGTTCTTAGTTTTGTTTGGTGATTTATGATGGGTGGCTTCAGGTTTGTTGAAAATGATTGTGACTGATGCAACATATGTCCACTGCTCATGGACTTCCCAAATTGAGGGAGAGAAGCATCAGAAGCAATGGTGGATGGCAGACTTTTTCAGTTTCTGCTTGTCGAAAGAAAGCAAACCTTCATTCTTCTGCCTGAATTTACTGAAAACTACCACACGTTCTTATTCCAGTTGCAGATTGCTTTTGTCATAGAAGCCAAACTTACAAAATTGCTTCATCTTCATTTGAAAGTTTGCAGGCAGCTTCTTGCTTACCTGACAGGGAAAAAGGAAAAAAAAAATATAAAGTGGTTTAAGAAAAAGTGCCATGACAGTAAAGTTAATTTGCTGAAACAACAATTTTTCTGTAGCTTAAATTCACTTTTTCAGGGTGATCAAATAAATAGCAAGCAGCTGCCATTGCTGCACCATAACATGTTTGCCACTTCTTAATCAGTGCACAGAGCTGATGTGGCTCTAAATGCCAGAGCATACACAATTATGGCAGCACTGTACCATGGGCTGCATTCTGTTCACATACAGATCCATTTCACTCTCATGGGTATCAAATCAGTGAGTAAAAATAGGAAGTGAGATCCAAGTGTGTCTTGGATATTTATTTTTTTTATTAAATACTACATATGATACAACACATGCATGTGGTTTGTGAATGTATAAACATGTTTAAATGCTTTAGTGAACTGTATATTTTATATTGACTCATGCACAAATGTTTTGCCGTTGATACTGTAATTAATAATTGTGTTTATATATGAGCTTTGCTTTTCTCTGTTTGTACACGTGAACTATGAGGGAATTGAGGTGTTGTGACAAGTTTTTTGGTGGTTCAGAAGCATGCTGTAGCGTTATACTTTGTATAAATTGCTCAGGTTTTAAACAGAAGGTCCTACCGTGGTACAGCAAGTAGTGTTGTCTATCTATAAATCAATTCTGATGTCTTTGCCTTGTCTTTAGGGTTTTCCCATTCAGCATTTACCTTTGGTATAGAGAGCCATATCAGCCAGTCTAATATAAATGGTGCTCTGGTGCCACCAGCTGCTTTGATTTCCATCATCCAGAAAGGTCTGCAGTATGTAGAGGCAGAAGTCAGTATTAATGAGGTAAGGAGGCTTTGCCTGCAGGAGCATTGTGTCCTTGCTTGCAGTAAGTTTGAATGTTAGTATTTTTTCTTAACTTTCTTGTATCCTATTTATTTACTTTTACTTCAGATTCCTTACTGCTGGTGTTCACCATGACTCCAGTGGTGGAACCAGAATGGAGTGACATAACTGGGTGGGGGTTCTGCCCAGTGCAGCCACCAACACCAGGCATGGTGTTCTGGCTCATTGCTTAAAGGTCCGTTGTCTGTAGAGTTTTTACCCTACTATAATGTTGTAGTACATCCAGACAAGTGTGATGAGATAATAATTGAGACCAGTAATCTCCTCATTTTTTGTTTTCATAGATTGGCACTAGGGAGGTGGGAGAACACTGTGCAGCTCTTGTTTGGGCTCTTGTGTCATCACAGTGAAGTAATGTGAGCCCAAAGGCAAGGTTTCCAAGGAGAGAGAGGGTTTGAATTTGTGGCAGGAAGGCTGAAGGTATATGCCAGTTTGCCTTTTGCCTCTGCTGGCTAATTCATCTCGAGCAGGATCTATTAAATTTGATGTTTAAATGGTTATTCCAGCAGTACAGAAAGCTATGTATCTTCCTGCCTGATGCTGCAGACACTCACCCTCAATTTCCGTTCTCATTTGTGCCTGGAAGGTGAGAAGCCTTTCTGTGTGTCAGTTAGATTCCAGAAGGAAACTTTTTTTTTTCCATTAATTCTGCTCACTTTCCAGTCTCCCTTATGTCTGCTGTTTGTGTGGTTTTCACAGTCCCAGTGAAGCAAATCCTTTCCCTTAGGAAGCCTCAGAAAAATAAAGCAAGTGATAGGAATAGAAGACCCTATATTTATTGCAAGGAATCCTTCTAGCTCCTAAAAATAGATCCTTACAAAGCCCTAGCATATGTATAAGGGTATTTTTAACTGGGTCTTGTCCATTTCAGGATAAAATTCTTCCTTGTTGTTTGAAAGCATGCCAGCACTGTTTAAAAAAAGGAAGAAAACTAGTCAACTCTCCAGATAATATGTTTATGGAAAGTATTAGTCTAATAAGACTATAACTTCACAAGTCAGTGACCCGAGCTGCAATGTTTGCAGCTCCCTCTTCAAACAAACCATTAGATTTTGCTGCAGCCACTCATGTTTGAAATCATATTCATAGATAGCTTACAGAATTTTTTGCTTTAGCAGACAATTCAGCAAACTTGAAGCAGATAACTTTTGATTCCACAGGCTCTCCCAGAGGCCTGCAGTGGCTTTTTTTGCGTATTTATGGTGGCCACTTAACTTTAGACTAAAGTTCCAATCCTGACCACAACAATGATGAGATATCACTTCCAGCATCATATGTAAACCACTTTATTGTATTAAATCAAAACTTTTTCTTTAGTTTTGCTTGGAATCTTTGCCCATAATGTTAATTTGTACTTGGTGTTGTCTTTTTTTTTTGTTTTTCTCTTCTCCCTGTGCTGTAATTTAGGATGGTACCTTGTTTGATGGTAGGCCGATAGAGTCTCTCTCACTGATAGATGCAGTGATGCCTGATGTGGTACAGACAAGACAACAGGCCTACAGAGACAAACTTGCACAACAGCAGGCAGCAGCTGCTGCAGCTGCAGCCGCCACCAACCAACAGGGATCAGCGAAAAATGGAGAAAATACTGCAAATGGAGAGGAGAACGGAGCACACACTATAGCAAGTAAGTTGAGACAGAAATGGCCTTAACCCGGGTTAGCGTTTCCTAGTTGTTTATCATAGTATGAGCTTGTAGACAGTGAGGTAAAAATGTAGAGGTTGGAGTAACCCTTGAGCTTGCAGAGAGTTCCTTCATCGTGGGTGATACTGGAACAGATCGTGTCTCACCTTTGGCCATCCCCAGTTTTGGTATCTGGGGTTGCAGGGGATGCAAAGTTCTGAATTCATTAATTCACAATATTCCCTTGACCAGTCTCACTTCAGTACTGCTTCTTTCCCATCACCTGAAGGTTTTTCACAGGACCCTTCCATAAAAAGAAAAAAATAATCAGAGGCATTCCTTACAAGGAATGAGGAGAGGAGTCTGCCAGTCCATGGCTGGTTAAAACTGAGTACTGCTTGTGAAGCTCTGCAAACTCCTTCCAACAGGTTCTGCAAATCCCATGGATCCCAGCAGGACAGGCCTCTTGGTCATGCTGAGGTCAGGGTTGCTGGGACAAGCCCTGTGTCCCTGGTCTCTTTTATCAATATCAGTTCTCACAATTTTCTATTCAAAATTGCTCGATGCAACTGCTCTCAGGTTTGGTTTATTCATTAATTCCATTTTAGCTGTGATTGGTGAAATAAATGAGTTCTGTTTGTCATCACTGGTCAAAGGAACATACAGTGAGGCTTAGTATGGAAAAGTTTAGGTCAGGCATTAAACTGTGATTTTGAAAATACTCTTCTGGAAGTCTGAATTGCATGTTTAAGTGTGGGAGTTACAGTTCTTTCTGTAAAAACACCTGAAGAAATGATATTTTTGAGAGACTATTAATATCAAGCCATGTACAGGTTTTACAGCCGGATTTTACTAAGTTTTTTTCATTAGTATATATGATAAAAAGCTGGAAATACAATCTTTGGTGGAAACATATGAGCTGTCTACTTTGATGCTTTCATTTAAAAATCTCAAAAGAATATTTACTTGGTAACTGTGAACTGGATAGAGGAAGGGTAGACCTCGGATCTCAGCCCTGTAAAATGTGATCTACCAGCAACCCCTGCTGGCTGTACAGCTCTTCAGAGTGGCATCGATCCTCTGACTGAAGCAGTGCTTTATATGGTGCTCTTTCTGAAAAAATGTGCATGTTTTAATAGCCTTTTCTATTTTCTCACATGTACAAACAGTGACAGAAACCCTTAATGCTAAATTAAGCAGTAGCTGTGAAATGATTTCTTTAACCGCAGTGAATAAATATGGAACAGGTGAACGGTGCAGCATTTCTTACATTCTGCATTTGCACTCATCGTGAATTCATTTTTAATAATAGAAAAAGATTGATGGTAGATGCCAAGAAAACTGTTTTGTCAGTTGAATTACCCCCAGAACAGTATGGATTCTACCTCACTTCCACGCAGAAAGTTACACTGCCATAATTCCACAATGATTGCTGATGAAGTTTGAGAAGCTTGGTTATCAGTTTGCTCTATCACCAAATGTGATTATATTAATTAAAGCCATTTTGTAAATGGAGTGTCAGATGTGGATTTAAAACCTGTTTGACTGCAATTGGTGAAAAGAGAGATTTTTGAAAACGAATGTGTTATAAATGTATTTTTAAAGCACAAGCTAGACTAGTAACATATTGTACTATGCAGTATTGGGCCTGAAAAACTGAGTACTTGTAACAGCATTTGTTTTTTAGCATAGCAAAAAATTAACTTTTGGCCCCAATTCTGGAGCTCCAAAATTAAATCCATTTGGATGTGAAGGTTTACAGGGGCAAAGAGCTTTCTCACATTTTTGAAACTCCCCATCTGTTTATAGTGCTTCATTAATTGGAACTGAAAAAATAAAAGAGCATGACAGCTCTGTCAAATTTTTGAATCACATAAATTGTGAATTCTTGCACTCGTCCCAGAAGAATCTGAACCACACACGAGTCACAACGTCCCAAAATACTAAAATCCACCTCTCTCTACTGTTGTTTCCCATAATGCAGATAATCACACGGATATGATGGAAGTAGATGGAGATGTCGAGATCCCTCCCAACAAGGCAGTGGTGCTGCGTGGCCACGAGTCCGAAGTGTTCATCTGTGCCTGGAATCCCGTTAGTGACCTTCTGGCCTCAGGGTATGTGCACTGACCACGTGGGTGTGGAATTATCTGTGCTGGGAGCACGCTGCTGCACGGGGAGGGCAGCAGGCTCAGGGAACACCTACCCAAACATCAAATGCCACAGTGTTTGCTCTTCAGAGAATAGTGCTTTAAAATGGAATTGTTGGTTATTATCATCATCATTATTATTGCTGTTAATATTAAAAATAATTACAATTAATATATAATTAATAAAAAGTACAACATTAAATATAATTATACTATATAAATATTAAAATATAATTAATTTAGATTATAATTTTTATCCTAT